>CM071570.1:2247996-2751504 GCA_036426205.1 Ascaphus truei
GGACCAGACCCCGCTTGTATCTGGTACTGTCGGTTGCGTGGAGCAAGTTGTGCTCCTGCATGTCCTGGGACTATCAATGGGAGGCTGACCGGAGTGGCAGGAGCCCGGCACCAACGCTGTCTCTGCTGTCGGTGCGGGAGCACCCATGCTTGTTCTCCGCATGTATCTGGGAACTATCAAGGGGGAACCGGAAGCCTGGCCGGCAGGACCCCCGCTGTCGTCGGCGTCGGTGCGATGGAGCAATTCTCACCGCTAACAGGGACTACTGCGTGTGCAGCCGAAGCAAGGGCGTGAGCCACAGACTGGTAATCCACGCTGCTCTCGGCCTGTGGTGCGTGGAGCAGCAATGTTCTCTGCCGTCTCTGGGACATAACTGGTGGACGGAAGCTGGACCGGAAGGCTGGCCGGCCCGGACCCCGCGTGCTCTGGCTGTCGGTTGCGTGGAGCACATGTTCTCCTGCCGTCTCTGGACTATCACTGGGGGAGGAAGCTGGCGGAGGCCCGGACCCCCGCTGTATCTGGCTGTCGGTGGTGGAGCCAATGTTCTCTGCCTGTCTCTGGGACTACTGGTGGACCGGAAGCTGGCGAGCCCAGACCCCGCTGTCTCTGGCTGTCGGTGCGTGGAGCCACATGTCTCCTGCTGTCTCTGGGACTATCATGGGGGACCGGAAGCTGGCCGGCCCGGACCCCGCTGTCTCTGGCTGTCGGTGCGTGGAGCCACATGTTACTCATGCACTGTCTCTGGGACTATCACTGGTGGACCGGAAAGCTGGCCGGCCCGGACCCCGCTTGTCTCTGGGCTGTCGGTGCGTGGAGCACATGTTCTCCTGCTGTCTCTGGGACTACTGGTGGACCGGAAGCTGGCGGCCCGACCCCCGCTGTCTCTGGTCGTCGGTGCTGTGGAGCCACATGGTCTCTGCCTGTCTCTGGGACTATACTGGGGGACCGGAGAAGCTGGCCGGCCCAGACACCCGCGTGTCTCTGGCTGTCGGTGCGTGGAGCACATGTTCTCCTGCCTGTCTCTGGGACATCACTGGTGGACCGGAAGCGGCCGGCCCGACACCGCTGTCTCTGGCTGTCGGTGCGTGGAGCACATGTTCTCCTGCTGTCTCTGGGACTACTGGGGGACCGGAAGCTGGCCGGCCCAGGACCCCCGCTGCTCGGCTGTCGGTGCGGGGAGCACATGTTCTCCTGCTGATCGGGACTATCACTGGTGGACCGGAAGCTGGCCGGCCAGGACCACCGTGTCTCTGGCTGTCGGTGCGTGGAGCACATGTTCTCCTGCTGTCTCTGGGACTATCACTGGGGGACGGAAAGCTGGCCGGCCCGAACCCGTGTCTCGGCTGTGGTGAGTGGAGCAATGTTCTCACTGCCGATCTGGGACTACATCACTGGGGGACCGGAAGCTGGCCGGCCCGAGACCCCGTGTCTCTGGCTGTGGTGCTGGAGCACATGTTCTCCTGCCTGTCTCTGGGACTATCATGGGGGACCGGAAGCTGGCGGCAGGACCCCGCTGTCTCTGTGTGTGGTGCGTGGAGCACATGTTCTCCTGCCTGTTCTGGGACTATCATGGTGGATCGGAAGCTGGCCGGCCCAGACCCGCTGTCTCTGGCTGTGGTGCGTGGAGCACAGTTCTCCTGCCTGTCTCTGGGACTATCTGGGGGACGGAAGCTGGCCGGCCAGACCCCCGCTGTCTCTGGCTGTCGGTGCGTGGAGCACATGTTCATCCGCCTGTTCTGGGACTATCATGGGGGACCGGAAGCTGGCCGGCCCGAACCCCGCGTGTTCTGGGCGTCGGTGCGTGGAGCACATGTTCTCCTGCCTGTCCTGGGACTATCATGGTGGACCGGAAGCTGGCCGGCCCAGACCCCCGCGTTCGGCTGTCGGTGGCTGGGAGCAACATGTTCTCCTGCCTGTCTCTGGGAATCACTGGTGGACGGAGTGGCCGGCCCAGGACACCCCGCTGTCTTGGCTGTCGGTGATGGAGCACATGTTCTCCTGCCTGTCTCTGGACTATCACTGGGGAGGAAGCTGGCCGGCCCAGACCCGTTGTCTCTGGCTGTCGGTGCTGGAGCACATGTTCTCCTGCCGTCTCTGGGACTATCACTGGGGGACGGAAGCTGGCCGGCCCCAGACCCGTTCTCCTGGCTCGGTGCGTGAAGAGCACATGTTCTCCTGCTGTCTCTGGGATACTGGTGGACCGGAAGCTGGCCGGCCCAGACCCCCGCTGTCTTGGCTGTCGGTGCATGGAGCACATGTTCTGCCTGTCTCTGGGACTATCACTGGGGACCGGAAGCTGGCCGGCCCAGACCCCCGCTGTTCTGGTGGTGGTGATGGAGCACATGTTCTCCTGCCTGCTTGGGACTATCAGGGGGGACCGGAAGCTGGCCGGCCCAGACCCCCGTGTCTCGGCTGTCGGTGCTGGAGCACATGTTCTGCGCTGTCTTGGGACTCACTGGGGGACCGGAAGCTGGCCGGCCCAGAACCCCGCTGTCTCTGGCTGTGGGTGCGATGGAGCACATGTTATCCTGCCTGTTCTGGGACATCATGGGGGACCGGAAGTGGCCGGCCCGGACCCCCGCTGTCTCTGGCTGTCGGTGCAGGAGACACATGTTCGCCTGCCTGTCTCTGGGACTATCACTGGGGGACCGGAAGCTGGCCGGCCAGACCCCGCTGTCTCTGGCTGTCGGTGATGGAGCACATTGTCTCCTGCCTGTCTCTGGGACTATCACGGGGGACCGGAAGTGTGCGGCCCGCCGACCCCCGCTGTCTCTGGCTGTCGGTGAGTGGAGCAACATGTTCTCCTGCCTGGGCCGGCCAGCTTCCGGTCCCCCAGTGATAGTCCCAGAGACAGGCAGGAGAACATGTGCTCCACGCACCGACAGCCAGAGACAGCGGGGGTCTGGGCCGGCCAGCTTCCGGTCCACCAGTGATGACGTAGTGTCGCTGTGTCGTCCTAACGCATTTTGTCTCTGCTTGAGACTTTTCAAAGGTTAATGTAACGAAACGCCCAAACCGCCGCCACGGGAGCCCGGGCTGATACAACAATAGAACTTGGTACAGCGCCTCCACCTGGGAGGGATCCCAACGTAGTGGGAGGAGCCCCTCGCAGGAACCACAACACTGATCTCCACACACAGTATAAGATAAGAATAACCATTTACTGCAGAACATATAATGAGCAGTGATAGCCGGGTAATAACCCTACTGGTTACAGCTACCCCTTTGCCTCGCAGGGTCTTATCCCACCACCGGGTAACCCACACCTTGTCCACCGTACCTGAGGGACCATCGGGCACCCAACCACCCTGGTATCCACAAGAATAACAGCCCCACGCTGGTATGTGGTCAGCGCTGCCACTACGGTGTATGTACTCTGTTGGTGCACTTAGGATATAGGTACCTGCCATGCGCTCCAGCACCCGGGCGCGCCGACTGATGAACAAGGGTATATGCCGACCCGGCGATGGTCCTCCGCGACGAGTTCACCTCCGCGTGGGGGTTACCCCGCGGGATAGTCCCACACGGAGATAGTCTCTTACTCCTGTTCGGGTGATCTGGTCCCAGACCACCGCTCTCCAGTGCTGCGCAACGTCGCAACGGTTTCCCTGGCATAAACGGCTAATGGGGCAGTGTCCCTAACTAAGGTGCTGTCCCTGTCGCTGCCACACTCTAACCAGGGGAGTTGGGGCCTAGCTGGGACCTAGGGGGATGTCTGGCCTAGTGCAGGAGTCACAGACCCCTGCATACCTACACCCTCCCTTGTCTGTGTCCCAGCTCCGACTGCCCTTCCTCTCTGAGCGTGCCCAAACCTCTACCTGGCTGCCTGCGATCCTGGCGGCCCTATTGGCCGGTTGCGCCCATGTGCCTGCATGCCCTTATGCATGCTGGGGGCTGTGGTCCCCGCGGAACCTCTCCTATACTGCCGCCGCGTGCGCCAACATCACTGCACATGCGCAAGTATGTAATGGCCGCCGGACTCTTCCAGCGCATGCGCGAACACAATCAACATGGCGGTGCCCTACAGAGGGAGCCACTGGCGAGCACGTCGCCACCCGCACCTGCCACAACATCCCCCGTGGCAGCGGTGGTAAGGGGGGGAAACGGAGGACCGGGGAGCCATGGGAGGTGCAATGAGTGGGATGAACTTTAAGCAGTTTAACAGGGTGTATTTGGGACAAAGCAGAGTGGGGCCACAGGACGGGGCCTTTAAAAACCAAAAGTAGTCTGTATGGAAAACCAGCTTATTTACCCTACTGGGCATGAAATGCAACATTTTCACTGCAAAAGATCAAATACTCCTTTCTGCCTTCAAATTCTAGGCTACTGTCCCCCAAAGAGCTTGCAATCTAATTTTAGATCTTGATGCACAGGAGTTAATGTGAGTAACTAATGGTCGTGTTGGAAGAAGCTTTGGTCCTAGAGCCCTAACTGCAAAACCCGCTCCCCCTCCCTGCGATGCTGCATTATACTCCCCCTCCCTGCGATGCTGCATTAAACTCCCCCTCCCTGCGATGCTGCATTAAACTCCTCCTCCCTGCGATGCTGCATTATACTCCCCCTCCCTGCGATGCTGCATTATACTCCCCCTCCCTGCGATGCTGCATTATACTCCCCCTCCCTGCGATGCTGCATTAGTGTGTTCAGACGGGTGCGCGGGGATGAATGAGTAACCACGTTTTGGAGGAGGGATCTGCTGGAGGTTAAACCAGGAGACATCGTTAAGAATGAAATGGCAGGAAATACCCTGCGTAGCTGAAGTTAATTGCATTGTTCGGAGACACACAGCCTGTTCTGGGTATGGATCGTGTCCCGGGAAGAAGGAAATGCACATTTTGCACGACCGGCCGATCTGATTATGGATTTTCATACACGGGGAAAGGGAAATCAGTATAAGTGCAGGGTCACAGAGTCGCTTATAGCAGGGGGGCTCAACTCCCGTCCTCAAGCAACCTCCCCGCCCCCCAACAGGTCAGGGCTTCAGGATATCCCAGCTTCAGCGCAGGTGGCTCAATCAGAGGCTCAGAGGCTTCACCTGTGCTGAAGCTGGGATATCCTGAAAGCCTGACCTGTTGATGGGGCTGAGAGAGTGCACGTGTGCGCAGGAGCTGAGAGTGCACGTTTGCGCAAGAGCTGAGAGAGTGCACGTGTGTGCGCAGGAGCTGAGAGAGTGCACGTGTGTGCGCAGGAGCTGAGAGTGCACGTGTGTGCGCAGGAGCTGAGAGAGTGCACGTGTGTGCGCAGGAGCTGAGAGTGCACATTTGCGCAAGAGCTGAGAGAGTGCACGTGAGCGCAAGAGCTGAGAGAGTGCACGTGAGCGCAGGAGAGCTTCAGTTCCAGAGGGGGAAGAGATGAGGCGCAGGGGGCCCTCACCGCTATATAGACACAGTGGCACCGAAGCACCTTTTTCAAGAACAGTGAAGTAGAAATAAAGTGCAAACCCAGACCCCAAAGTGTAAATCACGCGCTAGTGAGAAGTGAATAAACTTAAAACAATAGTCGCACAACGTGGGATAAGTCAATTACAAATGGCGAATACACCGGGTGCTGCCAGATACCCGCGGTTACCCGCACAGAACAAGATGCAAAGTGAGGTATCGGCGTCACTGTGAGGACATGAAGGCGTTCTGCAGGGGACCAGTGACACGTCTCCCTATGTTATGTGAGTGTCCCATATAGTGCCACGCTTTGCATGAGGTTATACAGGGGACCAGTGACCTGTCTCCCCATGTTATGTTAGTGTCTCATATATCGCCACGCTTTGCATGAGGTTATACAGGGGACCAGTGACCTGTCTCCCTATGTTATGTGAGTGTCCCATATACTTTGCATAGGTTATACAGGGACAGTGACACGTCTCCCTAGTTATGTGAGTGTCCCATATATCGCCCACGCTTTGGGGACCACTGACACGTCTCCCTATGTTATGTGAGTGTCCCATATAGCGCCATGCTTTGCATGAGGTTATACAGGGGACCAGTTACACGTCTCCCTATGTCATGTGAGTGTCTCATATATCGCCACGCTTTGCATGAGGTTATACAGGGGACCAGCGACCTGTCTCCCTATGTTATGTGAGTGTCTCATATATCGCCACGCTTTGCATGAGGTTATACAGGGGACCAGCGACCTGTCTCCCTATGTTATGTGAGTGTCCCATATATCGCCACGCTTTGCATGAGATTACACAGGGGACCACTGACACGTCTCCCTATGTTATGTGAGTGTCCCATATAGCGCCATGCTTTGCATGAGGTTATACAGGGGACCAGTTACACGTCTCCCTATGTCATGTGAGTGTCTCATATATCGCCACGCTTTGCATGAGGTTATACAGGGGACCAGCGACCTGTCTCCCTATGTTATGTGAGTGTCTCATATATCGCCACGCTTTGCATGAGGTTATACAGGGGGCCAGTGACCTGTCTCCCTATGTTATGTGAGTGTCTCATATATCGCCATGCTTTGCATGAGTTTATAATCAATGGGTTTTGTTTAAATCAAGTGGGATTTTAGAAGTTGGTGCACGAAGAATGTATTTTTATCTTATTTGGCCTGCTAAATGCTGATCTCTCCCTGTGCCTGTAATTATATCGGTATCAATAATCCAATCTCTAGAAACTCTAATTAAGATGGAAATATTATACAACTTGTTATCAGGAAAGTGTATCCCCCATGTCCTCTCGCCTGCGGTAATTTAACAGGCTGATTCGTGCTTTGTGGCCGGTCCAGATACATTTTTTTTTTAAATCTGCTGTGAAGTAGTTTTGTGTTTTTATTTCTAATATAAAGTGGGAGTATTTGTATTTTGTATTGTAATTTTGAGAATAAGATTATTTTTATTAGATTGCAGCGTCCTAGGAATGAAAGAGGCAACTTGTGCTCCAAAATGTGTTAAATAGTTGGTGTAAAGTTCAAAGAGTGCAATAAGTCTATGGCCCTTACTCTGTAAGGAGTGATAAACACAGATAACTTCAATGGAGCTTTTTCGGTGCTTATCACACCTTACAGACTGGATTTCTTTGGTGTTCCATTTGATGGGTATTTTATCTTTCCAGGGATCGAGGTGTAACTCTGACAAGAGAATAGATTCTGATTTTTCAACATTTATCTTGGAGCCTGAACTTTCACCAAATTCTAAGATTTTGTTGATAATATCTGGTATTGCGGATTGTGGGTTTGCTGATAAATAGTAATATAGCATCTGCAAATGCTGAGATTTCTGTGGTGGTTATAGGGATTCCTTTAAATGATTTCATGGATTTTAGAAGTCCGATAAGCGGGTCCAAGATTAAACAGGATTGGTGGGAGAGGGCAGCCCTGCCTGGTCCCTTTTCCTAAAGTAAAGCGGTTAGAGTTGAGATTGTTGTTCAGTGTAAATTGTGTTAATGAAGTTTGTAATATGTTCTCCAAAGTTTTGTAAATTTAGAATTCCTAATAGATGTGGCCATGCTATTTTATCAAATGCTTTTTCTGCATCTAAATATATGATTAAATTAGGGATATTTTGCTGATGATGACTGCTGCTAGTTTCGGTCCACCATAATCTTTGTTAAGATTTTGAAGTCATTATTTAATATTGAGATGGGTCTATAAGAGTGTCCAAATTTTGGGTCTCTGACAGGTTTTGGAAGTACAATAATTCTGGATACATAACAATCTTTTGGTAAGGATTTTGTTTCAAGAATACCAAATTTGAGAGTTGGGATAATATCATTTTGTAAAACAATTTCTTATTCTGTAATTAACCCATTTGGCCCTGGCACTTTATATGTTTTTAAGATGTTTAATTACATTAAAGATTTCATCATTGGAGATTTGGTTTTATCGAGAGAGGCTTTTTCTTCTCATAATTTGGGAAGATTTGCTTTCTCTAAGAAGTTGTTACCTTTGATGTCATCTTAATCAGCTGAATATAGTTTTACATAAAATAAATTAAATCATTAACAAATTCTATCTGGGTTACTGTGCCTGGAGCCATTGTGTGATTGTGTGATCGGTATCGTGTCTGGATTCCTGCTGTGTCTTACCGAGTTGACTAATAAGCTACCTGCTTTGTTTGCTTCTCCAAGGAATCTATTATTTGGGTAATCTATTTTTAATTGGATTCCTTCTTTTAGTAAGGTGTCATAGGAATATTTAATGTCCAAGTACTTGTCTTTTGATTCCTGGTTGTTAACTAGTGTAAGAGTTCCCCATGCTTCAGTTAGTTTTTTTGTTTAGGGATCTTATTTTATCATTAATTATCTTTATTTTACCTAATATATAAGACGTGTAATATAGAGCGCGCGCGTGCGCTATCGTGCGCGCGTCAATTAGAATTGGCTGCGTCCAGGCGTGGCGTTCTATACTTCAGCCACGCACGGCCGTGAGCGGTGGCGCAGCAGATCACAGCAAATGCATGAGAATTTATATTTTCGCACTGCTGTCGCACCCCGTGACGCTGCCAAGCCAATCACAGCGCGGCTATCGCTGTGATGTCTATACCCACGCCCCCTAGCCGCGCACGCCACCGCTTACAACATATAAACGAAACACACGTGCATGCGCAACGCTGTGCGCATTCCCGCACGCACACCAGCGCACTCTATATTACAGGCCTAAAGGATGACTTGGCCTCTCAAGCTTTGGAAGCATCCCACAGGAATGGCGAGTTATTTATGTGCTCAGCCTTATCCTTTATGTAGTTTGATCACGTGGGGTTTTTAAACTGTTTTAAATTCACTTAAATTGTAACGGTATGAGCGCATTCTCCAATTTTGAGATTTCGTGGAAGGGGGTTTAATGATGAGTTCAATCCAAATTGGGGCATGATCTGAAATTAATATCTTTTCTATTTTGCTTTCATTGATTATTAGCAATAGGGATGGAGATGGGCGGATGTAATCTATATGTAAAAATGGAGTGAACCTTATAATAAAAGGTGTAATCCCTGTCTAGAGGCCTTCCAGTTAGCCAGGGATCCAGAACATCCCCATCCTTCTTTACGGATGGAATTGAATGATCCAGGGGCGGATTTGAGGCAGATATCAACCCAGGCGATATATGTCTTACCAGCCCTCCTGCCATGATATGGTGTTATAGCGATGCATCACCACGTGACGTCGCGTTGTCATGGCAATGTATCGCCATGTGATGTCGGGTCGCCATGACAACGCGACGCTGCAGGAGGAGACGCCGCTCCGGTAGGAGACACTTACAGAGACCCTGTGCTCTACCCCAGCAATCAGTTTAATTGTTGAGGGGAAGAGAGTGGGGCTTCTGTATCCGCCATCAAGCCCCAGCCCATGGACCCACCGGGCACCTGCCCTGTTTCCTGGCGGCCCAATCCGCCCCTGGATTGAGCATTACCTCCATTATAAGTGTGTTCGGAGTCACTTCTGTCGAGATGGGTTGTCTGTGCAGCTGAAATCGCCCCCTGGATGATCTGCTGGTTTGTGGAGATAAGAAAATCATGGTTGGGAAAATTTGCAATCCCACCGTCACGCACTCAAGAAGCTCAACAGAATAATATAAACAAATATATCACTTTTAATCTAATAATAAAATAAAAGCAAACATATGTGGAGAGAACTGAATGATTAAATTATGGCAGAGACTGCATGGCAGACAGTACAGTCTAGTGTGTGGACAGCGTTTAGTGTCACTGATGGGGAATGATGGTCTGGACCATATGTAAAGACACTGTGTATGAGGAGAAATTACAGGGCTAAACAGAACCCATGTGATACTATACAAGTAACCTGGTGAATATATACACAGTGATACACAAATACAGAACAGAGAGTAATACTCTCAAAAGCGTGCTACCATTTAGAGTACCCTCAGACCACAAAATACTATCAGTGGTTGTATATAAATACTGCATTTCTAAACTGCAAGGAGCTCTGTCAGTTAAATGCTGCTCCCTTATAGCTGTGCAGTGTATCCATGTATCGGCTGTAGTAGCTAATAGTATCCCTGTCTTATACTACTATCATTAATCACGATAATATGCTACTTTGTGTCTCTGAGAGCCATGTCTCTGTCGTGCACGCAAAGTCACAATATCAGCGACATTAGACATCAGCCATCGCCATATAATCGGGCAAAATTGGTATTACGTTTTTTGTATTAGAAGTACTCTGGAGAGGCTGGTGAATTTTTGATTTGAGGTACATTTTTAGCTCAAACAAGAATGATGTTGAAGTAAATGAGAAGGATGAGAAAAAGACGAATAGCTCAATGGCATAACAAGATGGGGAGTTTTCGAATGGATTTCTTAGAGGGGGTATTTTGTTTGTAAGTTGTAGCGTGACTGTGGTATTACGCTCTCGGGTTCCCGGCCCAGGACAGCCGGCAGGTAGGTCCTCAGGTAGATGTTGTGTTTGCAGATTGTCAGATAAATTGGTCAGTAGTAAAGCAGTGTGTGAAGTTGCTTTCCCATCGCTTTGTATCTCTGTTCCTCTCATCCCACAGGCTCCAGCTGGGAACGGATAACACTGTTACACTGTGTCTCCCTCGGACGGTTTATATTAGCAGGTGAAGAGGGGGGAGGGGCGAAGGCCGACGATTTCAGCAAGGCCTCCATGCTCATGGCCGACCATGCAGCAATATCCGTTAGGCCTCCTCCTCATGTGGAGGGGGACTTTAGACGAACTTCATCTGTTTATTGATTATCTCAACAACAATCTTCAGTTTACATGAGATATTCATTTACATCATATTCATTTTTCAGATTTGTATTTATAGGTCGCTGTTGATCAGTAACTTCACACCGACATATTTAGAAAACCCAATTCCAGAAATACACTTCTGCATGCTACAAGTTGCCATAGTCGTACTCTATTTAAAGGCATTCCATACGGATAAATTTTGCGTCTACGTCGCAATTGTTCCAATATGGATGACTTTGAATATAGATCTGAAAAATGATACCATAGATTCATATCTAGGGGATACAAGAGACAGACACTTGTAGAAGCATATTCCAATGCCTTGGCCAAAACTACAGAGGACCTTTATTGAACCTAACAATGGTACATTTCACAACAGAAAAATAACAAGATGTAGTGGAATTTCCCAATCAAAAGATTTGTCCGATTGTGACCCTCCATATTTTATCACACAATATAGCAATCAAGCTTATGCTATAAAATCCATAATTAAAAAACACTGGAACATCCTCCCAACGGATCCTCTGTTGAGAGATATTGTAGCAACTCAACCCAAATTTGTATCTAAGAAATCTCAGACACCTCGTAATATCATATCTCCTACAGTAGTATGTTAAAAACCAACCATCCAAATCACGAGATTTCTTTCCAAAATTTTTGGGGTACTATCCATGTGGTCATTGCAAAATTTGTAGATACATAATGAAAACTAAAGTATTTGATAATATGGAGGGAACAAGGACATTCAATATTCTATCCTTCATCACATGTAATACAGAGTTTGTAATTTATATGTTGATTTGTGGGTGTAACAAAAGGTACGTAGGTCTTACTACAAGACCCTTCAAGATTGTCAGGAATCAGCGTTCTCCACGCTCCCCACACAGAGCACTCCCTCCCCGCAGGGAGCCCCATGACACACAAAACAATCCTGCCTTACCGGCCTCCACGGTTCCCCGCCCCTGCCGCCGTCGCGGGATCACTCTCCTCGGTGATTCCTCTGTACAGCGCCGCGCGCGCCCACGCCCTCCTGCACGCACACCTGCACCATCCACTGGCTCGGTTCACGCGCGTACACGAGTTACGGAGCACGCTCAGTCTGCACACTCTTCTTCCCGTCCCCCGGACCTCAGGCTCCGCCCCCGCACACTGCACGAGCATATTCAGGTTACCAACAAGACTCACCTGGCCTGTTATGCCTGCACCAATCTGCAGTGTCTCCCTGTAGCACTTCCTGTCCCGCCTCCGTTCCTAATTGGACCTTCCTGCTTTATCTAGCTCCTCTCTGCTCTCAGTCTTTGCTCAACATAGTCTCTGTATGGAAGTACTTCTGGATTCTCTCAGTGTTTTCACAGGTTCTGACGCAGCTCGTACGACTACCCCCTCTGGCTCTCGATCTCGGCACTCCTTGGACAACGCACACTCTTGTAACCCCTTGAACACGGCTTGGACTACGACCTATCTCCACTCTCCACTCCCTGAACTCGGCAAAGCATTCATCACTCTATCTCTACAACCGGTACCGGCAAGTATTGTCTACCTTACTACACCTGGCCTGGCAACACTTTATACCACACTCCGGACATGCTCCCTTTGCTGCGGGTGCGTGTATTACCACTTCCCCCTTCAGCTCAGGGGACGGGTCTGGTCTGCGGGCAGTACCGGCGTAACAAAGATTCATATCATGGAGCATATGAGACTTATTCTCAAAAAAGACCAGATACATCTGGTTTCTAAACACTTTAGCATATGCCAACCAGGGGCTTTGTATAACTTTAAATGTTTAGCAACCGAACATGTCAAAGCCCATCTAAGAGGAGGTGACGGGATCAATGTTCTGTATGGGACAGAAGAAATACACTCCCTTGCCGGGCAGTCGCCATCTTGGGTGGAATAGAGTGTTTATGTATAGCGCAACCCTCCCGTTTTTGTAGAGGGCCCGCTCTCCTGATCCATCTGCAGCACATGGTAGTCTCTGACCAGTGGGACATCAATGTACCCCAGGCTAGGCAAAACTCCATCATGCAGCATACTGCAAATGATTGCAGACCAATACAAGTGCTCTGTGGTTCATAGTCTGGCTACTGGCTACTCTGGGCTTCTCCCTGTAGTACTCGGGCGTTACCTCCTCTTGGCTGCCAGTATTGCAGACCCTCTCCAGAAGCTCCTGACCCATGTTAACCAGACTACTCCCTTTAGGCATCATACGACTACCCGCCTCAGGGTGACTAGGACCGCTATAGCCTTGTCTCCAGACCACTTCACCCCTTAGGGTGCTTTGCGAGGTTTCTGTTCCTACTGACTACCCCTAGACTCCCTCCTTCCTTAGCACTTGCTCTGGTAGCTGACATTCTTTTCTTTCAGTTCTGCTTCGCTGAAAGCCTGTCCTGATAATCTCAGCAGCGCCTCCAAATGTAGCCCATGTTCCCCCCTGGCATGTGGTGCATACCTGCTGGCTTACAGTTGATCTGTGTCTCCAGCATGATGGTAGGGGATGTCAGGACAGGCTTCTGCGGTATAACTGATTTGTACTCACGGTGACCGCGCCTCCATCTCGTGCAGACCCCAGGGATGCGGGGTGAAATCCCTGCAAGAGAACTCTTCACTCTCCTCCCTGATAGATTTCAGTCCCAGGCAAGGAGGTATAATGAACAACTGGAATACTTTATTTTCACTGTACACTACACAGCATACACAGCAACACTGGATATTTGAGCTTAGGGCTTTCACCCTCAGGATGTCCCTGGACCTTCACTCCCAGCCAAAGGCCACCAGGAGCAGTCCTAGCTCTTCCCTTACTCCCTGGTAGAGTAAGGGGAACAGTCTCCCACTGCTCCCCTAAGGGAGGGCCACAAACTGACAGAGCCCTGCACAGCTTGGTATGGGTAGACCTGCCTCTCTCAAGGGTAGAGGCAACTGATTAAATTGAGGAAGAACAGCTCATTAAGTACAGGCAAAGCAGGAACCACACCCGTGCCATGGATTGGACACAAGGCCTGGTTGCACCGCCTTCTCTGTGACTCACTGAGGCTGCATAGAAGTGGGGAAAACCCATGATTACTCCTGGCAAGCCTGCTTTTACTAGGGCTTACTGCCAGGAGGAGGGCAGACTGGTAGCCCAAAACCAGCCAGTGCTACACTAATATTATGTTTAATTCTGCAATTGAATGTTATTATTAACTACAATTAAGTGTTAGTAACTCAAAGTGACATTATTAACCCTTATCACATATTACGTGTAAGCATTACTATATACATTTAGAATGTGTTTTTTATTATTGTGTACTGATATGTTACAGGCCTCAGGGCATCAGTACTAGTGCAGTATATTTGCATTCTCGCATGGATAGGTGGGATTAGGTCTGTATAGGGGGCTTTGTTTTACGAGCTGTCTGTACAGGCTCTCAGGAATGTTAAGTGACAGATATTCACACAGCCGTCTAGACACGTGCAGAAACCCGCCCCCTAATTCACAGGGCATTTAATTAAGCATATGTGCTGTTATATTACCAGGTGATGTCTTTTTCTTCCCATGTTGTATTGCACCACTGATTATATTGGCACCCTATAACCACAACACACATCACTGCGAAATGCTCAAAGAACTAGACTGGTCATCACTTGAGTCCAGGCGCAAAGTTCACCTTTCCTGTCTTGCCTTCAAATACTTTATGGGCAAGCTACCCAGCTATCTGAACAAGCTCCTCACAAGTACCACACGCAGCACTTCTCATCTGAGATCTGACTCCAAAAGACTGTTCATGGTCCCAAGGTTCAGCAAAGTATCCGGCCGTTCCTCCTTCTCTTACCATGCACCCCAAAACTGGAACAACCTACCGGAGACTCTCACATCCACCACCAGTCTAAGTTCTTTCAAAACTAAAGCTGTCTGACATTTTAATCTGGTCTGGAACTGTTACATACGCCTATAATATATATTATCTGTAACTGTTACATAGGGAGAAGGTTGTTTTGTGTCTGTGGATCCAGTATCCGTTTTATGTAGTTCAAATAAAGGATTTTTTAATATATTTTTTCTGGTGAGTCTGAGTTTTGCTACAGGAGCGGCTGTTTTCCTGATCTTTGCCACTTCCTCCATGACTTCATGATCAGATTGACGCCACGGAGGGACGCCGATCACCCATCCGGGTGCAACGCCTAACCAGGAGATTACAAGGGACGGTTCAATCTTGAGTACAAGATTACAATACCGATCGACGGGACAGTGTACTTATGCAGCCGCGTCGCCATTAGGTTTTCCTTGGCGGCTTACCAAGCGGGTTTGCACTCCCCTTCTCTCCCCCTAATTGGTTATCTCCTAACGGCTCCGCATTTACTTACTGATTACTTGATGGCCGATCGCTTCTGATGTCCGGTTGTCCTGTGGGCTTGCAGACGGCAGTTCTATGTTCTCCTTGGCTCTCCCCAGCTGCCGGCCTCCCTAACCAACACTAACACTGTCCCACGCCGAGCCTCTGATGCTGGTGCGTGCACGCACCGATGTCAGAGAGGCCCGGTGCACGTTGACGTCAGAGGCTCGGCGTGGAACAGTCAGAGAGGGAGGCCCGCAGCTGGGGAGCGTCGTGGCCTGGTGGTAATTAGAGGACTGGTAGCCGAGCAAAGAAGTTGGGCATGGCCAGAGGCCTGACGGCACAACTTCCAACGCTGGCCGGGCCCAGACAGCCCCCGGTCCCGGGACACTTGTCCCGGCTCTACCCCCTTGTTGGCGTCCCTGATGTAAATGTACCACTTATTTATTTTGCTTATCCTGGTCTAATGGGCATACATTTACTGATAAAACTCACGGAGCATAACCTACCATTTTTAATTTTCAAAAATTGAACCCCAAAAGCCTTAACCCAACTGATTTTGTTTTTGAATTTCTTATAACATTTTCCCCTAACTATAACCACTTCTTCTGCATTAAGACCCCACACCGGGATTTTGAGTTTGGCACCAATTTGCCGAAAAGTTCCCAAAAAAATGCCAAAGCAAAATGCTGCATTGAAAGAGAATAGATTCAGAATATAAAGAAGAAACTTCTTTGGTAACCCCAAATAAACTCAATACGATACAGGCTCCCTAACATCTGGAATGTATTTTCTCAAAACCTAAAATAAGTCTTTTAAATCACAAAACGTTTTGCAACTGTAACAGTGTTTCCCCCATCCTCTGGCAGATTCCCCTGTTACCAGGTGTGTGGTGCATGCTACCTGTTGGCTCACAGGATGCTGATTGGTTGTGGGGACTGCAGGACAGGCTTCTGGTTATATACACCCGACTTTTACTCCATGGTACTCAGCGCCTCCATCTGCCGTAAGCTCCAGGTGTATGGAGGCGATCTCCTATGGTAGAAACCGTTACCTCAAGTAAAATCATATACCAGGCATATTGAACTGGAACGGATTTATTCCTGTACACACATAGTATTACGCCAGTCCTCTGCCCAATACAGTCTCTGTCCTGGTCTCCGAACTTAGGATGGTCGCTGGCCCTTCACTACGGGTCAGGGGCCCCTGCAGCAGTCCCTGCTCTTCCCCAACTCTCTAACAGAACCAGGGGAAAAGGTGATCTCTCACTCCCCACCCTTAGGGAAGAGGAGCGGGCCCTGCCAGTGCACAGCAGTCCTGCGTGATACCTTGTGTCTCTCCCATAGGGAAGAGGACCGGGCCCTGTCAGTGCACAGCAGTCCTGCGTGATACCTTGTGTCTCTCCCTTAGGGAAGAGGAGCGGGCCCTGCAGTGACAGCCGTCCTGCGTGATACCTGTGTCTCTCCTTAGGAGGAGAGGACGCGGCCCTGCCAGTGCCACAGAGTCCTTGCGTGATACCTTGGGTCTCTCCCTTAGGGAGAGGAGCGGCCTGCCAGTGCACAGCAGTCCTGGTGATACGTGCGTCTTCCTAGGAAGAGGAGGCGGGCCTGCAGTGCACAGCATCCTGCGTGATACCTTGTGTCTCTCCCTTAGGGAGAGGGAGCGGGCCCTGCCAGTGCACAGCAGTCCTGCGTGATACCTTGTGTCTCTCCCTAGGGAAGAGGAGCGGGCCCTGCCAGTGCACAGCAGTCCTGGTGATACCTTGTGCTCTCTTAGGGAAGAGAGGCGGGCCCCGCCGTCCAGTACAGCAGTCCTGGTGTACTTGTGTCTCTCCTAGGGGAAGAGGACAGCGGGCTCCTGCCAGTGCACAGCAGTCCTGCGTGATACCTGTCTCTCTCCTAGGGAAGAGACCGGGCCCTGCCAGTGCACACCGGCGGTAGATACCTTGGGTCTCTCCTAGGGAAGAGGGAGCGGGCCCTCCAGTGCACAGCAGTCCTGCGTGTACCTTGTGTCTCTCCTAGAGAGAAGAGGAGCGGGCCTCAGTGACACAGCAGTCCTGCGTGATACCTGTGGTCTCTTCCCATAGGGAAGAGGAGCGGGCTGCCAGTGGACAGACAGTCCTGCGTGATACCTGTGTCTTCTCCTTAGGGAAGAGGGACGGGCCCTGCCAGTGCACAGAGTCCTGCGTGATACCTTGTGTCTCTCCTAGGGAAGAGGAGCGGGGGCCTGCCACAGCAGCAGCGTGATACCTTGTGCTCTCACATAGGGAAGAGGACCAGGCCGCTTTGGAACAGTAGTGACGTCCTGCTGTGATCCTTGTGTCTCTCCCTTAGGGAAGAGGACCGGGCCCTGCCAGTGCACAGCAGTCCTGCGTGATACCTTGTGTCTCTCCCTTAGGGAAGAGGACCGGGCCCTGCCAGTGCACAGCAGTCCTGCGTGATACCTTGTGTCTCTCCCTTAGGGAAGAGGAGCGGGCCCTGCCAGTGCACAGCAGTCCTGCGTGATACCTTGTGTCTCTCCCATAGGGAAGAGGAGCGGGCAACGTCAGTGCACAGCAGTCCTGTGTGATACCTTGTCTCTCACAACGGTAGAGACACTACTGAATTTGGGGTTGCAACTCCCTTAAGTACAGTAGGGGAAGGTACTAGGTCCGAACCCAGGATTGGGCAAAACTCAGACCCAATCCCACCTCCTCCCCTGTCACTCAAGGAAGCTGCCTGTGTGGGGAAAACCCATAATTGATACTGGCACTGCCTGCTCTTACCAGGACTTGCGTGCCAGTGAGAGCAGAATGGTAGCCAGAAACCATCCATGGCTACCTAACACCCTCACAACCTTTGCAGCCAAAGAATAATGGTAATCAGGTAAAGAAAACCCTCAGCTGAACTACTAGCGAAACCACTTATGTTTCTATTAAAGCAGCTACAACTTCAGCTAACCCATTATCTGCCGACACGATGAAACCAAAATGTACCCTCACTGAGCACCACGCTCCCGTTTAATAGCTCTATTGTCTGACGGAGTGCTAGCTCATGTGGTTCGGAATGCAATGTTTCCGGTGTGTCTGTGTTTTGCTGGGGTGCTTTCTGGGGGCTCGGTGATGCCGGTGACCCCTCAGTTGTCAGAGCTCTTATTGCCCCCAGAAACCACCATGTAGTAATAGTCGGGCTGTAGCTCTCCTGAGTGCTTGGGGGTTACTAGGACGGGTGTAAGGCGCTACGCTCTGGGTGGTTTTTCCTTAGAAGTGCTGGTTACTGTGATGTTACCATCCCAGGTATAGGATTTATTTTGTATGTGTAGCCCCCTTCCCCCCGTGTCTAGGGTGACTGCGTGTGCTGCGCTTTACCTGATAGGCTCACAGGAGACCTGATCCTCCGCTGCAGGGAGCCTGGGGTGTACCTGATTCGTTCGATGACAGCGCCTCCACCTGAGGAAGGATCCTAGCACTGGTGGATATCCCCTCACAGGACCCAATATAAGGAACACACACACACACACTTGTATATAGTAACAGGGTTACTGAACATAGCTAACACAATAGCATATGTTTTGCTGACCTCGCAGGGTCGTACCCACAGTGACCCGCTTTCCAATCACCACCCTATACACATTGGTGCAGTTCCCTCAAAATGCAGAGGTGCTCTGGGCACCTAACCACCCTAGTGTCCACAGGAGACAACCCACCCCAAAGTGTGTGGTAGCGCTACTCACAGGAAGTGTGTGCACTTGTTGGAATTTGATATCTGCCCGGTGCTCCGGTACCCGGTACCACCAACTGATGAAAAGAGCCCCTCTGGTCCCATGCTGCCAGCGATGGTGACCGCCTCTATGTGGGGTGGACTCCGGCCGGAGTGTCCCACCGTGAAGAGAGTCTCTAGATCTTGCAGTGTTGGTCCACAGGCCGCAATTACTGTGCGGCTTCTTGCTGCCTCCCTGACACTGTACAACTTTGGGGGCAATGTCCCTATCTGAGGGGCCTGTCCCTGCACCACTCACAGGCTTTTGGGGTCTAAGGGCCTACCTGGGGCCTAAGGGGGAAACTAGGCCTAGTCTGGGGAAGCACAGCTCACTGAACACTACCTGTTCCTTCTCAGCTCCCCTTCCGACTGAAATGCGAGGTCTCAGCGCGCCAAATGTAGCAATCTAGTCCTCCGTGATCTCTGCAGCTCGATTGGCTCCCGCGCGTCACGTGATCGCAGCCCCAGAGGCTGCTGGGGGCTGTAGTCCCATTCAGAGGCCTATGCTGTAATGGCCACTGCTCCTTTAAGGTCCCTGTACATACGCGAGCTCCTGTAATGGCCGCCGCAACCTCGGGTGCAACTGCGCATGCGCAAGCCTAATACTGCGCATGCGCAAGCCTAATACTGCGCATGCGCAAGCCTAATACTGCGCATGCGCGGCAATTTCCAACATGGCGCACTTACCGGCATCTCACCGAGGAGCTCTGGCAACCCAATCGCCCCTCCAACCTCCCGCAACTCCCGGCACTCGTCGGCTGCACCTGCGCGGTCATATCGGGAGGTAAGGGGGCCAATGGGGACCCAGGCGGGGACCTGGCCACATATGTTTGGCACATTTTTGCCTTAGCCTGTGCTGGATTCCTTTGCGGTCAGTAGGACTAAGGCAGGATCCTGGCTCGTTGAGTCTTGGTTGAGCCACAGTTACTGGATGTCTAATATTACTTGACACACACACACACACACACACACACACATACACACAAAGCATGTGTGTGCAGGAGGTATATAATTAATTAGGGTTAGGCAGGCAAGCCAAGTAAGAAGGATTATTGTACTTTATTAGCGCCCCGAGGATAATGTAAATAGCAGCCGTCTGCGAGGTAAGGTGCTTGGGGTGATTTGGGTGTCTGTCTGTCTGTCTGCTTTGTAAGGATCTTGTCATTGTGAGCGGTTAGATTAGGGATTTCCCTGCGAGCTCAGGTAACTGCAAAGTGAGACATGTCCCTACCTCTCCCTGCTCAGCAGGCTCTGTGCAGAGAGCGGGATTCTGGCATTGAGCAGACCTACCTTTGTTGTCAGATAGGCTTGCAATGTATACAATGTCTGGCAAAGTGCAGGTAAGTGGCGCTGCTCCACTACACTCATTTCTAGACTGTCCTTCATTTACTTTAGTTAAGGGCGGGGGTTGTTTTGGGGGTCAGTTGGGGCTAAACTGGGCTATGTTTAGCTCTGAGTTTGCCCTGGTTCCTCAAACACTTACCCTGCTAGCTGTCTGTGTTTTCTCTCCCGTTGGGAAATATCAACATCATTTGAAACAAAAAAAACTTTTAATATTAAGAGAATTTGGGAAATGTTTGCGAATATTATGACACAAGATATGGTTTAATTATATTAATGATATAATTACAATGATTGATACACAATCCAGCTGCAGAGGTGGAGATAGATCAGAGAATTATTTGCCCCCATACTGTATGACGATATAAGGGTTAACCCCATCCTGCCACCCCCAGGTTCCTATAGCTTATGCAATAGAAAGCCCATGTTTCCTGCTAGTATAGGTGCTATAGCCCCATTGCCATTCACTCTGTCCCCTGGCGGTGTGCATACTATTCTTCCGCGCTGCTACACTTGTCTACGTCTTGGATTTAAGGCAACATGGCACTACTTGGCTGGGGAAGCATTAACCCCTTTAGGCCTGGATTCCCACTATATTTCAAGGTTCTTTGTTTACAGGCGCAGCCGTATTAAGAATTTTTGGGGCTCTGGGCTAAGTGTTAATGGGGGACCCCACCCAGGAAGGTGCAGAAGACCAGGCAATGACACGTGGGGTATCCGAGAAGACGCGTTTATTCACTATTGAATAAACCAGGAGCATAAGCTGCTTCATTCAGAGTAAAAATGTCACAAAACACTCGATTAGAACAGACCTGTTGAACAGTTCAAACTGCTGGGTTCCCGTTCCTCAGGGCGGCCTATCCAGGGTCTGTTACAATATATATTTATACCACCGCCACCAACCAAAGGAATTATTAAATACGTACGTACAGAGCCTCTGGTCTATTTAGTAAGAAATCTAAAAAATGGGTGTAAAATGGCGGTGCCCTGCGACCCGGTGGTAGGAGCTGGACCAAAACCGTTACAAAAGTATTTATTGGGGTTTCAACAGAAACCAAACATTACTCCAGACAGCCACTTCTGACTCGTTTCGTGCCGTGATGGTGCTTTATCTTTGCGATATCATCGCGGCACGACACGCGTCAGAGGTGGCTGTCTGGAGTGATGTGTTTTTTGTTGTAGCCTCAATAAATACTTTTTTAACAGTTTTGGTGCAGCTCCTGTTACCGGGTCGCAGGGCACCACCATTTTACACCCATTTTTACATATCTTCTTACCGGCTGGAGCATGATCTCATCAGGACTGGCATTAGCTGCCCCACAGATGGACATGGATACTCTTCAGCTGTGAGTCTTTCTTCTGCTTATTATCCATGTGACATATAGGGCTAGTGTGTGACAGCAGGATATTTGGGGGTTGTGGGGTTGGGGTCGGGCTGATCGTCACCGCGCGGCTCCCCTTGCAGTGGGTCCTTCGGCACCGTTTTTTCCCTCCCCTCCCCTGTTCTCCCCCCCCCTCACCTGTTCCCTCCTCCCCCCCCCTGCTCTCCCCCCCTCCCCTCCGTTCTCCCCCTACCTGTGTTACCTGTCCACACTGCATTATTGTCCCACGATTAAAGTCTTTATTTGGGCAGCATTTACTGTATACAGTCTCAGTGCCTCGGCATTGGGATCAGTTCCCACACGCCACGGTTCATATTAAGAAAACGATACCGTAACTACCCTGCTAAAAGTTTGCAATGAAATCCAGTGTGGAATGGAACGGGGACAACTCACTGGTGCAGTATTCCTAGATTTTGCAAAGGCTTTTGACACAGTTGATCATGCTATCCTGCTTAACAAACTCCAGAGCTCTGGAATAGGGAAGCATGCTTTAAACTGGTTTCAGTCCTACCTAGTATCAGGAAGATCCCAACATGTGTCCATCTCAGGCTCTAACTCCAACCCCCCTGTGGCGTCCCGCAAGGCTCTGTTCTGGGGCCCCTACTCTTCTCAGTGTTCATTAATGATCTTTCCACAGCTTGTCAGGAAGCCTCAATACACATGTATGCAGATGACACAATCCTATATGCACACAGTCATAGCCTCTCCGACCTTCAACACATACTTCAGTCTGACTTTTTGAGACTCGAAAACTGGATTTCCCAAAACAAAACAAACTGTTTTTAAACACTGACAAGACTGTAACAATGGTATTTGGGACCAAGACTAAATTTGTAAAGCTTCCAGTGACTGAGCTCCTGATTAGAACCAACGCTAACACCACCCCAACACCTGTCACTAGTTTTAAATACCTGGGCTTATGGTTTGACTCCCACTTAACATTCGGGATGCACATTGATACCCTGACAACCAAGACCTATGCCAAACTAGGGGTACTTTACAGGAACAAATCCTCCCTAAGTCTCCTGGTCAGAAAGCGTATCGCACAGCAGATGCTAATGCCAATTATTGACTATGGAGACCTAGTATATGGCTCGGCTCCTCAAACCCACCTTAGCAAACTTGACACCCTCTACAATTAAATTTGTCGTTTTGTTCTCCAATGCAACTACAACACACATCACTGCGAAATGCTCAAAGAACTAGATTGGTCAACACTAGAGTCTAGGCGCAAAGTTCACCTTTCCTGTCTTGCCTTTAAATTCTTCATGGGCAAGCTACCCAGCTACCTGAACAAGCTCCTCACCCCTACCACATGCAGCACCTATCACCTGAGATCAGACTCCAAAAGACAGTCCCAAGGCTCAACAAAGTATCCGGACGTTCCTCCTTCTCCTTCCGTGCACCCCAAAACTGGAACAACCTACCAGAGACTCTCACATCCACCACCAGTTTAAGTTCTTTCAAATCTAAGGCTGTCTCACATTTTAACCTGGTCTGTAACTGTTTCATACGCTCATAATATATATTTTCTTTAACTGTGCACGCAATGTCTTGTATATAATGTATACCCTGTTCATTTATGTAACTGTACTTGTAACCATGTATTATTTGTTTTACTCTGCGCCCAGGACATACTTGAAAACAAGAAGTTACTCTCAATGTATTACTTCCTGGTAAAATATTTTATAAATAAATAAATAAATAATACACAACCCACAACAATCTGTTGTAGCAAAATGTGTCCAAAAATGTAAAATTAAATTTAAAAACAAAAATGTAAATGGGTGTTTGAGTGTTACCGTATCTCGCCACTGGTCTCTCATTCCTCAGGCTGCTTGCACTGTGTGTGGTTTGCGCACCTAAGAAGAAACTGGGATCGTTCCTTGTCCTTGGCGCTTCGCGGATGAAGCTCAAGAAGAATGAGGATGGGGGGAAGGCGACTTGCTTCTCCCTTTTGTATTTGGAGCCTTGTGAAATCCATTTTTCTTGGAGGTTGTAGGGTAGCTTTTCCAAGATGGGTCTCACTCCACGCGCAGAGTCCAAGACGTTGAGACCTGTTAAGGAATGGTCTTTCCTTGCAAACTCCAGCTCTTGCAGCAGGTCCCAGAGCTCTCGTAACTTCGAGTAGTCTTTAGCTGTGATCTTGGGAAAGCTGTCGACTCTTTTGAAGAGCGAATCCTCGACTGCTTCGGGGCTACCGTAGCACTCTTCTAGCCTTTCCCACACTAGGTCAAGACCTACTTGGGGGTGGTTCGCGTTTGCCGCCCGAAGTCTCTTCGCGTGCTCCCTGGATTCGTTTCCCAGCCACTTGCATAGCAGGTTGAGCTCTTCCCTTGCTGAGAAGCCCAAGCTGTTGATAGCGTCCTTGAACGTGAACTTCCACGTCCAGTAGTTCTCAGGGCGGTCGTCAAAGCTGATGAGTCCTGTTTGCAACAGGTCACGCCGGATCATGTACTTGGCTATGTCTGTCAGGCCTGAGGCATCGGCGTGTTGGTCACGTTCTGAGGTAGTTGCTGGGAGGGTCCGTGCGGTCGCCTCTTCCTTGGCGTGGACGCGTGATGGCTGCTGGTCAGTGTGAGGGGCTGTGTTCTCCCGTGTGGGTGTACCTGGATTGCGAGCCTGTTGTGGTGCATCCGTGTGCGCGCTAGCGTGTGGATCACTGTGGCTATCCCAGGCAGCATGTCCCACTGAAGGAACAGCATCTTCTCCTCGTGGAGCTAGCAAGTCTTCGGTGTCTGTGGAGTCACTCCCTCCGTGTTGAGATGGTGCGCTGGTGTTTATACTGAAGAGGCTCCTTACGTAGTCTTCAGTGCGTTGGGCTGGATCCTCTGAGGCTATCCATCTGTATGGTTGCTCCCCGCCGTCCTGTTGCGCGGTTGCTTCTAGGACTTCAGCTTGGGCTATAGCGGCGGCGGCTTCCTTCTCTTGATTAAGTGCCTCTAGTTCCGCATCGAATTCAGCTATCCTACGCATGGTGGCTGCGGCATTAGCGGCGGCTGCGGCAGTAGCGGCGGCGGCATTAGCGGTGGCTGTCTGCTCCTCCTCTTCTATGTGCGCTCTTCCTGCTCTTACGGCTGCCTCTCTCCGACTATATTTGGCCCTGGCACGTGCGGCCTGTGCGGCGGCTCGCGCCTTGGTAGCGTTTGTGCTTGCGCTGGACGCGTTAGATTGCGCTGATCTTGCTGACCTTGATGAGTGTCTGGATGTGCTTGAGCGCTGTGATGCGGTTTCCAGCAAAAGGTCTTTCCTCTTACTCTCGGCTTCCGTGATAGAGGTTCGCACGCGGCTGTCATGTGTCAAGTCAATGTTATGCTGTAAGTCCCTTTCTTGCAGGCTTTCGCCGGTGTTAGTCCTGGCCAAGTAAGTGACGTATGCCTCGGACAGCTCTTGGTAGCGTGCGTGATCTATCTTTAATTGAGTTATTGCCTGCTCGAGCTGTTGTACATAATTGCCAGCGCCGGCGACATTGCGTATCCCAAGTGTGTTTGTTTCCCAGGCCAACTCTAATTTAGCGCGGTGTGCTTCAATGTCAGTCTCATATTTTTCGCGGGCCTTTTGTGTCAGTGTGACTGTCTGTTTAGGCCTTGTGTCTGTCTGCGCCTGTTGCAATTGTGCAGCGGTCTCTGTGTCTGAGTGATCACTCTCCTGCGTGATATCTGGGGAGGCTCTGAGTTCTGCCATGCTGTAGGTGTGTGTAGGCCTTTAGCCAGTGCATGTGGCGTGCGGTCTTTTACCTGTGTCAGCGATGGGCGTCTGTCTCAGATGATGCCGAGCGGTGTCCTGCAGCGTTCAGCGTAGGGGTAGCTGTACTCACAGGTGTCCGGTGGCTCTGACCCGTGTCCTGGCGGGTGTCCGGTGGCGTGGCCCTTGGTGGCACTAGCCGTGGGGACGTGCGCAGGGGTAGGTGAGATGGTAATCTCTCGCTATTGAGCTGTGCAGAGGGTGAACTCAGACAGAGAAAGGCAATCAGGTTTCTGTGTATGGTGCACTGTTTGACTGCAGTGCTGGTGCCTTGACTGAGGTTGCAGGCTTGTGTGCAGTGTAAATCTGCTTGCTGTTTGTAAGGCTTTTTGCTGCAGAAAGACTGTGCTCTTATTAGCAATGTGAAGCTGCTCGCTTGTCTTTGCATAAAGTAGTAGTTGTTTGCTGTATAGAGGCTTGTGGCTCTGTGTAGCAATGTGGAGCAGTATGCTTGTACAGTGCTGGTGAGAGACTGCTGTTTGTCAGTCTGCAGAGACTGCCCTGTGTTGAATTCAAGGTGTATAGAATCCGTTTTACTGTGCTGTGCTGTTTAAACTGCTGCTTGTTTTTGCAGAAAGCTGTAGCTGTTTGCTGTATAGCTGTGTAGAGCTGCACTTTTGTAGCATGAAGGCTGTGAGTGATAGCTTCTGCGTAGACCTCTAGTACACGGTCTCTGTCTTACTATCCTGAAGCTAGGGTCACGTATTGAGGTCTGAATAGCTTCAGTTAGCTTTAACTCATGTCTTCCCTCTTCCAAAGCATCACAAGTCCTCAATGTCTTTCTTAACTTTATGTATTTTCTCAACCCAGGGGGAGCATGTAGGGAAAGAACAACAAAGAAAAAAACACACTAAGTGCAAACAATTTTGTTCAAGGGTGATATATGATGCTTGGCCCCTGTGTGCTCCCTACTCACAGAAAGTTAGTAGGATAAGTGCAGTGGCGGGATATGTGAAGTCAGGTGGATATCACTGGACATATGCAGGAAGCAGCTAGAACTGGGATGTCAGTTGCAAACGTACATGGAAAGATAAAAACAGACCTCCATGGTGCAGATCAATGGTATAGGGATAAACTTTATATAGTATTAAAATGTGCACTCACAATGTTAAAAATCAATATATGCGTTATTCACTGTATAAGTGATAAGGAGTGTAAGGGTGGTTGCCGCAGCTCACCGCACCGCCGCTGTCTCGGATGGGCTTCTCCACAGTCTCCCCGTGGCTTCCTCTGCACTGTATCAGCGTGGGAATCTCCTCCAGCGATGTCTCTGACGCGATACGTCACTTCCGGTGGGTGCGATCAGCTCCGTCGCGTCACTTCCGGTTCGGCAGCAGATTGACAGCTTGCAGCACCAATCCTCTCACTTCCTGGGCGGGTCCACTCTACGCGTTTCGCCAATAGAATGGCTGGCTTCGTCAGGAGTATGGAACCCCCCTTTAGTGACAGCTTATATACCCTATTCAATCACTGGTTTTATTAACCTCTGCAGTGCTAGTTTGAGGTCTGTGGACATGGTTGGATGTATTCACATTGTCATCATAAAAAACAAGATAGAATGGGGGGATTAACTGGTATAGTGAGCCCAGTAGAAAAATTAAGTACTGTATGATTAAAATAAGCTTGATGAGGTGGGGAGAAGATAAGAGGTATACAAATTATGCAAATATTGATAAAATTGATTCATAATAAAAAGTTGATTTAAGAAATTTGCAAAAACAGTATATATAATATTTAAAAATTCTATTATAAAACATCTATCATAAAGGATTAATTTAATTATAAAAATATATATTATTTGTATTTGTTCAGTGATAGGTTTAAGCCCATCTGCATAGTGATAAGGATGTGAATACCCCAATGATAGGAATTACAGCATATTACAGAATCGGCGCAGTTATACAACATCTGTTAAAGGGATGATGCAGTTACAGCATAGAGATTATTCCAATTAGTTAGGTGACAATGGTACTCAGTATATATACTTTATATCTTGGTTCCATAAAAACTTAATGATTATTTTCGAACAGACATATGTACAATTAAATCTCTTATAACATACACTGAGACTACAGACTTAACTTAAGCTAAAAAACATATGAAGCTAAAAGACATAAACGACGCATATGGTACCGGAGTTTTCCTTTTTCACCTGAGGAGGGAGGAATGGAAGGGAAAGAAAGGCACATTAGAATAAGGAGGAAGTCCGTGCAGTAGTTTATTTCAAAAAGGGAGCCATATCTATTTCCATATTAAGGCCTCTGGGATGGAGGGATCTTAGTTTGTGGATCCAGAAGGATTCTCTTTTGATGAGTTCAAGATTCCTATCTCCTCCTCGCCAGTGTTGTTTGACCATTTCTATGGGCATGTATGTTAATCCTTTAGGGTCTCCCTGATGTTTTTCTAGGAAATGGTTCGGAACACTATGAGTGGCTAGTTGCCTTTTGATACTACTAAGGTGTTCTAGTATCCTAGTTCTTATAGGTCTTTCTGTTTTGCCAACGTACTGCAGCTTGCATGGGCACTCCAGGACATAGATTACATGATCACTCCTACATGTTAGACATGATTGTATTTGAAAAACTTCCTTTGTCACATTTGAACAGAACTCCGTTTTTCTGTCTGTTTTGAATTCACATGCCCTACATTTGTTGCAGCCGAAAAAACCTTTCCCTGTTTGAAGCCAACTTTCAGAATTGGTGTCACTCTTTCTTAATGCACTGGGTGCCAATCTGTTCTTAAGATTATTTGCTCTTCTAAAGATGATATTAGGCTTCTCAGGAATGGCAGTACCCAAAATAGGGTCATTTCTGAGGATGTCCCAGTGTTTGTGAATGATGTTCCTTATGACCTTGGCTTCTCCACTATAATTAGTGATGAAGGCAAAGTCAAATTCCCTATTTCTCTCTTTCTTTTTAGCCTTGCTTTTTAGCAAATCATCACGATTAATGCCCTCCACTTTCCTTATTGCACTATTCAGCTTGTCTTCCTTATATTCTTTCTCTACAAATCTTTTTTTGAGATATTCCGCCTGTTCAAGGTATACATTATTATCACTACAGTTCCTTTTCAGCCTGGTAAACTGTCCAGGTGGTACACCATCCATCCACCTGGATAGATGACAACTAGATCTTAATATATAGTTGTTCTTGTCAGTCTCTTTGAAATAAGTTTTTGTTTTTATTTTATTTTCTTCAACAAAGATTACAAGGTCTAAAAAGTTGATACTTGATTTGCTAGAACTGCTAGTGAATTTTAAGTTGCTCTCGTTTATGTCTAGAGATGCTAAAAACTCATCTAAAGATTCCTGTCCCCCCCTCCATATTAAAAGCACGTCATCAATGAAACGGCGCCAGAGGACAAGGTTCTCCCCCAGAACGCCACCTGGCCAGATAGTCTCCTCCTCCCAAACGGCCATAAATAGGTTAGCATAACTGGGGGCGAACCTTGTCCCCATCGCCGTTCCACACTTTTGTAAGTAGTAATCCTCTCCGTACCAAAAGAAATTATGATTTAAAATAAATCTAATGCTGTCTATAATAAAAACAATCTGTGTCTCAGTGAGGTCCTTGTCCCTAGATAGTACCTGTTTTATCGCTCTACACCCTTTCTCGTGTTCTATAATTGTGTAGAGCGATGTAACATCACAAGTGGACATGATAAAATGTTCTTCCCACTTTACTTTGTTTAGGGTGTTAATCACATCTGTGGTGTCCCTCAGGTATGCCCTCTGCTGCACTACATACTTCTGAAGGAATGTGTCTATGTACAGTGACAGGTTGGCCGTTAGTGAGCCAATCCCCGAGACTATGGGTCTGCCAGGGGGATTGACTACACTTTTATGTACCTTGGGTAGATGGTAGAAAACCGGTAATTTAGATCTGTCACTGTACATAAACTGATATTCATTGTCATTTAATATGTTCTGTTCCCTCCCCTCGTCCAGATGGTGTTTCAGCTCCTCCGTGAATTTCCTCATTGGGTTGGTCTTTAATTTGGTGTATGTATTTACATCTCCTAGAAGTCTGAGGGATTCTCTGTCATATGCCTCTCTGTCTAATAGTACTATTCCCCCTCCTTTATCTGCAGGTTTTATGACCAAGTTTTCATTGTCAGTTAGGTCTTTCAATGCTATTTTTTCCTCTTTGGTGAGATTATTTCGCATTTTCCCTTGTTTTAGAGTTAAATCTTCAAAATCTTTATTAATCATTTTAAAAAAGACCTCCAAATGATCACCTTTAGCATGGTGAGGGTAGAAGGTAGATCTTGGTTTTAGATTCGTGTGAATAATCCGTCTCTCTTCCAAAACCACTGGGGGAATAGTCTGTTCAGGCCTACTAACTGCCTCTCTACCAAGGAAATACCTTTTCACAGTCATTTTGCGGAGGAATTTGTTCGCATCTATGAAGAGGTCAAATGAACTGTGACCCCTCATAGGTGCAAAACTTAATCCCTTGGATAACACACTATGCTGAGCTTTATTAAGAGACACAGAACTTAAATTAAAAATATTTGTCTCCCTCACTTGTTCCTTTTGTATCCTCTTTCTTCTCCCTCTCTTTCCTCTGAATCTCGATTTCTTTTTGAGTCCTTCCTTGTTTTTGGACAGGGTTGTGTCCCCCTGTCCCACAAAGTGGAAGGTCCCTCCCCTAAAAAATCTTTCTCCCCGTGGTGATTTTTGGGGCTTAAATCCCTCTCTTTATCCCTTCTATCGAAAGAGTTAACTCTTTTCTCTGTGTCCACTGGGGATTTATTAGCTTTGGATATCCTGTCTTTTTCTCTTTTATCCCTTTTTTCTTTATTTATAGGGGTATAGTTGGACCTTCCTCGTTCTTGAGATTCCTGCCTAGATCTAGACTGGTCTCTACCGGACTCTGAATTCTTTTTATCCCCATCTTTTTTAGTTATTTCTCCCATATGATGGGCTCTTTCTTTACTTTCATGATACTTTTTCTTAGAAAATTGTTTTTTATGTGAACCTTGATATTCACCCGCATCTCTACTCTTTCCACGTCCCCATGGTCTCTTATTGGTCCTATTTTTCTTCCATGTACGTTGCTCCCCTTTGTTATAATCCTCCTCATCACGTATAAATTTACGCATTTTTGATGTTTCTACTTCCTTTTCCAGGGTATTTAGTTTATTTTGGAGTGCTGTGTCTTTCTCAATAAACTCTGGTGTATTTACAAGTGGTGTAAGTATATCTTGGATGGCGTCTATTTCTTCTCCTAAGATTTTTAGGTGTGCCTTTTGTTGTTTAATAATGAGATCAATGAGTGTTTGAGAACATATATCTAACACCTCATTCCATGTTTGAAGAAAATCACTATCCTCTAAATCAAAGGAGGGAGTTATTGGAATTCTTAGGCCCCTAGGGATCCTATTACAGTTCCTATATTCTTCTAGGAACACGACATCCAACCATTTTCTTGTATCCTTTACTAGGAGTTTTTCTAATTTCACAAATTGTACTTCAACAAGATGTCCCACACTTTCATCCACTATAATTTCGTCTTCCAATTCTTTGTTAAAATTAACATTTCTTAGTAGTCTCTTAGAGAAGACATTCAAGCTACTCCTAGCATTCTCCATATTTAAACTAGCAGTAAGCAGCCTTAACACCAAGAAAGACAAGTGCAATGTGACAACGTGATTGGTGAAAAATCTGGCGCTAATTAAATACTAGTGATCACTTAAAATACAGTGACTATATAACACACATATAGTGATTCAGAATAATATAGTGCCTAAAAATAGTGCAATAGAGAAAAAAAGTATAATATAGGTTGTAACCCCCTGCTCAGACCCTCTGGAAGGGACTGTCTTCACTGGTCCCAGATGATCAATATGTATTTTCTCAACCCAGGGGGAGCATGTAGGGAAAGAACAACAAAGAAAAAAACACATCTAAGTGCAAACATTTTGTTCAACGTGTGATATATGAGTCTTGGCCCCCTGTGATGCTCCCTACGTCACAGAAAGTTAGTAGGATAAGTGCAGTGCGGATATGTGAGCGTCAGGTGGATATCACTGGACATATGCAGGAAGCAGCTAGAACTGGGATGTCAGTTGCAAAGGTATTTCCTTGGTAGAGAGGCAGTTAGTAGGCCTGAACAGACTATTCCCCCAGTGGTTTTGGAAGAGAGACGGATTATTCCACACGAATCTAAACCAGATCTACCTTCTACCCTCACATGCTAAAGGTGATCATTTGGAGGTCTTTTTTAAAATGATTAATAAAGATTTTTGAAGATTAACTCTAAAACAAGGAAAATGCGAATAATCTCACCAAAGAGGAAAAAATAGCATTGAAAGACCTACTGACAATGAAAACTTTGGTCATAAACCTGCAGATAAAGGAGGGAATAGTACTATTAGACAGAGAGGCATATGACAGAGAATCCCCAGACTTCTAGGATGTAAATCATACACCAAATTAAAGACCAACCCATGAGGAAATTCACGGAGGAGCTGAAACAACACCTCTGGACGAGGGAGACAGAACATATTAAATGACAATGAATATCAGTTTATGTACAGTGACAGATCTAAATTAACCGTGTTTTCTACCATCTACCCAAGGTACATAAAAGTGTAGTCAATCCCCCTGGAGACCTATAGTCTCGGGGATTGGCTACTAACGGCCAACCTGTCACTGTACATAGACACATTCCTGTACGAGTATGTAGTGCAGCAGAGGGCATACCTGAGGGACACCACAGATGTGATTAACACCCTAACCAAGTAAATGGGAAAAACATTTTCATGTCACTTTGTGATGTTACAGAACAATCGCTCTACACAATTATAGAACACAGAACGGGTGTAGAGCGATAAAACAGGTACTCATCTAGGGACAAGGACCTCACTGAGACACAGATTGTTTTTATATAGACAGCATTAGATTTATTTAAATCATAATTTCTTTTGGTACGGAAGGATTACTACTTACAAAAGTGTGTGAACGGCGATGGGGACAGGTTCCGCCCCAGTTTGATCTAACCTATTTATGGCCGTTTGGGAGGAGGAGACTATCTGGCCAGTGGCTTCTTGGGGGAAACCTTTGTCCTCTGGCGCGCGTTCATTGATGCTGGCTTTTAATTGAGGGGGGACAGATCTTTAGATGAGTTTTTTAGCATCTCTAGACAAACGAGAGCAACTTAAAATTCACTAGCAGTTCTAGCAAATCAAGTATCAACTTTTTAGACCTTGTAATCTTTTTGAAGAAAATAAATAAAAACAAAAACTTATTTCAAAGAGACTGACAAGAACAACTAATATTAAGATCTAGTTGTCATCTATCCAGGTGGATGGATGGTGTGTCACCTGGACAGTTTACCAGGCTGAAAAGGAACTGTAGTGATAATAATGTATACCTTGAACAGCGGAATATCTCAAAAAAGATTTGTGAGAAAGAATATAAGGAAGACAACTGAATAGTGCAATAAGGAAAGTGGAGGGCATTAATCGTGATGATTTGCTAAAAAGCAAGGCTAAAAAGAAGAGAGCAATAGGGATTTGACTTTGCCTTCATCACTATTATAGTGGAGAAGCCAGGTCATAAGGAACATCATTCACAAACACTGGGACATACCTCAGAAATGACCTCCTATTTTGGGTACTGCCATTCCTGAGAACCTATATCATCTTTAGAAGAGCAAATAATCTTAAGAACAGATTGGCACCCAGTGCATTAAAAAGAGTGACACCAATTCTGAAAGTTGGCTTCAAACAGGGAAGGTTTTTTCGGCTGCAACAAATGTAGGGCATGTGAATTCAAAACAGACAGAAAACGAGTTCTGTTCAAATGTGACAAAGGAAGTTTTTCAAACAATCATGTCTAACATGTAGGAGTGATCATGTAATCTATGTCCTGAGTGTCCCATGCAAGCTGCAGTACGTTGGCAAAACAGAAGACCTATAGAACTAGATACTATAACACTTGTAGTACAAAAGGCAACTAGCCACTCATAGTGTTCCGAACCATTTCCTAGAAAACATCAGGAGACCCTAAAGGATTAACATACATGCCCATAGAAATGGTCAAACACACTGGCGAGGAGGAGATAGGAATCTTGAACTCATCAAAGAGAATCCTTCTGGATCCACAAACTAGATCCCTCCTCCACAGGCCTTAATATGGAAATGATATGGCTCCCTTTTTGAAATAAACTACTGCACGGACTTCTCCTTATTCTAATGTGGCCTTTCTTTCCCTTCCATTCCTTCTTCCCTTCAGTGAAAAAGGAAAACTCCGGTACCATATGCGTGTTTATGTCTTTTAGCTTCATATGTTTTTTTAGCTTAAGTTAAGTCTGTAGTCTCAGTGTATGTTATAAGAGATTTAATTGTACATATGTCTGTTCGAAAATAATCTTAGTTTTTATGGAACCAAGATATAAAGTATATATACTGAGTACCATTGTCACCTAACTAATTGGAATAATCTCTATGCTGTAACGCTGCATCATCCCTTTAAAGATGTTGTATACTGCGGCCGATTCTGTAATATGCTGTGAATTCCTATCATTGGGGTATTCACATCCTTATCACTATGCATATGGCTTAACCTATCACTGAACAATACAAATAATATATATTTTTATAATTAAATTAATCCTTATGATAGATGTTTTATAATAGAATTTTAATTATTATATATACTGTTTTTGCAATTTCTTAAATCAACTTTTATTATGAATCAATTTTATCAATTTTGCATAATTGTATACCTCTTATCTTCTTCCCCACCTCATCAAGCTTATTTTAATCATACAGTACTTAATTTTTCTACTGGGCTCCTATACCAGTTAATCCCCCCATTCTATCTGTTTTTATGATGACAATGTGAATACATCCAAACCATGTCCACAGACCCTCAAACTAGCACTGCAGAGGTTAATAAAACCAGTGATTGAATAGGGTATATAAGCTGTCACTAAGGGGGTTCCATACTCCTGACGAACCAGCATTCTATTGGCGAAACGCGTAAGGTGGACCCGCCCAGGAAGTGAAGGAATTGGTGCTGCAAGCTGTCAATCTGCTGCCGAACCGAGGTGACGCGACGGAGCTGATCGCACCCACCGGAAGTGACGTATCGCGTCAGGACTCCGCTGGAGGAGATTACCCACGCTGATACGTGCAGAGGAAGCCACGGGAGACTGTGGAGAAGCCCATCCGAGACGGCGCGGTGGCGGTAGGCGGGCGCAACCACCCTTACACTCCTTATCACTTATACAGTGAATAACGCATATATTGATTTTTAACATTGAGTGCACATTTTAATACTATATAAAGTTTATCCTATACCATTGATCTGCACCATGGAGGTCTGTTTTTATCTTTCCATGTACGTTTGTCAACTGACATCCCTTCTAGCTGCTTCCCTGCATATGTCCAGTGATATCCACCTGACTTCACATATCCCGCCACTGCACTTATCCTACTAACTTTCTGTGAGTAGGGAGCACACAGGGGCCAAGCATCATATATCACCCTTGAACAAAATTGTTTGCACTTAGTGTGTTTTTTTCTTTGTTGTTCTTTCCCTACATGCTCCCCCTGGGTTGAGAAAATATCATATGATCATTCGGGACCATTGAAGACAGTCCTTCCAGAGGGTCTAGCAGGGGTTAACAACCTATATTATACTTTTTTTCTCTATTGTCACTATTTTTAGGCACTATATTATTCTGAATCACTATATGTGTGTTATAATCACTTGTATTTTAAGTGATCACTAGTATTTATATTAGCGCAGATTTTTCACCAATCACGTGTCACATTTCTAACTTTATTGCAGAAGTAGAACACAACAGGAACTGTGAGGTGAAGTGTAGCAGAGAGTGCTTCTCTATGTGGGATGCTTCTTTGAGTTAGACTATGGTAAGAGAGAAAGGCCTTACCCAGGGGTTGGATGCAGACAGGTCTGTACTCACTGTGATCTTAGTGTGGAAAAGGAAGTGAGGGCGGAAGGTCACACTAAAGTGAAGTGAGACTGCTCAAACTGTCAGCAAGACCGGGGGGGGGGGGGGGGGCGAAAAAAGCCATCTGAACTTGGAGGACTGGAGATGTTGCCGAGGCAACCAGGGGTGTGCAAGGAAAGTACATCCAGTAAGCTAGCAGGCAGAACTGCCAAGGAAAGGGGGGGCTGAAACAGAGAAGGCAGACATGGGTATTTCTGTTCCATGACAACAAACATTCAACACTTGTATTGAAAGTCTGCAGAAACCACTCAAAACACAAACATATTATTTATCTACAGGTGTCCCTTTCTGTGTTTTTAAAAATACAAATAACAAAATAACATCATCAAATGTGATTGTATGAAGTATGTTCTGGTTCCAGCCCGTGTTTTCTTCCTGCTATGGCTGCAGTTACCTTGGCCCGAGTTTCTTGTTACTGTGTCAAGTTCTGGAGCTGTCATTTCAGCCTGTTGCCTTAGCAACGCCTTCTCTGGCCCCTGAGATAATGTATGACCCTCCATCCTTAGCACTTGGTATGGCCCTGCCTTAGCAATGCCTTCTCTGGCCCCTGAGATAATGTATGACCCTCCATCCCTAGCACTTGGTATGGCCCTGCCTTAGCAATGCCTTCTCTGGCCCCTGAGATAATGTATGACCCTCCTTCCTACACTTGGTATGGCCCTGCTTAGCAATGCCTTCTCTGGCCCTGAGATAATGATAGACCCTCCATCCCTAGCACTGTGTATGGCCTGCCTTAGCAAGCACGCTTCTCTGGCCCCTGAGATAATGTATGACCCTCCATCCCTAGCACTTGGTATGGCCCTGCCTTAGCAACGCCTTCGGTCTGCCTCCTGAGATAATGTATGACCCTCCATCCTAGCACTTGGTATGGCCCTGCCTTAGCAACGCTTCTCCTGGCCCCTGAGATAATGTATGACCTCCATCCCAGCACTTGGTATGGCCCTGCCTAGGCAACGCCTCTCTCGCCCCTGAGATATGTATGACCCTCCATCCCTAGCACTTGGTATGGCCCCTCTTGCTTAGCCAAATGGGCTTCTCTGGCCGCCTGAGATATATGTATGAAGACTCCTCCATCCGCTACCTTTGGTATGGCCCTGCCTTAGCAACGCCTTCTCTGGCCCCTGAGATAATGTATGACCCTCCATCCCTAGCACTTGGTATGGCCCTGCCTTAGCAACGCCTTCTCTGGCCCCTGAGATAATATATGACCCTCCATCCCCAGCACTTGGTATGGCCCTGCCTTATTTCCTGTTTGTCAGGCTGCTGCATGATCCTTTCCAAGTTTGCAGCCATTGCTAGGGGTCTATCCCAAATGGCCCTCCCTCATACAGCATTGTTTTTTCACTTTCCCCTAATTTATGTGTAGCCATGTGTCCTCTTGGCTACTAATCTGCCCTGCCTAACACATAAACCCGGGTACCAGTGCAGGCAGTGTTAGGGTTAATCTGGGTTCCACTGCAGTAAACAACTCCCTTGAGTGACGGGGGGGGAGGGGGCTAAGGCCTGGGTAATGCTGTATCAGGGGCTCAGGCCTAGGACCCTCCCCCTGGGTACAAAAGGGGTTGCAGATCCAAATTTTAGTGGGTGTTGGAAGCGTTCAATCTCGGTTGAAGCAGTAGCTGCGGAGCTCGTTCCTAACACGATTCAACTTTGATCAAGATCTTTTGCCTTTGCAGTTTGTGACCGTTATTGATGGGAAAGTTGGTAAAGCAATTTCCATATTAGGAAAAGCTGACCCGCTGGTTTTTCGTTGTGCGTTATTGTTTTAAATACATTTCCGACAAATTAACTAAATGACCTATTCCATAAAAAATTGTAGACCATTATTGTTGAATAAATATGCTTTATAAAAAGTTAGGCTATATAAAATTAAAAGCAATATACACCAACAAGTAATATTTTTTAATATATAATTAACGTAACGATAGTAGCGTTTGCTGCGTTCAGTGTTTGTGGAGCCCAGTTGGCCCATGCTTAAAGATGGCACTATGAATTGCAGGAAAGCCCATTCTCCTATGGCAGAATCCTGTATAAGTGCCACCACCCTGGCAACTTGCCAGCAGACTTACCTGGGGTGACACAGCTGTCAAGGGTCCCCCACCTCCGGAGAGTGAGAACGGGCCTCGGGCATGGGAGATTTGTGCATGGCTCTTTCTCACCTTCGGAACGGGGATCCAGCATCTGCCGGGGGCAGATTAATGGCTGAGGGAGTGGGTTTATTACACGAGGGGGTAGGGTTATCGTACAAGACCCTCTGTCATCGGCGCGAGATTTCTGCAGGCGCACGCAGGTAGTGACTGGGGCCGGCGCCATAGCGGGCTGCATCTTGTTCGTGCCGCGCACGCCCAGCCGCGAGCAGTTGGGACGAGGCCTAAGCCCTGCTTCAAGGATCCCGTTCCGACCCCCACTATGACCTCTGCCTGGAGGCCCCCGGCTCTGTGTAGCAGCCTTCTCCTGCGCTTTATGTGAGGTTCCCTTATATTGTACTGCTGCTGGCTGTATGGTGGCCACTGTCATGTGTTCTGTACCTTGTCCTATGAAACCCGCTAGGTTCATAGTTCTCCCGTCTGACTGACTGTAAGCTCTTGTGGTTCATGAGGCTAATTGCCAAGTTTATTATAGTTTATTGTATTTTTAAAGAGTGTTGATTTGGTACTTTCTGCGACCCCTGAATTGCCATTTCTATACTAAATTGCATAGTTCCTCTATTCACGGTATAATTACTTTTGTTTTTTTATTATAGTTTTGAGATATAGAAACAATTATTTTACATTTGTAACCATATGTTTATTTATTATATGAACAAACCAAGCAATATGTTAAATGTGTTTCTTTAAATAAATGAGTTCTGTAGTATTAGATAATACTTACTACCTTTTTTTTTTAATCCAAATTTGAATGCAATTTTTTATGAGTTTTTAATACATTGAGCATTTTTTGATTTCTATAGAAGGTTTTAAACACTTCCCCAGCAGTGCAAGATCTTTGCAACACTTCCCTGTTTGTGATCATTTGTTGCCAATATTCCCAGCAATTTGAGCTGCAAACTGTAAAAATAGATAATGTTACCATAGTAATATAAGGATACATTGTAGCTGCTGAGTTACACTGACTGAAGGATTGATTTCAAACTGAAAGTCAGCCATTTAGTGAACACTGGGGTGCGGGATTTTGCTGATTGATCACGGGAAAATGAATTGATCGGTAGTTTCAGTAATTAGTTTTCAATACAAGGTTTTTTTCTTTTCTTCTTTCAAACAGCTTGGATTGCGTCTTTAATGCTGCAGACGAAGCAATATCCAACGTGTGTGTTTTTTTAAATAAGTAAATTCGGTACAATGATAAAAACCCAAAACTTTGAATGACATTTTTAATGTATTATAATGTACCGAGCATTTTTTGTTTCTACAGCAACCATTTACAAAGTCACATCCCCTTCCTCAACTAGCTCTAGCACGCCCCTTTCTGAGCCCCGCCCTCACTCTAGCAGTGCACCAATTGTATCTAGTGACTGCCTGGTCATATGATCTTTCCCACAGAACTTTGCATCCTTGGTCCTCTTCAGCTGCACTGACAGCCATTTAGTGAACCCCCTGAGCCGAATCTTCGCTGATCGATCACAATTCTTATTACTATCTAATTACTTATCGGTGTGTGGATTGAATTGATGCACATATTGAAGGAGGAATAAATAAAATAATGTTTTTCCGGCTCAGCTAGCAGGGATCACGTAACTGCTGCCCAAGTACAAATAAGTCAAATTTGCCGAGATACCAGAACCCCCTTCAGAGGTAAGTAGCACTGGAAGCAGGGGATCCCCGCAGCTGAAATGAATGGGGTTCAGCTCCAGACACACCCGGCTTCAAACCTATGTAAAAAAAAATACATTTAAAAAGTGCACGAGATGCTCCTTTAAGGCTAAGGCCCCGCTCCCTCAGTCAGCGTGCCCGCACTGCAGACAGACGGGGCACTGACAGGCACAGACCGCGATATGCGGTCTGTAGGGAGCCGGAGAGGGAGGCGGTCGGGAGGGGGGGGTTGTGGTTTGAGCGGAGGGACCCGCTACTCCCCCCCTCCCTCCCTCCACGGGCTCGGTCTCCCAGGCTGCAGGAGGGAGCTGCTGCGGGCTGCTGGAAGGTGAGCAGCTCCCGCTCCCTCCCCCTTGCCCTACAAATGCCACACACACACACACACACACACATTCCCGCCCCTAATAGGCTCATCAGCGCACCATGTGACACATCACCGCTCGGGATCACAATTTTCTTGCATCCCCTGGCGGCTGATGCGTCACAGCGCGTTGGGAGCCGTGCAGCGAGGGGGGACTGGGACCGGCTATTAAAGGATACCCCTGCTGGTGAGTTACGCGCACGCGGCCGCGCGCGCCGCCAGACGCAGCGGGACCAAAGCCTTAGGGGAGATCCTGCTGCTACGGGTGTGTCTGAGTGCTGTGCGTGCTCACCTGTTGTGTTCGGGAGGCCGGAGTCTCCGCGTTGGTATGGGGATTGGCAAGGGACAGGCTTCCAGTCTCGCTGGTGCAGCGGCTCCATCCTATGGGGATCTGCAGAGGCAGAGAGGAACCCCACAGGATCCCCTTCTAAGTAAGGAAGACAGAGACAGGGAACTTCCTACTATTTATTGGCAGGCCAGTTGATTCCGTCTCTCGTGCCAGAGAGGTACTCTGTCACACTCTGTTATCCTCCTTCCCTCTTACCTTGCATTGCTATGGTCCCTGACTAGGCCCCACACAGGCTTGAGGCCCATGGGGCTAGTCGCCACCTCCTCACCCCCTGATGGGGTGAGGCAGAACCGTCTCGCTCACTCTGGAGCAGGCTACATCCTGGAATCACAAAGTATAATTCAGGGACGGAAGCATCTTATATACCCCGGGGGGAGGGGTTACTGACCCTGCCCCAAAACTGGGCAGGTCTGAGGGCAGACCAGGCATCACCCCACGGTGCTGACACCTGTAACCCCTCCCCCAGGCACGATGCTCCCAGCGGCCCCTAGCCTGCACCTGGTTTGGCTACACTATAACATACCAGTCAGTAGTGCGCTGCACGACTCCCGTGCTGGCTCATAAGGAGGGATTTAACCCTGACCCTGCCGGCACTTACCAGGACGTATGTGCCAGGGCCGGGAAACCCATAGCCAGGGGCCCCATTCATTTCAGCTCCGGGGACCCCCTGCTTCCGGAAATACTTACCTCTGGCGTAGGTGCCGACAGCTGCTCTGGCTCAACAAGCAGAACTTTCACGTTTAAAGCTCCCGCGTCACGTGGGACAATTGGAAGCCGCGCCGATGATGTCACAGCGTCATGTTGGTTCGCAGGGCGGTAAATCTTTGAAGAGCGGACATATTGTGAACCCTGGTAGCTGAGGAGAGCGGCTTCTGGCACCTAGTTAGGAGTTAAGTATCTCCGGAAGCAGGGGTCACCGGAGCTGGAATTAATGGGGTTCAGCTCCAGAGACCCCCCCGCTTCAATAATATATATAAAAAGTTGCATTAAAATGCTGCCTTGAATTGCCGCTTTAATGCACAGTACCAAGATGAGTGACCTCCTTAAACAAAGCCCGACTCAGCATTGTGAGAAGTGCACAGGAGCGTGTCACTCACCTGCAATCATCACCAGGAACTATTTCACATTCTTAAATGTCCAGAAGCCTCCTGCAATAAACCCAGCAATGTATTTACACCATCACCTCCCGTATATACGCGCTCAGAACTGAGGGCCTTTCATTTCATATTCTGAATGAAGGAGTAACTGCCACCAGCCTTAACCACGGGCAGTAACCGCCAACATTTAAAGGGATGCGTGCTGGCGTATTTATTGTGCATGTGCTACAGTATTTAAATGGACAGGAAGCAAAAGGTGACACTGTGTGAGTGTGCATGTCATTACCCAGAATCCCCGGCTGCAGTGAAAGCGTCGTATGCCACGAGACAATGGGGAAAGGCCGGTGTGTGACCAATCTTAGACGGATGAATGTGCGCACACGTGGGCGCCACAGTATTTCCATATTTCAATGTCATTTATTTTTCTTCAGGTTATCATCCTTAACCCTTTCACGACCAGAAGGGGCCTGCAAGACACTGCTTTGCAAGCCCACCTGGCAGCGGAAAGGTTCAAATATCCTTTTTGGCGTCCTTTTAAACATTGTCTTTGCAGCTGGAGACCTTCAGATCAGGAGAAGTAAGAGGACCCTCACATCCACTCTGCACTAACAGCTCCGCCTGATCTGCGTTGACGTGAACCTCTGTCAGAGACGCGCAGGCTTTGCGTGAATACGTTTCTTGCTCATGAATTAAGCAATTTATCCAATTTGGAGGAAGAACAATAAGTCTGGAACCACGGACCCACCCCGAGGCCGCACATATCCCGGGGCTCGGGGTAACAGGGACATCGCTCAGCTTTCACTACACAGGACGTTCCTCTGAAACGATCAAATAAATAATCTGTCTGTTTCTGTTCCACATATATTCAAAACATCTGACATGTACAAAGTGTGTCACTAATTAAAGTAGGTAGTGTAATGTCCACAACCTCCATGTGTCGTACAGATGCGGCTCGAGTTATGTCCCCCAGAGCCGCGGGAAATAAATCAGTTTGCAGCTCGGGGAGGATGAAGCCACGGCAAACCCTGTGACAAGAGTTTGCCCAGAGAGCTGGACCGCAGCATATAATGTACTGTACTCTGGAGACGTGCTAATCTGTCCCATAAAGTCACAACACCATAAAAAAACTTTGTATTATTTGTAACAAAAATAAATATATGTAAATTTCTCTTCAATTTTTTATGCAGACCAGAGCGAAAAATCGATTATTTTTGCCACGTTTCGCAAACTTTTTGGCACATTCTTTGTGAATGATTTGGCCAAAGTTGATAATATTGAAGCGTTTGTTGCTGTTTCCAACTTGTTACCAGCCATGGATGTCCTGTAGCATTGTCCAAAAACTATTCTGAAGATGGCTAGGAGAATACACTTCTAGTTTTGAAGACTGACAAACAGTCTTATCACCAAAAGGCCTAAAGGTTATAAAAGCTCTCTAGGGATTTTAAAATGGGACCACTTTTAGGTGTCCCTTTTTGAAGGTGTTAGTAAGCTATAATTAACATATTAAATGTGTCACTGTGTAGGAGAAGCACAATTATCTGAGTAACAGCCCAGGCATGTGAATGCAAAAAAGCCTCCCAAGAAACCCTGCAAGGGACAGAGTTTGGTGTTTAACCCTTTCACTCCCGTTGTATTGCAGATGTTACCAACATTTTTGTGTCCTGTGCAGACATGTAAGTTACAGAACTACCAGCACCAGCAACTATTTACAGATTGTCACACTATCTGTACCACCAGCTTTATCACAACGGTATGTACCTCTGTCTTTTCTTTTTACTAATTGCAGTTTAACCCTAAAAATACCTTGTATTCACTCTGTTTTCTCTCCCACACCAACCCCAGCCTTAGAAGTCCCAGGAGCATGTTGAACCAGTTTGTATGACCTTGAGTAACCCCAGTGGTACTTATTGTGATGATGTGGGCAATTTGGCTTCTATAATAAAGGGTACGCCCAGGCATTGCCCCTATATGTCTGGATGGATACTCAGGGGTTAACCCTGCATATCCATCCTTATGTGACTCATCTAGCCCAAATTCATGTATGTGTAGCCCTGTTTCCTAGTGAACACAGTCTGCTACCATATGCTGTATAACCTGTAGGCTCGCAGGGCCTGAGCCTCCGCCACGGAGAGCCTGGGGCACGCGTAATAATATGTATAACCTTGTACTTGGTGCAGCGCCTCCACCTGTGATGGCTCCCACCAGAGGGGGAGTGGTTCCTCGCAGGACACTTGTATATCACTCCACACAGCATGTAAAACAAACGGATGACTTTACTATATATATCATAGGCAGTGTATATATATAGACACACATACATATATAGATCTATATATATATATATATCAACAGGTGTCCCTCTCTAGAGGAGACATTATCTACTGCGTCTCGCAGGACGCTACCACCTCCACCGGGTGACCCCACCCCATGTCCAATAACCCCAAACAATATGTCCCCCACCCTCAAGTGAGATAATAGATCTATATGGGTGACTGCGCAGCCACTATGTCCCGTGTGAATATAGTATGATATCGTTGGTGCACTTGGTGATGGTTACCTACTGGGCACTCCTGTACCCGGGCCTGCCAAGGATCTTCACAAAGGATCAGATGCGACTGGATTCAGCAGTAGCCGTCCGGGGCGATCCCACCCAGATGGCTGAGCCCAGACCTCCGCTAGATATGTACTGTCTCTATACTTTGTCTCTGAACTGGCACAGTAAGGGGAACTGGAACCTGTCTGGGGCCAATCCCTATCTCCGCTCCACTCTACAGGGACTCCGGGTCTAACTGGGCCGGGGTATAAGGCCTAGGTAGGGGCTGGGTGCCTCCCTACACCTGGAGCTCCGTCTCCTTCCTCCGTCGGCTAGCTCTGAGCAACGTGCGCGCCCGTGCAACCCTATCTCCCTTCCTCCCGATATTCCAGCCACCCGATTGGTTCCCTGGTGTCACATGGTCTCGCGGTGGCTGCTGGGACTCGTAGTCCCCTACGCTCCACCGTATAGGAACTATTCCTCCTTCGCGGGCTTTGGCAGCTATGCCCGCGCATGCACGACCTCTGCTCCCTAGCCAGCAACCAATATGGCGGCGCCCTGAAATCGCGGAACATCCGATATACCGGAGCGTCCCCTGCCCTGCTGCAACCCTCCCATCAGACAACACAATGCGACAGAGGGGAGCCCGGCTACATCCTCCCCCCTGTGGATTCGCCCTCTCCCGCCTTAAACCTTTCTCACTGACTGCCCCACACCTCTGGAATGCCCTTCCCCTCAATATCAGAGTAGCACCCTCTTTATCCACTTTTTAAGACCCACCTGCTTAAGGAAGCACATGTGTAGCTCCATGGCTGATAACTAACACCTCATACATAATGCTTGGCTCCTGCAGACGCCCTTACCAGAACGCCCTCCTACTGTCTCTGCAACTTAGTGGGGTATCCTAGTTTTGGTTATTGTCCATAATGTTAATAACGCTGCAACCTGTTTCTGCAAACCACATGTGTGCATTTCATTGATAAAGGGTGGTTATGGAGGGGTTTCAGTACGCACCACCTTACCCCCCGAAGGGTTGACTTATAGGTAAGTCATGATTTTGGGTTTTCCTCATACCGGAGGGAGGCGTCAGAAGAGATGTGTAGAAGCTTTAATTCAGTGTTTCCAGGATGGCGTGCCTCCAGGTAAGTAATCAGCAAAACCACGATCCAGACAGGAACCGGAGCACAGCCTCACCAATGTAATGTGGGACACGAGAAAATCGTTCAAAGCTTAAAAGAACATAAGGACAAAGTCCTGACAGGCACTCTGACATGTTTCACGCACAGGGCGCTTTGATAAAGCTTTGATAGGAAGCTTTGATAAAGCGCCCTGTGCGTGAAACGTCAGAGTGCCTGACATATCCAGTCCGGTAATGTCTATTTTTCAGGATAAATAGTTATGTCTTTTGCACCTCTTGCTCATTGTCACACTTGCCTCTGATCCGCGCGGAGACCGACTCAGGGAAGCACCACGGGGCAGAGTCATGCGCCCACGCACTGCCAGGGCAGTGCAGGCGCAGCGGCGTGATGGCAGAGCTCCGCGAGACGCATCGCGCACGCGCACGGGTTGCTCGGCAACCAGGAAGCAGGAGAACGTGAGGGAGCTGCTGGAGCCTCCCACAGGCGGAGACTTGCTGAGTAAACCGCATGACGTCATCACGTTGCGACGCGCATCGCGCACGCGCGCGGGTTGCCCGGCAAACAGACCTAGCATCAGGAAAGCCTAATTGCAAGCTGTTTTTGATCAGTGTCTCTCTGACACCATTGGTGGACCAGTACACACCCCTGCAAGGTAATTGGACCCTTCCCACATATATACCTGCTTCTGCCTGTCCTTGATTGCTGAGCATAAACTCCTGTTTATGCATTGTGCTCACCGCTGCTGTCTAGTTTTGTCTTGAACTTTGTCTGACCTGTTTGACCCTGCCTGTTACTTGGATTTCTACACTCTCCAGCACTTTGACCCCGGCTTCGTTACTCGACTACTCTACCTTCTATTACCCAGGACCTTGGCTACGAAACTCTACCTACCCGGACTCTCCAACCCTGGAACACGGCAAGTACCCTGACTACCCTGACCTCTCCAACCCTACGACGCGGTACGACTAGGACTACGCATTCCGGACAGGACTGCGTGGTTGTGGGTCGGTGCCTATCAATCCCCACCTCAGCCCCGCGGTCTTCCGTCCTGTTTGTGGTGAGCGCAGCGTGACACTCATACAGTGTGTGTGGTATGAACTGATTTGTCTAATCACAACGGTGACACATCCATTTGTTACTCTTATGAATTGCTGTCAGATCCATAATTTCTTATATTTAATAAAGCTCTCCAACTACAGTATGTGGTGACCTGTTTGTCACCTCTCTCTGGGACGCACAGGGGGAATCTTAAGAGTGTTCCAGTTTCTTTGAGGCTGACAGCTCAGGATCTGGCTATAGTCCCCAGCCTTCTAAACGACACACACGTCACTGTTAGTGGGCCATAAGTGGTATCCTCCCCAATTAACCCGCTTTGTAGATCAGCACAGGAACGGTCTTGAACTGCCATAAACATGTTTTGTATTTTTAAAGAAACTGTAACCACATCGACCCCCGAAGCAGCAGATTGATTAAAATACTTGATATTCCACGTGATTTTTATTACAGCAGATGTTACAGAGTCTACAATTATCTATTGTTTCCTTTACAGGCAAGTTAGGATCTCTGAGGAAACGCAGGCAATAAAGCAGCCCCTTTTACCAGGCATACTAAGCACTTTATTTTTTTTTAAACTTGCAATTGATCAGCATTCCTTAGAAAATGCCAATAACCATTTTAAAGTAACAAATGCATGTATTTATATCCTGTGAAATATGGATATTTTCCTTTTCTTCAATTCTGCAAAATGTATGCACTTCAGCTATTTATATTTAACTGTTTGATTAATAATGGCCTTATAAATATTTTACCAATACAGGATAAAAATGGTAAAACCCATTCACAGAATGACTTACCATGTAAATGTTTACATTTGAGAACACTATTTGCAATGACTGTACTTACACACGTGTAGTCTTATGGTCAGAGGTGCCCGTCAGAACCTTGCAAGTTAGCAGGAGTGCTGGGGTGAGGTCACCACCATGTTTTTAGTAGCAGGGGCAGTCTCTGTTGTCAATGTGGGGACCAGGAACAGGGTGCATTCACTAGCCTCAGCGGATACTTTGAGGAACATGAATATATTGCAGTTAGTTTGGCTGCTTCAGTCTCTCTCCTGGAGGCTGGGAGGCAAATGCTGCTCCCCAATATACAATTCGGGATAGACTGCCCCCCACATGTTGCAGCATCGGAGGATCTAATGGGACACTGACCCCATCTCACAGTTAAGGACTCAATGTTATTATACCTGTGTGTCATTTAAAGTTGGTAACTGGCTTACAAGCCAATATTGCAGATAGGGATATGCGTGAATTAGGCTCCTGACAGGAGTAGATGTTTCATTTTATGATTTTGTTCTTAAAGTGACGGTGTTTAAAACTGTGTAGTTTCACTAATGGAAGAATAAACCGCTGAAGGTTGAGGGCTGAGTGCCCCTTCTGTGTATACACGTGTTTGTCCCCCTTTTATACAAACCATACCCTAGAAGACTGTGTCAGGAAGAGCCTGGGCAAGCGGCAGCGCCACATAAAGGGAGCAGTTTGCCACATTATGTATGTCTTTATTTATATAGCGCCATTAATGTACATAGAGCTTCACAGCAGTAATACACGCGACAATCATATAACACAAATAATAGAAATAATAGATCATGGGAATAAGTGCTTCAGACATTCACCAACCACGACGTATTTATCCCCTTTGCCTCTCACTATCACCCTCTCTTCCTCACTCGCTCTCCCTCCTCCATCTCTTACACCCCCTCTCTCCTCTTTCCCCCCCCACCGCTATCACTCAATTATCCACTCTCACTCAATCCCCCCTCAATTCCCCCATCCTCACACTGATTTTCCCCTCCTTCCCTGGCCACACACCAATTCCCACACTCACACTGACCACACAACCTCCCCCCCCCCCCCAAATACACACACAATACCCACTCCCAATACAAAACTACACCTCCAAAATAGACACCACTACCCCCCTAAATACAGACACCACTACACCCCCCAAATACATTCACCACCACCACGCCCCGAAATACAATTACCAAACCCCCCCCAATACAATGTATCACCACCCCCCAAAATACAATTAACCCTCACAAGTACAATTACCACTTACCTCTGGTTGCTGCTGCGGCGCCGCCCCTGCTCTCCCCATCTGCTGCTGCCTCTCTCCACACCGGGCTTCCCTCCCACTATTGCATGTCAGAAGCAGGGCCTGAGTTCCAGGTGCACTCAGCTTCTGGCGGGAGAGAGAGGAAGGCGTGGAAAGAGGCAGGCAGCAGCTGGGGCCTGACGGCAGCAATCAGAGCTCTGGCAGCTAGCCTCACTGGCTGACTGGGCCCCCCACAGCTATTGGGACTGGGACACTTGTCCCGGCTCTCCCCTCCCCTCTCCCCCCAGTTGGCGACCCTGCCACAACAATTCCTCAAGTTTTGCAGTGATAAGCTTTGGTGACATGCTGTCTTCCTGTCCCACTTCCTGGCTGATCCTTATCTTGCTCGAATCTTCTAAAGGTTGCCTGGAAGTTGGTCCAGAGGTCGGCCCACCATCCGCATTTGGCTGTCGGGCCCCAGCTCTCCCCCCCTGCAGCGGTCTAGCCTCTCCTGCAGTGGTTACGGAGCATCAGGTGCTGGATCTCTTACTGTAGCCTATTGGGGAACCTGATGCTTCCAGAGGGAGATCCGGATGTGTAAGGGAGTGACCTGATTGTAGGGGACAACTTGTGAGGGGAGTTTTGGAGAAAAACATGAGCATTTTCTTCCTATGTCAAAGTATGAAGGTGACCACTCTGCACCATCATATGACCGGAGAGGTGTCACTAGGAGACATTAGGGAGCAGGTATATGATGCACAGATAGCCTACTCATTAAACGGGTGCAAGTTACAAAGACAGCACTCTCCTGGCCTTCAATAAATTGGGTGTTTATTTTCAAGTGATCGACGTTTCAGTCCAAATTGAGAAGAGGCCCACAGTTACCGGAACGTCAATCACTTTACAATAAACACTTACGTTTTTGAAGGCCATGAGTACCTTTGTAACGTGCATCTGATTTGCCTGAGATTCCTCTGTATTAACACGTAGAAATAAAGGAGGGTGAGGGCATAAGTAGTATGATGCCTTTTATTGGACCAACAAGTAGTCGATATGTTACAAGCTTTCCAACCTGTCAGGATCATTGTCCTCCGATGAAGGAGCCCGAGAGGTTTGAAAGCTTGTAACAAAGTATCAACTACTTGTTCATCCAATAATAGGTATCATACCCCCTACTCCCTCCTTTGTTACTACATGGAAGAAAGGACCATCACGGCTCCACCCATGTTTTCTCGGTATTAACAGTATTAACATGCACCCACGGCAGTAAACACGACTCCTCTTCCTGCTACACATTAAACTGCCATAGATTCCGCGCAGAGGAAGACTGACAGTATCGTACAAATCGATCTTCTCGCCGTTTTAAAAAAGAATTCCATATGCAATAAAAATTTGCTGCTAAAGAAATCTCGTTTGCATGAAGTTTTGAAGGCAAAACTGTTGCGTTTCTGAGCTATAAAAGACTGTTCATATTCAGAAGTTTCAACAAAGTATCCGGCCGCTCCTCCTCCTCTTACCGTGCACCTCACAACTGGAACAACCTACCGGAGACTCTCACAGCCGCCACCAGTCTAAGTTCTTTCAAAACTAAAGCTCAAATTTTAACCTGGTCTGTAACTGTTACATACGCCTATAACATATTATCTCTAACTGTGCATGGAATGTCTTGTATATAATGTATAACTGTGCTCACTTAATGTAACCATGTATCGGTCATCACAACTCTGTGCCCAGGACATACGTGAAAACGAGAGGTAACTCTCAATGTATTACTGCCTGGTAACACATTTTATAAATAAATATAAGAGGATTTGTTTCTGGTCACAAGTTAAAAAGGATAACGGGTGGTGTGGGTGTAATAGGGAGAGAGGAGGTTAGCTCATTCTCTCTCCTTCCTAAACACAGCAACTTGTTGCAGGGATACAGGCCCCAGAGGTTTGCCAGCGAGGGCTGCTGCAGGAAAGTCTTAAGGGACAGAGAGGTCTGTGGGGACGAGGCACAGGAGTGTGCTGGTTACGGAGGAAGTAAAAACAACAAGTGACAATGATACAAAAGCAGGAAAGGAACATCGGTCAGTGTGAAATATTAACGAGGTATTTAATGTGCAGCTGGTGTGTGTGTGTCTCCTCCAGCCTGTACCATTGTTTGCATTATGTATCCTGACCGCACTTCTCCTGCTGTAGGTGTCAGAGACAATGTGGTCCATGGGAGGTAGAACTGATATCATCCCTCTGAGTCACAGGCACCACTGGTTCCTTATAACAGGATCAGGACGATAGCAATGGTAAAAAGGGGATAAGGGTGCTGAAGAAATGGGATCTCTGCAGTATTCCAGAATATTGAAACAATGAACTCCTTAGTGGGAATGAATAGTATGAATTCACAGTCCTGAAACATCACGTGATTACAGTGTGACAAATATCCCCTATCCTGGAACCAGGGGTCACGTGTGATGTATGAATAGCTCCGGTTAGCTTAACTCAAGTCTTCCCTCTTCCAAAGCACAACAAGTCCTTTTGTATATACACTGTGTAAGGATGTGGTAGGAACCTCATACGTGTGTTCAGTGTGTGTTCAGTTGGTGTTTGATTCTGTTCAGTGAGAGGCATGTGGAGTGTCTGCAATGTGCCAAAGCAGAGTGAGACACGCAGTGGCTGATGCAATAGCTGAGCTGTGTGTCTGTGCAGATTAAGGCAGAGAGGCTCCGTGGAGAAACTACAACTCCCATGAGCTCCTGGGCAGTCACCTGATGTAAAGAACCAATGAGAGGCCAGGATTCTCAGGCAGGGAGAAAGAGATACAGTTCGCGGGCTTAGGAACGGCAGTTGGAGCTGGGAGCAGGAAGGGGGAGGAAGGGTGTAGGGAGCAAGTGGCTCCTACACCAGGTAAGCCATCCCCAGATCCCAGGCAGGCCCCAATCCCCACCAGGGTAGGGGGTAAGTACTGAGGGATGGCCCCTTGGTTAGGGACCCTGCACTTGCTGGTAGTGCTGTGAGTGCTGACAAGTAGGCACAGGATGTGTGTGCAGTGTAGCTGCAGGTATCCGTGTGAGTGCAGTGGGTTGCTGCAGGTATCCGTGTGAGTGCAGTGGGTTGCTGCAGGTACGGTGTGAGTGCAGTGGGTTGCTGCAGGTACCGGTTGAGTGCAGTGGGTTGCTGCCGGTACCGGTTGAGTGCAGTGCGGTTGCTGCAGGCAGTGCGGTTGAGTGCAGTGCGGTTGCTGCAGGTACTGTGTGAGTGCAGTGTAGCTGCAGGTACAGTGTGAGTGCAGTGCGGTTGCTGCAGGTACCAGGTTGTGTGCAGTGTAGCTGCAGGTACAGTGTGAGTGCAGTGCGGTTGCTGCAGGTTCGGGTTGAGTGCAGTGCGGTTGCTGCAGGTACTGTATGAGTGCAGTGTGTTTGCTGCAGGTTTAGGTTGAGTTAGTCAGGGGATCCGGGAGGTGAAGGGAGAGGTAGTGTGGGTGCAGGGGGTCAGTGACCCACCTGCATAGGACAGGCTACCCCGTAGGCCCCTAGGAGTGTTCCCTCAAGTCACCAAAGGTTGCGGTGCTGCAGGGATGGCCATAGTGGTAGCGAGCATCACCCTTACTGTGTAGACAGCTAGGGACAAAGGGATGAGCGTGCGGAGCAGGCTTGCTGGCGAGTCGTCTGGGACCAGACGGCTGGACATTGAGACCCAGGAGGCAGACCGCTAATTCATCTGACCCCTTGCGAAGAGGTACCTGTCACCGCCGTGACCGGAAGGTACTATAACAACAAGTGCACCAACACCGGTCAACAGGCGCTGATCCCGCGCTAGGCTAAACTCTTTAGGAACACTGAGCGAGTGGTTAAAGAACTGAGCCTATACAATATACTATACATGGACACGGTGTGTGGGGCACGCGGTGAGGGGATGGAGACATTGCTCCTGATGAGTGGGCAGCCACTAAGATTATACCGTTAGAGTATAAGTACATGTTATGTGTTATTGCTACGTTGCATTATTACAGTAAAAACCAGTTACAATCATAAGGTGTTGTATGTTTCTTGCCCAGGGGAATCTTACGTCACGGGGATCCTGGGTAAGTGGAGGCGCTGCGCTAAGGAAATGTGTAAGTGTTACCCCAGGCTCCCAGCTAGCGGAGGCTCAGATCTCCTGGAGCCGCAGGTGTCGTACAGTGACCAGTAGTTCCTTTGGGAGGGTTCAGAAAAAGGGCTACAACTGTACTACAAATAAAAAGCTAAACCAATAACACAACATATCTAAGGAAGTATGTGGGCTGCTTTGGGCCTTGAGCACATGCCTGGTTTTGCTCATTCCTAGAAGCACCTCTGCCTATGGGATTCTTTGTGGGAATGTCAGTTATGCACTAAAGTGCTCCCATATCCCCTCACACCCTGTGGGGGTCGTGTAAATAAAGCTTAGCTCAGGGTCCCTTCTGTAAACACAGGGCCCTATAGCTAGAGGTCTGGATCTCCGAGGCATATGGAGGCTGACACTCCATCACGCACGGGTGTGATGGGAAATTCCTGCGGGCGGGGAAGTGGCAGCTGGTTATTCTTTCAGTGGGTTATATAAACATGGCAGCTGCCCAACACATGAAGACGTCTTAACGCTGGGGCAGCCAGAAGGAACACAAACACATGGGCTGTTTCCTCTGGCCGGGTAGGGGTTAAAAGTGCAGCCCAATTTAATAAACTATTTTTTATTCAATATAATTTTTTTGGTCAAATCCCCTCTTTTTTATATTCTGATCAAACAGTAAGTTTGTAAAAAAACAAAAACAAAAAAAACCAACCATTTTTCCCATCGGATAAGTATAAAATAAGATGTTATAACAACTGGGAATAGCAACTTTTGATACATATTTTGGCTCTTTTCTTAGCTTTGGGGTTATGAAGAAAATAACGTGAATTATAACGGGAAATACCTAAAATAAAATCTGACGCTGGTTCCCCCCTCTGTATAATCTGAAATGTTGATAAAGGACCCGGTAACCCGCCTTATGCCATTAAAATGTATTCACACCCCTGCAGAGGCAGAGAAGATGGTGGGACACCCACACAGTGGGGCCTATTTATTTAAAGAGGGTGTGCGAAGCCATAAGTGACGTGGGACATGACCGCAAGGCCAAGGCTCCCCCCGTCTCCCTTACCCTGTGATGCGCCGGAGGAGGGAGTGATCCGGCTAGGGGATAAAGGCACGCGCTGGGGAGGGAAATCCTTCCACGCCACATACAGCGTTTTTGGTCCTCGCGCTGCTCCGGTTAGAGTTTGTCCCTGCAGGCCTCATGACATTTTCTGGAGCTCGTGCAGCGTCTGGCGACGTTCTAGACTGCAGCAGCTCTGGGGGCTGTTTGGTGCAATGGGGGCCTCCATGGCCACTTCCTCAGCGGGACCACATGGTGCGGAACCGGAGCATCACTCAGGTCAGCGTGTTAAGCCTCCTACAAGGTTCTGCCCAGACTGGGAAGCGAGGGGGGCGGCGGAGGCTTTAGCGAGCGGCAGTTGTGCTCCGTTTGCTGCCGGGGGGGGGGAACCATGTGACAGGGGTCGGTGTGGCGCTTGCATTGGCGTGCTAGGCTCCCAGAGAGGACCAACCTGGTTTGTAAGCATGTGGTGTCGGCTGCAGGAGGCAAAGCTGGATGGCAACTGGCCCATCAGTGGGTAAGTGAGCCCTGGGCCTTAGGGTAACTAATTCCTCGACCCCCCGTCCCCCTTTAACATCAACGTTAGAGGAGGGGGATGCTGGAAGGGAGGCCATTACTGGCTCCCTAGATGGAGTTGAGCTGCGGCCTATTGGGTTACCTCAGGGAGGTGGGTCAGTCACCATAACCATTTAGTACAGATCTTCTGACCAACCGTGCGCTACCCAATAAATTACAGGTGATGGTGAGCGTGGTTAAGCATAGTTGAGGTGTGGGCTTAAGTGGCTTGTGCAAGGTGAATGTGAACACATTCCTAAGACAAAAGTCATGTGAACTCTCATCTCCTAAAGCCAAAGCGAGGAATGTGTGACCGAATTTCCGTGTCTATGGAACAGTGTCAGGGCATTAACTGTTCGCATGCCGTGTGGCATGAGGTGCCCGGTTTCCATTACGACGCTGCCCGCCCCCCGCTAGCGGAGCTGTGCTTTAGTTTGTCTCACAGCTCATTCTGCAGGAGGCACAGATATGCGGATAAGCTGCAGAATTTGATATTTTAATTATCTGCTCGTTATCTGCACTGTTTTCTCTTTTGTGCCCAAAGCATTTGAGACACAATCTGGTTCTGACTGCAGTTCCATGCGATATACACATTGTGTTAGCAAATAACGCAAACTCACAGTTAATGGTAACCATTAAAGTGCAAGGTTGTATAACGCCGGGAAAGTCACAGCAGGAAATCTCACCTTCTTCAGGGCGCAAACTGAAGATTTTGCTCAGAGATGTATAGGCCTCAACACCAATACCCTGAAAAAGCAGCTCCCCCTATCCCCCCCCCCCCCACTCGCTTTCTCTTGCTTCTCTATCTCTGTTGCTGCCAAAACAATAGTAACCGGATGGTCATGTAACTAAAAGTAGCAGTTCCCCCAAATATCCCACCGGAGATCGTGCGTTGTCCCCCGGAGATCGTGCGTTGTCCCCCGACCCCCCCTGGATCCCTAGATATTTGTATTTTTAATTGTGCCATTTTTGACACCCAAAAAACTACAACTACGTTATGGCTGCCAGACTACATACACACGCGGGAGTGACGTTGTTGCTGTTTCGATTGGCTGCGGCGCCCAAGCCCTGACCCCAAATATGTCACGCTGCTGCCATTTTGTGTCTGCCGGTAACATATTTTTGCCAGATGATGGAGCAGTAGAGTCAGCGGGTCGCTGGATGAAGCGGGGTCACTGACCCGCTCCACGGGGAGCTTACACGGAGAATAAGAAACTGACACTGGAATTAGTGTCCTTTACACCAATATAATATATATTACCCCCGTTTAACAATAACAGTGTGCACAGCATCAATAGGGGGTTTCAAATACCGGTTCACATCCCATAGAGCTTACACTTTAATTGTCACAGACAGAAAAATGACCACTGTATCTCTATCTATTGTATCTATATATCCCTATTGTATGTAGCAATCAACCTATCTACCTTTATTCATCCTACTCTACTTTTGCGTTAATATTTTATTACTTTAACATATAAACTGTAGTAACACAAAAGTAGAAATACAAATACTGTTTATTTCCAAAGCAGCAGAATGGTTTTTTTTAAACAAAATTCAAATGTACATTTCATTCTCGTTATCAGCGGTCTGATTCACTCTCTGGAGAGGGTCAGGGTCTCTGGATAAAACATATAGACAATCTTCTCTCATACTGTTCCCCCTCACTCCAAATATACACCACGTTTTGCGGTGATTTGGGAGACACGTTGAATGTTTCATTGTTCAGGGAGTCTTTATATTGTGTCTGTGATCATTTGGTGAAGGTAAACCTTCGGGACATTTATTTTGCTCCTATTGTGCTTTATTTTCCCGTTTGCTCCATTATACAGTATTTGCACTAGGGACATATTAGGACATTCATACGGTTACAGTATATATCTCTGATGTTCTCTGATACCTTCACTGGAGAAAACAACCTTATTATTGCCCATAACGCAGACGGCAGGATGAAAGGCTGGATTCCTGCAGGGACCGCACACCTGCGCCACGGAGAGATGAATCGCCAGAGTTAACTCTTCTGGTGCTTCCTCGCTGTTTATCATCATAATGTACTCAAGGGAGTCGGGGTGCTGTATGCATGCAGGCTGGGTGTTGGTGAGCACTCACTAAAATAACTGATGACCTCCATGCTGCCAAAGACAGAGGTCATTACACCCTGCTCATATTACTCGACCTCTCCGCAGCATTTGACACCGTGGACCACCCTCTTCTCCTTCACATTCTCCATACTCTTGGTATTTGTAACAAAGCTCTATCCTGGATCTCATCCTACCTCTCCCATCGTACTTTCAGTGTCTTTTCTGATAACACCTCCTCCTCCTCCATAGATCTCTCTGTGGGGGTGCCGCAGGGTTCTGTCCTGGGACCTCTTCTCTTTTCTCTGTACACACTTTAGCTAGGTGACCTAATCATATCCCTTGGGTTTAAATATCACCTCTATAATGACGACACACAAATGTACTTTTCATCCCCTGAACTTACACCTGCTGTACAGACCAAAGTCTCAGAATGCCTGTAGGCGGACGCTCACAGAGGTATGCAAGGGAGACTGGTTATGGTGAAATTAAATAAGGCTTTTATTGCGCCTGTTTCCTTAACATCAGGAAACCATCCAAACAAGGGGTAAACAAAGCTTCTATTCACTTGGGAGTATTTCTAGTGAAATACTATGCAATCCACCACTCCCTTTAGATAAGCATGTCTCCCAGCCCCAAACATATAGCATGAAATGAACAGATATAAAAAATCTTATAAATGAAAGTCTTATCTGTTAGCTGGGCTGCTGTAGGGGAAGCTTCTCTGCTCTCTTGGAACCGCACCCTTGTGTGCACAGGAAATATCAGGCTCCAGGTTAGAATCTTGTCCCCTTTGTCTTGTGGTCAGCTTGTCGCTCAAGACATCTGCCCTTCCTTGGTTCTGCCCAGTTGTGGACTAATGAATCTCTGCTCTGTCTCCAAGTTCAGCTCAGGTGTGAGCTAAGGAGTCTCACTTCCTGTCTCAAAAGACAGGCTTTTCTAAGCAATCTAATCAGGCAGGTGGTGTTTGTTAATTGACTACCAGCAGTTAACCACCACACTGCTGGATTAGAGGCACATTACCTGAACAGGGATAACTCCCCTGTTACAATGCCTCTCTGCGATATCATCCTGGATGGCCCTCCGCCGACTTAAACTTAACATGACAAAAACAGAGCTCCTCATACTTCCTCCCAAACCTGGACTTGCTACCTCCTTCCACATAACTGTTGGAAGTACCATCACTCACCCAGTAGCCCAAGCACGCTGCCTAAGGGGTCACACTTGACTCCTCTCTCACATTCTCCTCTCACATTCAAAACGTATCTAAAACCTTTCGCTTTCTCCTCCGCAATATTACAAAGATACGCCCGTTCCTCTGTTACCCAACTGCTTAAACTTTGACTCAGGCCCTCATTCTCTCCCGTCTCGACTACTGTAACCTCCTGCTGTCCGGCCTTCCTGCCTCTCACCTGTCTCCCCTACAATCTATCCTAAACGCTGCTGCCAGAATCACTCTACTCTTTCCTAAATCTGTCTCAGCGTCTCCCCTGCTGAAATCCCTCTCCTGGCTTCCTATCAAATCCCGTATCACACACTCAATTCTCCTCCTCACTTTTAAAGCTTTACACTCTTCTGCCCCTACTTACATCTCAGCCCTAATTTCTCGCTATGCACCATCCAGACTCTTGCGTTCTTCTCAAGGATGTCTTCTTTCTACCCCCTTTATATCTAAAGCCCTATCCTGCCTTAAACCTTTCTCACTAACTGCACCACACCTCTGGAATGCCCTTCCCCTCAGTACCCGACTAGCACCCACTCTATCCACCTTTAAGACCCACCTTAAGACACACTTGCTTAAAGAAGCATATGAGTAGCACCGTAGATATTACTAGACACATGATACATAAAGCTTGGCCCCCTGCAGACGCACAAACCAAAATGCCCTCTTACTGTTTCTGTACGTTTCTCCTAAATACCAATTAGATTGTAAGCTCCTCGGGGCAGGGGCTCCTCTTCCTAAATGTTACGTTTATGTCGGAAGCACTTATTCCCATGTTCTGTTATTTATATCTATTTATTATTTGTTATTTATATGATTACCACGTGTATTACTACTGTGATGCGCTATGTACATTAATGGCGCTATATAAATAAAGACATACAATACAATACAATGATGCCCAGAACCAAGGTAAGGGGGGGGAGGCGCACGGAGAGGGGGACAGCCGGCAGGGTGTCGCAGGAGAAAAAGATTGCGCTCCCCTGCCTTAGACAAGGGGTGCGCAAACTTTTCCCCCTGCGCCCCCCTGCTCACGCCCCCCTCTTACCTGGGCTCCGGTGTCAAATGACGCCGTGGGATCATGTAACATCACGTTGCCATGACGACGCATCGCTGGAAGCCAAGGTAAGTGAATTATAGGCCTCGCACGGTCCCCTGACATTTAATTTAAATGCCTTGGGGAAGAGTGCGGGACTTCTGTAACTGCCGTGCGTCCCCCGGAAAGTCTCACACGCCCCCCCCAGTTTGCGCACCCCTGCCTTAGACATTTCCCTCTAGCTGTTTATTCTTTTAGTGAATCTGTATTAGATATGTTATAATATTATGTCACATGTATATAATATACCTGGATGGCGCTATATAATAAAGATATACATACACATCTCTTTATTTTTTTTACATATAGAATTGAAGCAGGGCGTCTCCGGAGCCGAGCCCCATTAATTTGCAGCTCCGGGGACCCCCTGATTCCGGAGACACATGCCTCCGAAGTAGGTGCCTGTAGCTGCTCTGGCTCAGCAAGCCCCCATATTAAACCATTAAACACGTCTAGCCCATCTTCCCCCCCTTAATCGCAGATCAGGTCCCCTAAGGTGTTCTGGGGACTGGCTAGGTGTCTCTGTGTGGTGCATACCTGCTGGCAACAGGAGGGCCTGAGTCTCCCGCGATGACATGGGGGATAACAGGAACAGGTTACTGGGGTGAATGCCTTCGTTCTGGTTCAATGGTGCAGCGCCTCCATCTATAGTAAGCCCCAGGAATGCGGGGTGGAATGCTTAACACAGAGATTCCCCACAGGGAGGAGAGATTCCAGTCTCACACAAGGATTATCTTTAAAAGCAGCAGTCTCTTTATTCTCTTGGGCAGCAGCAGCAGCCGACAGGTACAGTGATGCACAATCCACTAACTGTTCTCCCTTGTGATGTTCCCTGCCACCACTCTGGACCAAAGGCATCCAGAGTGGGGCTAGCTCTTCCCTCACCCCCTACGCAGGGTGAAGGGTTTTTGGTTCCACCTCACTAACTGTAACTAGATCAGCTCTACTCATGAGCTTTTACATACATTGCAGTTCAACGGCTTAGCCTCGTCAGTGCTGAAGGTGCCTGTAATACATTGCAGAGATCCTGTAATACACTGTATGTGCTCTCTTCCCCCTCACAGATATATACTCTGCTGCAGGTCCCATGTTAGGGGGACGGGTGTCTGGGGAACAGCTGTGAGCTCTGAGCAGTCTCACATCCCACCTAGGGCCCTGTGTTTGACATTACAGACCCCTCCTGCTTCACTAAAACATTGGGTTTGTAACAAAAAAAAGAGAAGAAATCCCTGCGCAGCTGTTTCACCGGGTCCTGGGGGTATTCTGTTTCCCAAAGTCGTAAAAAAAGAAATGCCCCTGAAGTCTCAGAGAGACAAATATCTCAAGCGCAGAAATGTGATGAGATGTGGGAATAAGGTACCATGGAGACAGCAAATCCACAGATATGAAATAAGCAAGATGCGGGAATCATGGCCCAAAGGAAGGCACTTTAATGGCGGCATAGAGCGCATTGTATTCATACTGAGTTGGCGTCTCAGTGAGAGTCCAAGCACAGAGACACATCACTAAGTGCCCACCGCACGTAAGAGATATCTCAATGAGTTTCCATATGATGGGACAGGTTTGGAAGTGTTACTTTTAGCAAACCAGTGGTTTAGCATTGAAGAGTAAGGCTGCGCTTATAGTGCGCGCGGCGGCGATGCGACGGATGACGTCACACGTCGCTGTCAGCGAAAGTTGTAATTCGCTTTCCGGCGACCAGGTCTTTGACTGGTTCAGAGGCTGTCACATGTGGCGACAGCCTCTGAAAAATCAAATTTGACTGGCTTCAGAAATTCGCGCCACCAGCGTCGCTCCGCGCTTACTATAAGAGCACACGACGGCGGCAATACATTTGTTTTGCCGCGACGTCGCGTCACCGGCACTGTAAGCGCAGCCTTACATTGCATCACTTTGTCTCCCGCCATGTCTAACTCGGTTTGTAACTTTATGCGTAACAGAAGAGAGGAAAAGGTGTGGACTCCGATAAAGAGTTCATTGTTCCACGATTGTGTCAAATAAACATACATTGGAAAAAATATATCCTGCCGCTTGAATGTTAGCGCTACGACAATGAAATAGGATAGTTTACCGGTTACCTACTGTACGTTTGCTTATGTGAGCCTCCAAAGGTCATTCAAAATGTGAAGGTCGGCGCACTAAGTACAACTTGGGTCAAACTGCCATTTTAATGGGGCCTTTCGTGCACTACAGGCCGCTTATTTCTGTATATTTTCCCTGGCAGAATTCTAAAGCGACCTGCTCGTATTTTCTATGTTGAGAGCAAATAAAAGAGCTGCAGCTTGCGCTGGAGAGAAGTACGAGTCAGTTTTATCTGTCTATGAAATGATTATATTTTTACTTCCCTTTACTGCGGGAGAGGAATGCAATCAATGTTCCAGCACTGAAGGGGTTACACGTGGAATATTTACTTTACAAAGGGAACTGGGAAAATACTGCACGGTGACATTTCATTAACCGCACTGTCACGTCACACAACAGCTAAAGCTGCAATCCCCCGCACAAGCCAGTGGCATTTTAATTAAAATGTTGTCTTGTCCCCTAAGCTTGTTCTGCTCTTTTTTAACTTAAAAATGTTTTTTTTTTTTTTTTTTTTAGTGTTGGCAATCATGTTTTTGTCACGGTATAACCTCCAGAACGCGCTGGGCTCTGGTGATTTTAACCTCCCAGACACTTAATATTTTAAACAAGAATATCTCCTAAACGGAACATTTTGTTTAATAAAAACCACGTTGGAAAAGGCAAGAGGTCGTCTAAAAAGTAAATTAAAATGAAAAACAAAATGGGGATCAGCGTGGACTGCCGATTTAGGTTGTAGACAAGGATTCAAGTTAGCTGTGAGCCATAGGTGATGGGCGGCTATGAGCCCTGGGTGATGGGCAGCCATGAGCCCTGGGTGATGGGCAGCCATGAGCCCTGGGTGATGGGCGGCCATGAGCCCTAGGAGATGGGCAGCCATGAGCCCTAGGAGATGGGCCGCCATGAGCCCTAGGAGATGGGCAGCCATGAGCCCTGGGAGATGGGCGGCCATGAGTCCTGGGTGACGGGCGGCCATGATATTTTATAATAATGAGAACTATCTAATTGTGACAAATATACACAATAAAACACTTTAACATTAAAAATAATATAATATAGTGCGCCTATAGGGATATACTTGAATGTCAATTTTAAAATTGAATGAGAACTCCTGAAACAGGCTCTACCTCCAAATGCAGACAAAGTTACACTACATAGTTAACTAAAGAAGGTCTGGGGGAGAATATTAGTGTAGGGATAATAACCTCCTAAAAACAACCAGAGTGAGATAGCCAACAAGTCCTGACCTTGGCTGATATAGGAACTTGGGGAGGAATAGGGAAAAGGAGGGGGAATGGAAGGGGGAAAGTGAGGGGTAGGGGGGGGGGGGGGAGGGGGGGGGGGGAGGGGGGAGTTGGGATTGTGAGGGGGGAAGGAAGTGAAGGAATAGGATCATTAGGACAGGAACATGGATGGGAACTATTGCCAGACTAGCTGGCTGGCTGGCAAGTACAGTGAAAAAGAAACAGACCTAGATCAAAATGCTTGTGTCTATGCATTCATTTAGACCTTTGGGTGAGAGAGTATCCAAGGAGTATATCCAAAAGGACTCCCGGATACATAATGCTTTAAACCTATCACCTCCTAGTTTTGATGGAGGGATGGTCTCTATACCCCTGATCTTTAGTCCACAAGGGATCTTTAGAGTGGACCTGTGTAAAATGTCTAGGTACACTGTGCACCAGAACTCCCTTCCAAATCGCTCTGCGATGTTCCAGGAATCTGACGCACAGTGCCCTCTTGGTCCGCCCAACATATTGTAAGTTGCAAGGACAGGAGAGAACTAAACTACAAACTTAGTCAAGCAGTGAACTGAACTTTTGAGAGTATACGATGAGCCGTTGCTACAGGAGGCAAATTTGTCTGAAACTATAAGGTGTTTGCACATAGTACACCTAGATCTCCTACACCTACAGTTACCAGACAAAGACTGACCCACTACAGTATCCCGTGTGTTATCTCCAAGTCTACTTGGTGCCAGTATATTTTTAATATTGAGAGCTTTGCGAAACACTATGGGTACTGTAGGAGAAAGTTGACTTTTAAGATGCGGGTCAGAGAGCAGAACCTTCCAATGGCGATTCATAATAGTTTTAATCTTACCGGCATAACCACTATATTTCGTAATAAATTTTGCACCCCACTAAAATCAGTGGTGTGTGTGGATTTGCCTTGTAAGAGTTGTTTGGTGTTTGATTTTGCCAACAAAACTTGCCTATCAATGGCTCTTACTCTATCAAATGCCTCCTGCACAACGGAGACATCATATCCGTTGTTACCGAAGTGGTCTTTGAGTCTATTTGATTGTAGTTCAAAGGTGTGGTCTGACGAGCAGTTCCTCCTGAGTCTATTGAACTGACTCAGGGGAATATTTTGTAGCCACTTGGGATGATGACTGCTCGTCGCGTGGAGATAGCTGTTTACCGCCACTTCTTTGAAATGTACTTGAGTGTGAATATTGCAGACAACTCCAGATCAAGAAACACCATACCTGAAGGGCTAACCTGATGGGTGAATCTGAGGCCTAGTTCATTACAGTTGAATCCAACCAAAAATTGCTTGAGGTCCCCCCCCATCTCTAGCCCAAATGATAAGTATGTCATCAATAAAGCGGCCATAGAACACGAGACCCGCCACCAGCCGTGTATTGGACCAGATGTATTTGGTCTCCCAATACCCCATAAAGAGGTTTGCATAGCTGGGGGCGAATCTCGTGCCCATGGTTGTACCACAGGTCTGGAGATGGAAGTCCTCCCCGAACAAAAAATAATTGTGATTAAGAATAAAGCCGATAAGGGAGATAATGAACTCGCACTGTGTATCGTGTATCTTCTCATCTCCCCCCAGAAAGTGCCTCACAGCCTCGAGACCCTTATCATGCGGTGTACAAGTGTACAGTGATTGTACATCACGGGTGGCCCATTTGAAAGTAGGTTTCCAAATAATGGAGGAGAGGGAGTCTATGACATGGAGCGTGTCCCTAATATATGACTGTAACAAGACCACATAGGGTTTTAAAAAATGGTCCACATATCTGGACACGCTCAAAATCATATTCTCCACCCAAAAAATAATGGGCCTACCTGGCGGGTTCTCGAGGCTCTTGTGCACCTTCGGGAGGTGATAGAAGATTGGAATACGTGGGTTGCTAATATATAGGAATTTAAATTCCTCTTTAGTAATCAATTTTTGAGCCATTGCATTTTTCAGTAATAGGCATAACTCTGCCTGATAGCTTGAAGTTGGATCGCTATCGAGCACCAAATAGGAATTATTATCCGATAGCAACCTCATTGCTTCCACCACGTACTCAACACGATACTGCACCACAATGCCTCCTCCCTTATCGGCTTGTCTAATGGTGATCTTATCGCTAAGATGTTTTAGCTCATCTAGTGCCTCATATTCACCCTTTGTAAGGTTGCCCTTAATGTGCGGTGAGTCTATACAAAGTTTCTCAAAGTCCTGTAGGACCAAAGTGTAAAATGTATCTATATAGCTACCTTTAGAGTGGTATGGGTAAAATATAGACATAGGTCTGAATGACGTGTGAACTATACTCTGTGAATTTTCTTCAGGAATGTGATGAATGTGAATGAGGACCAGTCCTCACAACCACTACTGTCAATATGAGACAGAGGGTGTGAGTCCGGTAATGGTATGTTCTCTCCCAATAAACTCTCCAACACCTCAAGACAGTCTGTATCTTCTTCATTTAACCCAGTTGACAACGCATATTGATCTTTCTTGGATCTGATCGCAAAAAAATCTCTTAAGTGTTAGCTTACTAATAAAGCTATTCAGATCCACAAAAAGATCAAAGGCCCTTGGTTTTGAACTTGGGGATAAATGCAAACCCTTATTCAATAGGGTCAATTGTTGATCTGTCAGTTGATGTGTGGAGAGGTTAAAGATCCCAGTGGACTCTCAATCTAAATGTCTTAGTCTGTTTCTCTTCTGCTGTACTTGCCTTCCTGCTCTGATTCCTCTAGTCCTCTTTTTGTTTTTGTTCCCTTGGTCGTGTTTGCCAGCAGGGCTTGATTGTCCCAAAGTGGATAGGACTTCTCCGACTACGTAGTCAGACGTCCCTGGCTTTTCTCTTATATTTAATCAATATTTCACTTATATTCACTTTAGCCTAACATTTTTTATTAGTTTCATAGCGCTACTTTTTGTGTGTGTATTGTTCCTATTTGTTAGCTTAGCAGCACTTATATTTAATTTTTAACATGATGCGATCCACTGAAGAAAGGTTCAGCAGGAGGAATGAAGATATTGCTGAAAATAAACCTGCTGTATCACCTAATGACCCCGATATGAAGGGCAATCTGAGGGAAGTTTAGAGCTTTTTTTGACGGAGTGACGAGAGTGACGCGTCAGGTGCGAGTCGGAGACGGAAGGAGTACTCAACCCTAAGGTCCGCCCCCTAATGAGGGAGCATCCGCCCCAGAGATGCAGGGAACTACAGGAGGGTTCACAAGAAACGCTCCATAGTGTGACCGGAAGGAGAAACTGTTCCATTCCACGACTGACTTTCATTGCCTGCTTACTTCTTAAATCTCGTGAGTAGGGTCCCGGTTTTACATCATCCGGACCAGCGGTCTCTCAGTCATCCGCTCAATTACCATTTATGTTGTTTTATCTTTTATTAAATTAGCTTTTATTAATTTTAGCCGTGCTATTGTTTGTCTTGTCTGTTGGTAAGTGTTTTTGGTCTGTATTGTCTGTCGCTAATGTTTTGTTTGTACTGGCATGTACAGTATGTCAGTTTTTTGAGTGACATTTGTTGACATATTGCACTATAATTCTTTTTGGTTTTTTTGCATATCACTTGAATGCACGGCGGAAGCCACATCAGACCACGTAAGATCATTGGGACATTTTCCTTCACCAATTGGACTTCTAAAATCACTCAATTGGACTTGTAAGGCCCGGTTTTCTTTTTGTTTGTTAAAATCAAATACCAAACAACTCTTACAAGGCAAATCCACACACACCACTAATTTTAGTGGGGTTGCAAAATTTATTACGAAATATAGAGGTTATGCCGGTAAGATTAAAACTATTATGAATCGCCATTGGAAGGTTCTGCTCTCTGACCCGCATCTTTAAAGTCAACTTTCTCCTACAGTACCCATAGTGTTTCGCAAAGCTCTCAATATTAAAAATATACTGGCACCAAGTAGACTTGGAGATAACACACGGGATACTGTAGAGGGTCAGTCTTTATAGTAGCAAAGATGCGCGCAGTCTCAATAGACCCCCTTGATTCACAATAGGTGTCTCCCTCTGCAGCTTTCACTCTCCCGTGATCAGCGGGGTAGATACGAAACATGCAAACAAAAAGAAAGCGCAAAAAGGGAAAAACACAATTAATAAAGATAATAACCTTTATAATAAACTTAAAAATACATACTAAAAATCGTTACATAAAATAAGGGTTCACATGAACCCGCACTTCCACAAATGCAGAGCACTAGCGAGGATACCCTGAATTAAAGCCCCTAGGTCTAGTGATGTTGAAAAGTCCTGGGCTATGGCTGGATATTACCACAGCTTACATTGACTTCCAACAGGGACCGCACTCCATGCAAAGTATGGGAAAACACTGCAGTCTCTCGAGCTCCCGTCGTCACGGCCGCTCTCCGCTGTGTGATAACGTCAGCTCTACGCGTTTCGCGTCATATGACGCTTCTTCAGGAGGTATGACTAACCCCTCCCATAGCAGCTCTTAAATAGCAAGACGGACAATTCCTCTGCCAATGGGAGTTATGATGGGTGTGTTACAAACTTCCAATCAATGCCTACTTCCAAAAAATGAGCAATACAAACATCCTTATACCACAATTATTACAAATGATTACTATCTATTGGAATTCGTTATCTATTGAAAATCACTGTCTATTGAAATTAACCCATAATAATGAAATTTATATATGTATACATGTCGCCATGTGTCCAAATTAATTCCAAAACAAACTCAACCATAAAGGTATTAGATATTAGTACATAATATTAATAAATAATATTAATGGAATATTGGCAAATTGTTCTATGGTACATATAACAACAACATAAAATACAAATATCACAAACTCATGACAAACTATGAAGTAACAACACAAATGCATAATCTTAGCAAGACAAACATCACAGAATAAATGGCTGTTAAGACAAATACATTAAAAAATGAATGAATTTTACAAAGAACCAGGAAAATGAATAAAGGCAAAATGAATAAAGAAAAAAAGGAATAAAGAAAAAAATGAAAAAATAAAAGATATATGTATATGTTTATACTTATTTACGGGGAGCAATTATTTTATTTAAGGAATGGGGTTAGTTCTACTAGCTCATTGAGCCCACCTGCTGATTTGCTCCCCAGAGTAAATATCCAAAATTGCTCTCTTTGCAAGAGTTTTAGATCTCGATCTCCCCTCCTGGGGGCTCTTGTCACTACTTCAATCCCCTTGGAATGTAATCCATTGCTTTTGCCTTGGTGATGGGTTAAAAAATGCTGGGATACATTATGAATCTTTTTCTTTTTGTCAAGATTACTTAGTGCATTTTTAATCCCATTGATGTGTTCACCAATTCTGGTTTCTAGAGGCCTTATAGTTTTCCCCATATACTGTATCTTAGTTTGCAGGGGACATTTATTACATATATCACAAATTGGGTTTGGCAGTTGATAAAATGTGTGATCAGATATTTTTTTCTCTCTAGCGTCAAAAATATGTTTCTCTTGTGCCGTACATGGACACATCACACACCTCCCACATTTAAAGTTGCCTTGGGGTCTTTGAAGAAAATTCCCACCTATGGGTTGGACAATTGTTTCTTTTTTGAGAGCACTCGGTGCCAGTACATTTTTCAATTTTTTTGCTTTTCTAAAAGCTATTTTTGGTTTGGTATTGAGTTGATTCTGTAAACCGGGGTCCATAAGAAGGACACCCCAGTGTTTTTGCATTATTCTCCTTATTTTTATTTCCTGGTTGCAAAATACTCTAATAAACAGGGGTGTGTCTCTGTGTGAATCCCCCTTATCTATTGTAGTTGCTTTGGTTTTTGGCTTTAAAAGTTGTTCTCTAGAATAATCCCTATTTAGCTCAATAGATTTGTCTACCAATTGGGGATCATAGCCTATTTCGATGAACCTATTGGCTAATATTTGGGATTGCTCGTCAAAATCAACTAACCTTGAACAATTCCTACGAACTCTTAGTAGTTGGCCATATGGAATATTATTTAACCATTGGCGCGAATGGTTACTTTGAAAATTAAGGTAAGAATTGACATCTACTTGTTTAAAAAAGGTTTTAATGATGATTTGACTGTCCACAATTTTTAAATTTAGATCCAAGTAGCTGATCTCACTACTGTTGTTTTCCCCAGTGAAACAAGGCATCCCTAGGCTGCAAAAAAAATAAAAAAAACCATCAGAGAGAAGCAGGAACATTAGGAGTGGCCAAATCAACAGTTTGGTGCATTCTGAGAAAAAAAGAACGCACTGGTGAGCTCTGCAACACAAAAAGGCCTGGACGTCCACGGAAGACAACAGTGGTGGATGATCGTAGGATCCTTTCCATGGTAAAGAAAAACCCCTTCACAACATCCAGCCAAGTGAAGAACACTCTCCAGGAGGTAGGCATATCATTATCCAAGTCTACCATAAAGAGAAGACGTCATGAGAACAAATACAGAGGGTTCACCACAAGGTGCAAACCATTCATAAGCCTCAAGAATAGAAAGGTCATATTATACTTTGCCAAACAATATCTAAAAAAAGCCAGCCCAGTTCTGGAACAGCATTCTTTGGACAGATGAAACTAAGATCAACCTGTACCAGAATAATGGGAATAGAAGAATCTTCCCGCAAACAGGACAAGCAAACGGCAGCACAGCAATGGATGGAGAGAGGCTGATGGTGAATTTAAAAGTAGACTTTATTCAAACAGCGTGCTGTCAGGTCCTCTGACGCGTTTCGGCCCGTAGGACCTTATAATGGGAAGAAAAATGTATGGAGAAGGCTTGGAACGGCTCATGATCCGAAGCATACCACATCCTCTGTAAAACACGGTGGAGGCAGTGTGATGGCATGGGCATGCATGTCTTACAATGGCACTGGGTCACGAGTGTTTATTGATGATGTGACAGAAGCAGCCGGATGAATTCTGAAGTGTATAGGGATATATTGTCTGCTCAGATTCAGCCAAATTCAGCGAAGTTGATTGGACGGCGCGTCACTTTACAGATGGACAATGACCCAAAACATACTGCGAAAGCAACCCAGGAGTTTTTTTAAGACAAAGAAGTGGAATATTCTGCAATGGCCAAGTCAATCACCTGATCTCAACCCGATCGAGCATGCATTTCACTTGCTGAAGACAAAACTTAAGGCAGAAAGACCCCCGAACAAACAACAGCATTGGCATCTTAAGAGTGATGCATTTAAAGTGATAATTTTAAGTGACAATATATAGTTAGACTATAGTTTATATATTTACTTTTCTTTATGCAAGACCTATAACCTCTGCTGATATGACATGGATCTAATTGCATTCTCTCCATAGGTATGTCCCTGATCTGCAAGTCCTGTTTTAAAAGAATGACCCACCCGGCTTGTACTATTGATCTTTTGGTATGTTCCTGATCTGCATTGGCATCTTAAGAGTGATGCATTTAAAGTGATTATTTTAAGTGACAATATATAGTTAGACTACAGTTTGACTAGAGGTTACTGGAGACTGCAACTTTCTGCAAACTCTTCTACTCAAGGCAACAAACGGTGAGATTATATGACCACACTATGATCCCATTCTTGTTAGCCTGCATATTTTAACCCCCCACACCTTTACAACGTATTTCACTGCAGCCTCTCCCAAAACTGACTGCACAAAACTACCTCCCACACCCACTCAGCCCACTGAAACACTGAATAGACCCTAGCATTGCAATGCAGCAAAACATTTGACAAGGGAAAGGCACCCCCCCGCAGTTTAGTCTGCACACACTAACTTTGCTCACAACAACTCCATGCAGCACTGCCTACCTCTGGCATAATGAACCTGCTATGTATCTTAACTTTTTTCTTTCTCGTGGCCTCATGGAAATGTTACTCCCTCTAGCAACTACAAACTTTTCCCTCCTGGCCCACACCCAACATCACCATACACCCTGGACTACTCAAAAGCCTTGCACTATCTACTGAATGTTGGTGGAGAACTCTAAAAACCAGCACACCAACCACCTCTCACTCAAATGGCAAACATCACAAATTTACAACTTGCAAACAACTACTCAAATTTCTACTCATACTATTACTCTCTTTAGCAGGTGATATTGAACCGTACCCAGGTCCTCCCATTTCAGCTCTGTCCCATACCCCTGAGAATTCCACCTTTCAATTCCAAAAAGGGCTATCTGTCGCCCATATAAATATCCGGAGCCTGCTGCCCAAACTGGACGAACTAAGGGCATGGTGCCTTATGCATAAACCCAAAGCCATCGTTCTTACAGAAATATGGCTAACCCCTAATACTACCGATGCAAACATTGCCATTCAGGGATACTCCATTTCTAGGAGATAAGTCAAAGAGAGGAGGAGGGGTGTTATTTTATATTGCAGACACCTTACAATTTACTCTTACTTAGCACCAAGTTATGGTTCATGTGACGTCAGTTCTTACTTAGCACCAAGTTATGGTTCATGTGACGTCAGCCTTACTTAGCACCAAGTTATGGTTCATGTGACGTCAGTAAAGGTCTAATTAAGTACCACGTAATGGGGCCAAAAAACTCCCTCTATTTGTTAAGCATTCATTGATAACAGCCGTTTTAGATGATCCAGTAAGGAATCAGCCGAGTCGGGGTGTGGTAGAATGGCCGGCCGCAGTACATAAAGCAGGAGCCACGAGCCAAATCCATTCTTACTACGGAGCCTGAGGAAGCCCAAAAGGGCGAAACGCGTAGCTCGAAATCCCCCAGATGTTTTGACCTTTTGCAGCCACCGTCGGGAGTGGGACACGGGAAGTGCAGCGCTACATCCGGACGCGGAGAGAGTTTGCTGCAATACCACGAGTCCTGCATTATATTCCCCTAAGACTGGCTTTTTATTTTATCCACAGCGCAGCTCACTGTTTGAGTTAGCGGTGTTTTTTGTTTTATTTGTTTGAAATAAAGACCTTGGCCTTGACCTTCTGGGCTTAGAACTTTCTTTATCACTTGTGAGTGAGAAAACACCATCCCACCCTGCTTTAATTTCCTATCCGGGGACGACAGGAGGAGCAACAAAAGATACCTTTCCAAGTGTGCACTCACACTTGGCCGTGTGAGTAGCAATACCTTGTTATTTATCTATTTTCCATCACTTGATACTGAGTTGTGTTTTGACTTTAGACTTAATAACCTCTATTGGAGAAGTGGGACTGCCCCCTGGGGACCAAAAGAAACCACCCCATAGAGTGCACGCACACATGCCCGTGTGAGTGTTTTTTGTATATTCTAACCCTGTTTTTTATTCCTGGAAATATCATCATATTGTGAATACATTCTGTTTATATATTTATACATTTATCCCGAGGGTGAGACTACACTAAAGAAGAAGGAGAAGAAGAGCGCAGACGCAAAGCGGTGAACGAATCTACAAAACAGAGAAGAGAGGACCTAAAGATACCTTGATGCGACAGCATTTGCACAAGGCCGTGTGAGTGTTAAGAATTAATATACACCTAAAAACTCCACTTTTATTGCTTCAGTGTCTAATACACCTGAACTAGACTGTATTCCATTTCACCCTTCCACCAGTGCTCCCCATCCCTTTCTCTTGTCTCCTTCAATTTTAAGGATCCTGGGTAGATCCTTTTTGGGGTCCTTTGAGTCACAGGAGGAAAAGAAGCAGAGGGATACCTTGCCTGCTACCAAGGTTGTTATTATACCTATATCCCGCACTTACTATACACAAAGGTAGCGCCCGAGTATTTTGTTTTCTAGAAACCTTACAATTTACACTGTTAAATTGCCCCCCAAGCCCACCCTCTTTTGAAATTCTAGTTGGCAGAATCTGCCTCCCCTTTTCTAAGCCCATCTTGCTTGCTGGCATCTACCGCCCCCCTAAAGCCCCTCTACAATCCCTGACTGATATCACCCAGTTTCTTGGCTCCATTTCCTCTCTGAATGAGAAGAGTGAGCTGCTAGGTCTTGGGGATTTCAACTTCAATTGGCTTGACCCTAAAAACCACAAAATCCAGATACAAATCAAGTCGTTTAACCTACCACAACTCATTACCCTACCCACACGAACAAACCTGAAATCGCATAACCATTCCTTGCTAGACTGGATTCTCTCCTCAAACCCCAGCAGAATCCAATCCTCTGGCATCTTTCCTGACATTTTCAGTGACCATGCAATAGTGTACAGTGTAAGGAAAATTAAACTGCCCCATTCAAGCCCTAAAGTTCTCCACACTAGAACATTTAGAAACTTTAACCCACAACAGTTTCTGGGTGACCTTACCAACTGCCTTTGGCACAGAATCGATTTAATTCCTGACCCTGATTCTGCGCTCGACTATTTCCAATCCGAGTTCTTAAAACTCTGTGATACCCATGCTCCACTACGCAAAATAAGGGTACGGGGGCCCCACCTTCCATGGGTTACAACTGACCTTATAGCACTCTACCAGTTCAGGGATACCTTGTGGAAAAGCTACAAAGTAACTGGCACTACCAAGGATCTCAATCACTACAGATGCCTGCGGAACATGTGCACAAGGCAAACAAGGCACACAAAAGCACAATATTACTCTAAAAAATCTCCACCAAAATACATCAAACCCAGCTAACTTCTGGAAGGTTATCAACAACATATTCCAGCCTTCTAACCATCAACAACCAAGTAATATCACTAAGGGAGATACTAGTCTGACAAACCCCACTGAAATTGCAAATGCATTCAATGATAAGTTAGTGGCACACCCCACAAAGTAATTAGCAAAACGCAACCCAAACCACAAACCTGAATCTCATCCTGGGAGTACCCACATAGCCCCACCCCCTCCTAACACTGCCCACAATTTTCATTTTGGTCCAGTATCTGAAGAGGAGATTACACAAGCGCTCCTCAAATTAAAACTAAGCAGCCAATGTGGACCTGACTTACTACAATCTAGGTTCCTACGACTTGGTGCCCCAGCCATTGCCAAACCAATTGCTTCCATAGTCAACTCTATCCTGGCTGCAGGCCATATCTCTAAGACCTGGAAAACTGCCAGAGTTGTCCCAATCTTCAAAAGTGGGGACAAAAACACTGTCTAAAACTACAAGCCAATCTCCCTTCTCCCAATTCTATCCAAAGTCATGGAAAAATGTGTCCACTCCCAATTAAGCGATTACTATGCCAAGACAAATTTCCGTAGCCAATTCCAATCTGGCTTTCGCCCCAAACACTCCACCGTAACTACCCTGCTAAAAGTTTGCAATGAAATCCAGTGTGGAATGGAACGGGGACAACTCACTGGTGCAATATTCCTAGATTTTGGAAAGGCTTTTGATACTGTTGATCATGCTATCCTGCTTAACAAACTCCAGAGCTCTGGAATAGGGAAGCATGCTTTAAACTGGTTTCAGTCCTACCTATCCGGTAGATCCCAACATGTGTCCATCTCAGGCTCTAACTCCAACCCCCTGGATATCACCTGTGGTGTCACGCAAGGCTCTGTTCTGGGGCCCCTACTCTGCTCAGTGTTCATCAATGATTTTCCCACAGCTTGTAAGGAAGCCTCAATACACATGTATGCAGATGACCCAATTCTATATGCACACAGCCATAGCCTCTCTGACCTTCAACACATACTTCAGTCTGACTTTTTGAGACTCGAAAACTGGATTTCCCAAAACAAACTGTTTTTAAACACTGACAAGACTGTAACAATGGTATTTGGGACCAAGACTACATTTTTAAAGCATCCAGCGACTGAGCTCCAGATTAGAACCATCGCTAACACCACCCTAACTCCTGTCACTAGTTTAAAATACCTTGGCATATGGTTTTACTCCCACTTAACATTCGGGATGCACATTGATACCCTGACAACCAAGACCGATGCCAAACTAGGGGTACTTTACGGGAACAAATCCTCCCTAAGTCTCCTGGTCAGAAAGCGTATCTCACAGCAGATACTAATGCCAATTATTGACTATGGAGACCTCAAACTAACCTTAGCAAACTTGACACCCTCTACAATTCAATTAGTCATTTTGTTCTCCAATGCAACTACAACACACATCACTGCGAAATGCTCAAAGAACTAGATTGGTCATCACTCGAGTCTAGGCGGTGAGTTCACCTTTCCTGTCTTGCCTTCAAATTCTTTATGGGCAAGCTACCCAGCTATCTGAACAAGCTATCTGAACAAGCTCCTCACTCCTACCACATGCAGCACTTATCATCTGAGATCAGACTCCAAAAGACTGTTCATGGTCCCAAGGCTCAATAAAGTATCCGGCCGTTCCTCTTTCTCTTTCCGTGCACCCCAAAACTGGAACAACCTACCGCAGACTCTCACATCCACCACCAGTTTAAGTTCTTTCAAATCTAAGGCTGTCTCACATTTTAATCTGGTCTGTCTGTTTCATACGCCCATAATATATATTTTCTCTAACTGTGCATGAAATGTCTTGTATATAATGTATACCCTGTTCATTTATGTAACTGTATTTGTAACCATGTATTATTTGTCTTAACTCTGTGCCCAGGACATACTTGAAAACGAGAGGTAACTCTCAATGTATTACTTCCTGGTAAAATATTTTATAAATAAATAACAACTGAAGACAGCTGCAGTAAAGGCCTGGCAAAGCATCACAAAGAAGGAAACCCAGCGTTTGGTGATGTCCATGCGTTCCAGACTTCAAGCAGTCATTGCCTGCAAAGGATTCTCGACAAAGTATTAAAAATGAACATTTTATTTATGATTGTGTTAATTTGTCCAATTACATTTGAGCCGCTGAAATAAGGGGACTGTGTATGAAAATGGTTGCAATTCCTAAACGTTTCATACAATATTTTTATTCAACCCCTTGAATTAAAGCTGAAAGTCTGCACTTCTATTGCATCTCGGTTGTTTCATTTCAAATCCAATACAGAGCCAAAATTATGAAAATTGTGTCAGTGTCCAATTATTTCCGGACCTGTGTGTTTGTGTGTGTGTGTGTGTATGTATATATAGTTAGTCCAGTTGCGATAGTGCAGAATAAATGAGTTCTTCAGTATTAGGCGATACCTTTTTTATTTGGACTAACAATTTATGTCATAGGACAAGCTTTCAAGAGTTTTCCTCTCTTCCTCAGGTCAAGAAATACTGATATACAACGGGTTCTACGACTTAGACAGGGATTGGGGGGAAAAAAAAGGAAGAATAAAGATTTCCAGGCACTGGAAGGGTGTTAAAACTGAGATAAGGAAGGTGAGAATTAGGGATGGGGGGGCTGTACATCCACAGCAGCACAGAGGGGGAAGAGGATGCTGGGGGGGAAGTTATAGGATGGCACAATAGCAGGGAGGACCATTACAACAAATTATGATAGTGTGTGAGAAACCTCATGTCTGCATTAAGTCCACTTGTTTTGGTGTCAAAGAGTCTTATCATTCTGAGCTCAAATGGTTTCCGTTCCATTCTTGGGTGCGTTTGAACATTCCATTGGGGATTTAGATTTTTAAATCATTTATGGAATGATCTGGTTGTGAGAAATGATTTCCCACTGGTGAGCAGTATCTTCCTTCTTCGAGGTGGAATATAGAGTGTCTATGCATACACACACACACACACACACACACACACACACATCCAAGGAATAGCGCACACATGTACATGTATTTTTCACCCAGTGTCACATATTTGTCCAGGTTGGACGTTACGACTCCGCATTACACGATCTTGGTGATACTCAGAGACTCACCTGGGAACTCGGTGAAAGGACAGTACATCTTTCGATGTATTCGCTTTGGGAGCAGGCTTGGTAAAGAGCCAGCATGGGCTGGAAACATTGCCTTCCCATAAAACCACGGTGACCTGTATTATATAGCGCAGACAGCCAGGTGTGTTGTACTGCATTGAGGTGACACTGTTTCTATTGTGTCGTCTGGTCACCCTGCTTTTGTTGAGTTTGCGTACCAATTATACAAAGTAATTTATGGTAAGTAAAAAAGTGACAAAAACCCTCCACAGTGCAGGAAATAAAAACAGCATTTCTGAGGACATTCACATCTCAGACAGGTCCACAAACCCGGCTCCCCCCATTGTGACCCAGCATACACTGCTCCCACTGCAGCTACTGTAGGGGTTCTGGGTAATGACATGCAAACACACTCATCGTGTGCCACTTTTTGCTTGAAACAGAAAACCTCACGTATCAAGGAAAATGTAGTGCAGTTCTTGGGCACAATAACTGCATCATATGTAGCAAAGAAAGCAATAGGATTTATTTCTTTGTTGCATTTGTGATACACAGAACCCCATAGACTCCCAAAGATGTAGTGACCTTTCCTTTGGCCTCCATAGGTAAACATTTCATTCCAAAATGCTGGTATCCATATTAATAAAATACCATAATATTCTATTTTATCTACTAAAAAATATAGCAAGCAGAGAAATAGGCAAATGGCAGTGTTTTACAATGATTTACAGTATGTGCAGATTCTGCAGTTTCGGCCCACAGGGGCGTGCTGAAGGCTGTTTTGCTCCTTACACACAGATGTGTAATGAGTTAATGCTTGAAGTATTTCTCTCTTTCTTCTACAGCATGTATCATGGGCTTGGTTTGGCTAAATCCTGAAAGGGCGTCAAGCCAGAGAAACCAGCACAATGGGATGGCCCGATGCCCAGGGGGGGAAACAGATTTGGGAGGTTTTAGTGGCCTGATCGATTACCTGTTTGGAACAACTGTAAAAGAATTTGTTGGTAATTTATTCTGCCAGTTTGGATGTGAAAGGTGCAACGCTGGGTCTCTCATCACCTTCGTACAGCAGAACTGCTCAGACTGGCAATAGGAGCCGGGTTATTCTAGGCTGCCATTGCATAATCAGCTCCCATCACTGGATTGCACATATACAGTTACATGGTAATTTCGGGTTGTAGGGAATATGTGAAGCCCTTCTCCTTTGTTCCTTACAGTCACGGTATTTATAGAATACCCTTCTATTTTTATTCTTTGCTTCTCAATGCACAGAATGCAAGGGAACTCCAAAGTCTGGCTCTTCCTGCAATGGGGCTTATGCTTTCTATTGCCAGACGAGCTGTATTTGCTACAGTATATTTTTGAAAACGGCCTAAAAATATACATATTTACTTCTTTAAAAAAAAAAAAAAAGTTGTTTGTTAAATAAGCAGACCAGACTGTTGATTTTTTTTTAACGATGCTCGTCATTTATTGAATATTTGGCAGATGACATGGCTTCCAGTTTAAAGATATTTCCAACATGTGCAGGCTTTTCAATTCATAACACAGCTATAAACAGATCTGACATACACAAACATACACACTTCCGGCATACCTGCCAAAATATTATTAACATAATGGTACCCAGTACCCCAGACATTAAGCAGGAGCCCAAAGTAAAACGTATGTTTTTGGGTTACATTCTTTATTGTAAATAAGTAGAATAAATGAATCTTACAAGGGGTGTTCTAGGCGTTAATATCTGTAAATGGACACATTATTTTGCTTTTGATAGATGTATACTAACTAAGCTTTGGTTGGCCGAAGGGTTTCTTAATCCTCCAATGAATTTACACTCCCCTTCCAATACCGATATTGCTATTATTAGAACACAGCACAAAAAAGGGCATTTTACGGTATTATCAACATCTCCAGTATCAGCATGTAAAGCCAAGTCTAGAGAATAGTCTGAAAGGACCACATTCTTGTGAAATATTTGCTTAGATATTTCCTTATAGTTTTTTTTTACCATTTAACGTGGTTTGATAAATATATTATAAAAGGATTTTTTTTTGCATAAGTGATAGTATTTAGAAACCATTGTGGAAAGGATGCTGTAACCATTATACTTGTAACTCTACCAAATCGTGATAACCCTCATTGCTCAGCTAATACTACATTCGGAAATAGGACCTTAGTTACCCTGTGATTATTGCTAATCGTTCGCCTTCAGTGGGCTGGATAGACTGTGATGCATTTCACTGAAGACACTTCAATACGAGTTCAATGGTTGCATCAAACAGTAACCTTTGTTGCCTCCAATATGGAAACATTAGCTGTGAAAGCGACAGGACATTGTAAACCAAATGTAAATATCCAAAAATGCTGAGCTGCTTCAGACCCTGACAAGTGGCAGCTGTGCAAGTGTGCACAGGACTAGTGAACAGAAACACACAGAAACACCAGCATGTGTCATGGGCTGTGATATTGCTGCAAATTTCAATATATCACTGAATAAGTCTTTTTAACCCTTGAAGCTCATCAACAAAAATATACGCCATGTTTCTTACCAGCAACAGTTGTAGTAGATTACATAAGCCACCATTGCCAATGAGGCAGCTGCAGACATCCGTATGTACATATGTGACAATCAGTATCACATGGCAAAGTATACGATCATTAAGCAAAGTGCTGGTCGTTCCTTTGAAGTGCATGGTGTTTGTAAAGGGTGAACAAAGTGCGTGGTATTTGTTAGAGGGCTAACCCACTATGTATATGGTGTCTGTAAAATGGCAAGCATATTTTCTATTCATTAATAAAAAATTACATACATTTAAACAAAGGCATACAAATGAATGCATATTTTTGTATTGTTCTTGCTCCATTCACAACCACAAATGAAGGCATTTATGTCTGTACATAAACCATGTGAAATAAGGATTGCTAATTTAAGAATGGTATTTTGTGAAGTTCACACCTCACTGAAGTCCTAATCAGATTAGAATGGCTCAATACTAAGAATCATGCATGGGAAATAATGTTAAATGAGTCTTTCAAGGTCATCTGCCTCACGACACAAATACTGCATGTTAACTTTGTCAAAAACCCAAATTAACGGTGAATATGTATGAAGATGACACACACAATTGCACAATGCTGTACAATAGTCTTCTCTTGCATCAATACAGACCTCGGAGGATATAGCCTCCTGAAGCCGGCTATATTCAAGTGTCTCAGACAAAAACAGAATCAGTTGCAAATGCAAACGTTGATATTTCCCATTCAAAATTATATACTGAGCAACTCCTCCCATATGCATGATGGTGTAAGAGAAGGATCCCATTGAAATGTACGGTGTGTAAGTGAGGGATCCCATTGAAGTGTACGGTGCGTAAGTGAGGGATCCATGAGTGTACGTGTGTAATGAGGGATCCCTTCTGAGTGTACGGGTGTTGTAAAGGAGGGATCCCATTGAAACTGTAAGGCATTGTAAGAGAGGGATCCCATTGAAGTGTACAGTGTGTAAGTGAGGGATCCCATGAAGTGCACAGTGTGTAAGTGAGGGATCCATTGAAGTGTACGGGGTTGAGAGAGGGATCCCATTGAAGTGTAGTGTGTAAGGGAGGGAATCCCATTGAAGTGCACAGTGTGTAGTGAGGGGATCATTAAAGTGGTACGGGTCGTGTAAGAGAAGATCCCGTTGAAGTGTAAGGCGTGTAAGAGGGGATCCCTTGAAGTGTACGGGGTGCAGTGAGGGGTCCTGTGAAGTGTCGTTGTGTAAGTGAGGGATCCCATTGAGAGGTGTACGGGGTATGTTAAGTGGGGATCCATTGATTGTTTGGGTTGGTAAGTGAGGGATCCCATTGAAGTGTACGGTGTGGTAAGAGAGGGTTCCCTTGAGTGTACGGGGTGTAAGTGAGGATCTCATTGAAGTGTACAGTGTTAAAGTGAATGTAAGGGAGGGATTCCCATTGAAGTGTACGGGGTGTTTGTAGTGAGGGATCCCATTGGAAGTGTGCTGGGTATAGTGAGGGATCCCATTGAATTGTAGGGGGTGGTTGTAAGTGAGGGTCCCATTAAAGTTTACGGGTGTGTAGGTGAGGGATCCATTAAGGTGTACGTGTTGTTAAGTGAGGGATCCCATTGAAATGTACGGGGTTGTTAAGTGAGGGATGCCATTGAAGGGTACTGTGTGTTGTAAGTGAGGGCATCCATTGATTGTAGGGGTGTAAGTGAGGGATCCCATGAAGTGTACGGTTTGATAAGTGGGATCCCATTGAAAGTGTACAGTGTGGTAAATGAGGGATCCCATTGAAGTGTACGGGGTGTAAGTGAGGGATCCATTGAACTGTAAGGCATGTAAGAGAGGGATCCCATGAAGGTACATTGTGTGTAAGTGGGGATCCCTGAAGTGCACAGGGGTATAGTGGATCCCATTGAAGTGTAGGGGGTAAGAGAGGGATCCCATTGAAGTGTAGTGTATAAGTGAGGGATCCCATTGAAGTGCACAGTGTGTAAGTGAGGGATCCCATTAAAGTGTACGGCGTGTAAGAGAAGGATCCCATTGAGATGTAAGGGTGTAAGAGAGGGATCCCCTGAAGTAGGGGTTGAATGGGATCCATGTGGGTGGTGGTAAGTGAGGGATTCCATTGAAAGTGTAGGGTGTTAAGTGAGGTGATCCCACTGAAGTGTACGGGGGTGTAGTGAGGGGATCCATTGAATTGTAGGGGGTGTAGTGGAGCGGATCCCAGAGGGTACGGGTGTGTGAGAGGGTCCCTGGAGGGTACGGGGTGTAAAGTGAGGGATCTCATTGAGTTACGTGTGTAAGTGAGGGATCCATTGAAGGTGTACGGGTGTTGTAAGTGAGGGATCCCATTAAGTGTACTTTGTGGAGGGAGGGATCCTCATTGAATGTACGGTGGGTGTTGTAAGTGAGGGATCCCATTTTAAAGTGTACGTGGTGAGGTGAGGGATCCATTGAAGTGTAACGTGTGTAAGTGAGGGATCCATTGAAAGTACGGGGTGGTACCCATTGAAGTGTAGGTGGTAAGTGAGGGATCCATTGAAGGTACGGTGTTGGTAAGTGAGGGATCCCAAATGTAGGGGTGTAAGGAGGGATCCCATTGAAGTGACGTGTTGTAAGTGAGGGATCCCATTGAAGTGGAAGGGTGTAAGGAGGGTAGGACAGCGGTAAGCGGGGAAGTGCGGGGGATCACATTGACATGTATAAGTGTATGGTGGGAGGAGCAGATCCCATTGAAGTGTACGTGTGTAAGTGAGGGATCCCATTGAAGTGTACAGTGTTGTTGATGTAAGTAGTGAGGGATCCCATTGAAGTGTATGGGGGTGTAAGAGAGGGACCCCAATTGAAGTGTACAGTGTGTGTAGTGGGATACCCATTAAAGTGTAACGGCTGTGGTAAGAGAAGGATCCATTGAAAGTGTAGGGGGTGTAAGTGAGGGATCCATTGAAGTTTAAGGAGTGTAAGTGAGGGATCCCAGTGAAATTGTATGGGGTGTAAGTGAGGGATCCCATTGAAGTGTAGGTGTGTAAGAGAGGGATCCCTTGAAGTGTACGGGATGTAAGTGAGGGATCCCATTAAAGTGTACGGTGTGAGGTGAGGGGATCCCATTAAAGTGTAGGTGTGTAAGTGAGGGATCCATTGAATGTATGGTGTGTACGTGAGGGACCCCATTGAAGTGTAGGGGGTGGATGGTGTAAGTGAGGGATCCCATTGAATTGTAGGGTGTAAGTAGGGATCCCATTGAGTGTACGGTGTGTAAGTGAGGGATCCCATTGAAAGTGTACAGTTAAGAGAGAGGGATCCCAATTAATTAAAGTGTAAGTAAAGGGATCCCATTGAAGGTATGGGAGTGTAAGTGAGGGATCCCATTATGTAGGAGGTGTAAGTGATGGGAGCCCATTGAGTGTATGGGTGTGGTAACTGAGGGATCCCATTAAAGTTGTAAGGCGGTAAGTGGGGGAGGGATCCATTGAAGTGTACAGTGTGGTAAGTGAGGGATCCCATTGAAGTGTAGTGTGTAGTGAGGTATCCCATTGAAAGTCGATGTGTAAGTTAGGGATCCACTGAAGTGTAGGGGTGTAAGTGAGGGACCATTGAAGTGTATGTTGTGTAAGTGGGGATCCCATGTGAAGGTAGGCATGTAAGAGGGGATCCCATTAAAGTGTACAGTGGTGTAGGTGAGGGGATCCCATTAAAGTGTACAGTGTGTAAGTGAGGGATCCCATTAAGTGTACGGTGGTGGTAAGTGGGGATCCCATTGAATTGGTATGGGGTGTAAGTGAGGGATCCCATTGAAGTGCACGGGGTTGTAAGTGAGGATCATGAATGTATGGTGGTGTTTGTAGTGAGTGAGGGATCCCATGGAAGTGAGCAGTGTGTAAGAGAGGGATCCCCTTGAAGGTTGTACGGGGTAGTGTAAGTGAGGGATCATTTAAGTGTACGGGTGGTGTGGTGTGTAAGTGAGGGATCCAGTAAAGTGTACGGTGGTAAGTGAGGGATCCCATAAAGTGTAGGGGTGTTGTAAGAGTGGGGATCCCATTAAAGTGTACGGTTGTGTAAGTGAGGGACCCATAAAGTGTACGTGGTGTAAGTGGGGATCATTGAAGTTGTTGAGGGGAATGAGTGTTGGTTGTGTGTTGATACTGAGGATCCCACTGAAGTGAGGGTGTTTGTGTAGAGAGGATCCCATGAAAGTGTACTGGGGTGTAATGGAGGGATCCCATTGAAGTATACGATGGTGTAAGTAGGGATCCACTGAGTGTAATGGGAGTAAGTGAGGGATCCCATGAAACTGACTGTGTGTGTGTAAGTGAGGGATCCCATGTAAAGTACTCGTGTGTAGTGAGGGGATCCCAATCAAATTAAAGTGTACGGTGTGTAAGTGAGGGATCCCATTAAAGTGTATGGTGTTTAAGTGAGGGATCCCATTGAATTGTATGGGGTGTAAGTGAGGGATCCCATTGAAGTGTACGGTGTGTAAGTGAGGGATCCCATTAAAGTGTACAGTGTGTAAGTGAGCGATCCCATTGAAGTGTACAGTAAGAGAGGGATCCCATTGAAGTGTATGGAGTGTGTAACTGAGGGATCCCATTGAAGTGTATGGAGTGTGTAACTGAGGGATCCCATTAAATTGTAAGGCGTGTAAGTGAGGGATTCCAATGAAGTGTATTTTGTGTTAGTGAGGGATCCCATTGAAGTGTATTTTGTGTTAGTGAGGGATCCCATTGAAGTGTACGGTGTGTAAGAGAGGGATCCCATTGAAGTGTATGGAGTGTAAGAGAGGGATCCCATTGAAGTGTATGGAGTGTGTAAGTGAGGGATCCCATTAAAGTGTACGGTGTGTAAGTGAGGGATCCCATTGAAGTGTATTTTGTGTTAGTGAGGGATCCCATTGAAGTGTACGGTGTGTAAGAGAGGGATCCCATTGAAGTGTACGGTGTGTAAGTGAGGGATCCCATTGAAGTGTATTTTGTGTTAGTGAGGGATCCCATTGAAGTGTACGGTGTGTAAGAGAGGGATCCCATTGAAGTGTATTGAGTGTGTAAGAGAGGGATTCCATTGAAGTGTATGGAGTGTGTAAGAGAGGGATCCCATTGAAGTGTATGGAGTGTGTAAGTGAGGGATCCCATTGAAGGGTATGGAGTGTATAAGAGGGGTATCCTATTGAAATCTATGATTTCAATCCCATTTAAGTGCATGATGTGGTTAACAAGGTGATCGTTATGGGCATAAAGTAGACTCCCTCCCATGGAGTGTAATATGTCCTTCCAAGATATCAATTTGATTCCATTTTCCCGTGTGACTGTTGTATGAATACATGCAAAGGAGAAGTGTACAGTTGCAGTGTGACAAATGCTGAAGTCATAATTCACTCATTGGAGTGTCTGTGGTAAGAGGGCAAGCCTGTTATACTAACAGCCAATCTTAGTTTTACACGTTTTGGCAAAGTTGCCTGACCTACACAATATATCTCTTTGCTGACAAAGGGGGAAGAATTAGAATTGGGACAGAAAGTTTTAATAAAAACAAAACCAGGCATACTACTAAAACGGTTTCAAACCGGAGTTAATTTGCTGGGATTATCATGTGGAAAGATGGAAAACATACAGTTTGAGAGAAAGTGTATTTCATTTAGATAAAAACTGACGTTGCAGCAAAGTTCTGCAGGGTCATCACTAGCATTTAAAATCAGCTTAGAACAGCTCCAAGGAGTTCCACTAGGCTCATAATTAGGCCATATCTGTGCAAACTAAACAGAAACAGATGCCCTCGCTCGGCTGGCAAGTGTTCATGGGGAACGTGCTCAGATGGGACAGTGAGTTGATGCAAATGAATCCCACAAAGCACTCCATGACCCCACGTAAGAGGTCCAATGTAAGGGTGAAAAAAATCAAATTAATTTTTAAAGATACTAGTCATAAAATAATAGTGGAGGGGAGAACTCAATTAAAACCAGAGCTACCAATAACAAATACACTTACATATATTAGTGTTGTCACTATACCTAGAAACACCCAAAATGCCTGTCAGGCTCACTACTTAGAGCTGTGGATGGGGAAAGGGGTCCACAAAAGGCATTGGGTGTCTTGGTAGGGGTCCCAGAATAGGTGATCGAGTGAAACGGAAGGAGCTTACCATCCACTGAACACTGTAATGTGAGTTTGTAACAGTGTGAAGGTAGTGATCCCTTCAAAAGGAAAAATACCTGGGAACTATCAAGTCAAATAAACTCATTAAAGCTGCTGACCAAGCAATATCCTAGGTGTTTTTTAAAATAAATCAGTTCTGTACTATGTGCTATTTTTTTTGCTTTTTTTTAAAAACAACTCTGAATTACATGTTTAATGTATTATAATGTAAAAAGCTTTTCTGTTTCTATAACAACCATTTAGAAAGTCACAGATACTGTGTCAATACTCTGCAGCCATTTAGTGAACCTCTTAGCCAAATCTTGGCCGATCGATCACAGGAGAATGGATCGATCGGCACCATACCTAGCCAGGAATGGTGCAGGATCACCACGGTGTTATTGCACACCACTTGTCTCTCCCATTTTCACCCTGCGTTTTAATATTCTTTATTCTGAGTTCGAGCGGGGTGAGCTGTATTCCTCCCGCTGGTATTGCATTCCTATCCTATAATTCCCCCTACAGTAGTATCCACCCTACATGGGTCTGCACGATTCGTGGTTAGGGCAAGCTCCGATCTATAGTGTATATCTCCCGTTTGCACAGCGGTACTATCATCTCTAGAGGCTTAACTGCCTCCTCAGACGTGGGGCGGCTTCCTGGCTAATAAGCACACTCTACTACAGGGGGGCGCAAACTTTTTTCCCTGCGCCCCCCTGCCGGCTGTCCCCTCACTCCCGCGCCCCCCCCAACCCCAACTTACCCTCGCACCGGCGTAATGACGTCACGTTGCCATAGCAACGTGACGTCACATGACCTCGCAGCGTCATTTTGACGCCGCGTTGCCATGGCGACGCCGGGAGGAAGCCGCCGGAGCCACGGGTAAGTATGGTTTACAGAGGCCCTGCAGCTCCCCCGGCACTTAATTTAAGTGCCTTCGGGAAGCGCGCGGGGCCTCTGTAAACCCCGCGCCCCCCGTCGGCAGTCTCGCGCCCCCCCTGGGGGTCGCGCCCCACAGATTGCGCACCGCTGCTCTACTACCTCAAACTAATTACCTTGTGTCAATGAGGCACGTTGCAACATTGTACGTACTTTGTATGGATTGTCACTGGGAGCATTACTTCTGGGGTTTATTTGACTTGATAGTTCCCAGGTATTTTTCCTTTTGAAGGGCTCACTACCTTCACACTGTTACAAACTCACATTACAGTGTTCAGTGGATGGTAAGTTCCATCCATTTGACTCGGTCACCTATCCTGGGACCCCTACCAAGACACCCAAACTCCTTTTGTGGACCCCTTTCCCCATCCACAGCTCTAAGTAGTGAGCTTGACAGAGGCATTTTGGGTCTAGTGACAACACTAATATATTTCAGTGTATGTGTCACTGGCATCTCTGGTTTTAAATGATTTCTCCCCCCCCTTTCATATTTTAGGACTACACTCATTAAAGATTCAGTTCAATTGTTTCACCGTTACACTACAACTGACTACTTATATAGGGTCATAGGGCGCTATGTGGGGTTCTTGTCTCTAAGTTTGCATCATATCGTTGTAGAACAGGATTTATTAGGAAGGTAGAACGTGCAAATCTTCCGTGGATTTGTTGTTCTTCTAACAGGTTTTCGTTACAGAGACAAAAAATAATAATGTCCTGGCATTTTCTATAGTTTATTCAAATTTGCAATTAGTGATTTTGTATTATTTACCATCAATATCAGCCCCACACTAAAACCCAATAAATTAGATGGCAAGCTCTTTGAGGCAGAGATTTCCGTTCCTGTACAGCTGTAGCAGACCTCCCTGCGCTTGTTATTATGCAATGTTGTTGCTGATGTCCCCGATTGTTTTTTTTAATGCAGCTACAGTAAATGTCATGCCACGTACTAACTTTATACTGCGAGAAAACGAGAGTGGTTACGTCTGCCATTACCGTGTAAAGCACTTATCTGCATTGTTACTCCCTGAATTATGTCTTGTATATTATCTCTGTTAAGCACTGTTTACTGCTGCTACGGCAATAAAAATATAGCACAATATCACTAACTTTGCAGGGGAATTGCCAACAAATCAACGGTCTGAAAGCGAGTGGCACCAACAATGTAATTCTAGCTACCAAAGAACAATACAGAGGCTCCTTATTATTTCTCTGTAACTAGTATAACGGCTTGGGAGGAGAAAAGGAAATCACAATGGTATTGTATAGCTAATGACTGGTACCTTCTGATCTACTAGAGCAGGGGAGGGCAACTGCAGTCCTCAAGGGCCACCAACAGGTCAAGGTTTTCAGGATATCCCTGCTTCAGTGGCTCAGATTGAGCCCCCTGTGCTGAAGCAGGGATATCCTGAGAGCCTTGACCTGTTGGTGGCCCTTGAGGACGGGAGTTGCCCACCCCTGCTCCAGAGTCATAACATAATATTTACCTACACAGGACCAAAAAGTCGGGAAACCATGAGCGCTAGCAGAGGAAATAGATAATATAAGAGGACTTTGGCTAAATGATGTTCAAAAACGCATCCATGTAGGAGCTCTCGAGCTCCTTCCCGAAGTGCGTTATAAGAAGATCCCAGCGTTCAGACAAGTTTTTAAACATCAGTTGGCCACAAAACATGGCAATTTCCATGTAACTTTTGTAGGTTTTCTGCCAGGTGTATCCAGAGAACTAAATGACTAACGAGCCTGTACAATAAGGTTACGATATACGAAGGCAATTTGAGTGAAATGGGCACAAATTGCTTCATTTTTGTGTTGTGCCTCTTTGCGTCAACGTATCCAGATGTTGTGCCACTTGCGTACAGCGTTGTGTTTCATATTATTATATAATGTGGTGGGTGCTGGGGTGAGAGCTTGCAGGGATTGCATGTGTTAGTAAATTGTCAACTAGTAACAGTGGTTTGGAGGTTGGTGGCCCCTCCTCCCTGGGTTTAAGCTCACTCCTCCCCAATTTTTAAGTAGCAGGTTTTTACACATACTGCACCTGTGCAGGACAGGTCTATTGTGTAATTTCTCCCTCCATCACAGAGGTAAATGAGAATATTCACAGGTAGTGTTAGGACCTGCATACTGGCCGTGACGTGGCTGCATACTGGTTGTGCCGTGACGTGGCTGCATATACTGGTCGTGCCGTGACGTGGCTGCAGGCTTATTACGCTTTGGCCAAAGGGTTTAACTAAATGACCCTTACTCATGAGAATACAGTTAAGTATTTAACTCTGTATTTTTTGTCATATTGGATGTGGCATTGGGTATTTTTGTCTTTTGTTGTATATATTTGGTCACACCCGGTAGCACTCCTTTTGACACATATACATATGATGTTGTGGGTGGTGGGGGTTAGAGCTTGCGGGGATTGTGTGTGTTACATATTATAATGCAGAGGATTTCCCAGGGAGGTTCTGTTACTGGATGGAGGTCCAGTGTGGAAGGACATCATTGGAATCAGACATCTGTATAATAATACGTTTATGCCAGTAAGTTGTGTGACATCAGAAAGTTGTGAAAAAAGTTATAGCCATAGCAGCTACTACACATTCCTGCTCTGACTGCATGGGAAACCAGGAATTAGAAAAGGATATGTCTCTGTTAGTGACACATTTACAGCCGTGCTTTCATGCTGAGATAGCGCATAAGAGTTGGAACCGATGCTAATTGCCTATTGTTCAAAAGGTGCAACTCAATTGTGGTTATTACAGTGGAACGTGTAGATTTCAGGCACTGTACATGAAAACAATAAGAATCCGACAGAAATGTTCTGTAATTTGCGGGATTTGTTTTTTTGGGGTGGGGTTAGTTACTGTAGTTTCAAAACTTAAACACAGAAAATAATAGGAAATTCCATGGGAAAATAAGACAATTCTCTGCTGGAACAAGACATATATGCACAATTTTCAGACTTGGTATAGGAGTCAAGGTTATAGAAGACAGGCAAGAAATATATTTAGCAGGCAAGATGATGTAGTATATAAGTGCCCCAAGAATGTAATTTATGATTAAGTGGAGTAGCAACACAAAAGGGGCTCAATGGCTGATCCTTAAAATCGGTCTGCAGAATGAGGGGCGATGGAAGCACAGTACTTTCCCCTCTGTTACCAAGCTCAATATCAATCTGCAAGCATTGCTTAAACAGGCCTTAAAGGTGTCACAAAGGGGCTGGGAGGGGGGGGGGGCGGATGGGGGAGGCAAAAAGGGGAGGAGGGGGGGGGGGGTGGACAAAGGTGGGGAGGGGGGGGGTGGGGAGGTGAAACAGGGCTGGGAGGGGGAGAGGGAGTGTCACACAGGGCTGGGAGGGGGGGGGGGGGGAGGGTGTGTCAAACAGGGCTGGAGGGGGGGGGGGGTTGTCACACAGGGCTGGGAGGGGGGGGGGTGGGGGTCACACAGGGCTGGGAGGGGGGGGTGTCACACAGGGCTGGGGAGGGGGGGGGTGTCACACAGGGCTGGGAGGGGGGGGGTCACACAGGCTGGGAGGGGGGGGGTTGTCACACAGGGCTGGGAGGGGGGGGTGTCAAACAGGGCTGGGAAGGGGGGGGTGGGGGGGTCAAGGGGAGGGGGGAGGGGAGGGGGACACAAAGGGGGGGAGGGGTGGGGGGGGCGGGGAGGGAGGGGGGGGGGGGGGTGGAGGGGGGGGGGGCACACACAGGAGGGGGGGGGGGGTGTCACAGTGCGGGGGGTGGGTCACACAGTGCGGGAGGGGGATGGGGGCACACAGTGCTGGGAGGGGTATGGGGCACACAGTGCTGGGAGGGGGGGAGGAGGTGTCACACAGTGCCGGGAGGGGGGGGGGGTCACACAGTGCTGGGAGGGGGGTCAACAAGGGAAGGGGACGGGGGGGAGGGGGGGAGGGCGGGGGAGCAAGTGCAAGGCGGGGGGCGGGGCGGGGGGGAGTGGACATGGGGGGGGAGGTGTCCTTAGACGCCGGGGGGGTCGGTGGGGGGGGGTAGGGGAGAGTATCACACATTGCCGAGGGGGTTGTCACACAGTGCTCGGACGGGGGGAGATGTCACACAGTGCAGGGGGGGTGTCACACGGCTTGGCACTGTTTATTATGGCCCTATATCTTAATCACATGTTGTGGAAACATTAAAAAAATAAATTGCCACAAAAACCTTTCTTCCCATTGGTATGAAACATTAGCCCAATCAATTTCCCCATGTCATGCAAATGAGAAGTCATTCGTGGGCTGCGGATTCCATCTTTATATACCAAAATCACTTAAATAAACCATGCCCACTACAGCCCTGCAAGAGGTTAGTTTCAGGTTACCACTAACAAGGGGAGCAGCACTAATATAAAAATGCCTTGTATGTGACTAGTGGTTAATGATTTATATTCCGCTTATTCCTCCTCTATAAATACAGAATGCAGAGTGCATCAGGACATGCTCAGCCTCTGCTATAAATAACTTTGGGGAGTACACAGAAAGTTCAGCAATGACTGGCGCGCACTGCAACTTTACGTCAGCGCACATCAGGCTCAGCATCCTCCTCGGGAAAACACACAACGCTTCCTGCTTCCAGTTGATCAGTCTATACCTTTCACTCTTAATATTGTGTTCACGTAACATTACGTGCCACAATCCTATGTGAAGGGAATCAGAAGAGACTTTGGAAGCTGAGATCACAGGAAGAGGTTACAATACATAGATGTTGTATGTAAACTTAGCTGAACATATAAACAAAGGTCCTTTAAATATAGTCATGTAGATCAGGGGAGGCCAACTCCAGCCCTCCAGGGCCACCAACAGGCCTGGTATGAAGAATATGCCTGCTTCAGCACAGGCGGCTTAAACTATGGCGCAGTCATTTTGACCGAGCCACCTGTGCTGAAGCAGGGATATCCTTAAAACCTGGCCTGTTGGTGGCCCTTGAGGACTGGAGTTGGTCACCCCTGATGTAGATCATGAAGAGTCCTATAAGGAATGAGATGCTGACAACACATTATTTATTGCACCCTAGAGATCATAATTTTTTCTCTTGAGACCAATTTGGCTACTACAGTAAAAAAAGTATACAGTACAGATGTAGCAAAGCTTCGGTGCCACTGCCACGCGGCCACAGTAGTCACGCTGCAGGGGTCCCATTCAGAAGCATGTAACACCACGCAGCTCCGTCATGGCAGACACTGCACCCGGCGCCGCAGACTTTTGCTTGTGCGACAGTAAGTCCTGCCTCAGGTACGCGGATAAAGTGCCTTTAGTTCACCCAGACTTCTAGGTCTGTTTTTCATCTCTATTGATTTTTTACACAGTCATTAAACATAATTTATTCTGAACCCAGCATCTATAGGCACTAAATCATGTTGGCGCTGGAGAACAAGAGCCAATGTTTGTAACGTAAGAACCATGAGATATCTTGGTGGATAGATGGTGCCTGAAACATTTTAAATGTCTATGCAAATAATATCAGATGTACAGGTCTGTTTCAGAAAACAAATGCAATTTTGTGATCACCTGCACATATAAGCAAGGGTTTGACATTAGGGTAGATAGCGAATGTACGTGTTAATAAAATAAAGTCGATGGAAATCACAATTAAAACTCGATTGGAAGTCTCCAAATTTTGTGGGTTACGTTCAACAAAACCCAACATTGCACTGCAAAGAGGTGGATGTGTCAATTCACTTATATATAAATATATCTTAAAAGTGAGAACACCACAAATAGGTTACAAAGGGAAAGGGACACTTCACGCAGACGCTTGTGCTGCTCGTCTCTACGGGGCAGCTCTTTGCTCCGATGCGGGGTATAGCACCCTGATCCAGGGTAGTCAAACTGTGTGTGTGCGCGATACCCCACATTGAAGCTTGATGAACCCCAGTGCAAGAAACGCTTTTATTTTGGTACCTTTTGAACTGGTTTACGAACCTGTTACAGGTATCTTTGAATCATTTCCCATTCCTGAGATACTGAGCCCTTGGAACAGTGTTCCAAGGATGAATTCTAGTTCATGGTTGGAGAACAAAGCAGGGTTGTAATATGCATTTAGCTGCACGTGCATTGTGGGAAAGATTACAGCTTGCAAAGGTGCATTCACTTTTGAGATTAATCGAGATAAATGCCAAGCGTCTTCCTCGCTCTAATGGTGTCCATGATACTGAAGATGTTACAAAGGTAATTCTTACACCTTGTAACCTTCTTACACCTTACACCTTGTAGTACAGGACTCTGTACTATTGGACAGATTCTGTTTTGCCTGAAAGAACCAGCAGAGCAATAAAGGACATTAGAATGAACCACTAGCAGTGAAATGAGCAGGGAGGAGATGCAAAGGGTCCGGTGTGTAATCCCCATTCTATTATTCATTGGGTGCAAGGAATGAAAGGGGAGGATTGTATTAGTGGATGTCAGTGATGCGCTTTTGGAAAACGTCATTTCTGATGCTGTTGAAGAAGCAGACGACGTCTAGGAAATAGGAGACCATGATAATCACAGAATGATGGGGGCCATGTGGGAAGCGGCCGAGACAACTGTTAGTATGCCGAGGAGATCTTACTATAAAAGAAAGTATTGTATTGGGGCAGCTGTCATAAAGACACTTGGCCACCTAGTTTGCTGTGAAGGCTCCAACTGCATTTAATCCCTGGTGTTTCTGTATTTATTATACACTACTCCAGCAGTGTTAATCCCTTCGCTGCCAGATGGCCCTGCTATTCCAATACTAAAAAATTCCTTTTAAAACCGCAATCACCCAGTTATCATCTATTACCAATATCACTCATTAGTTCATAGTGGTTTTGTGTGGTACTGCACCTATAAAGATCAAGGAATTACAGGGACTATCCATTGCAGACATAAGTGGGTAAATCATCATTCAAGGGTTAACAAGGTATGTGCTTCTGTAAAAGTGCCAAAGTGGCCTGCAACAGATTGTGCCTCACAGTGTTTGTTGCAGGCCTCCCTGAAATGGAATGGGTGAATACATGGAATAGTAATAAGCTGCAGTGTTCTCTTTAACCATTGCAGGAGCCTTGTCGTACCTGTGTTCCACTCACTCACTCCTTCCAGCTTCTCCAAGGACAGGGTGGCATAGGGCCCAGTTAACAAGGGCTAAAGTGTACATTGAAAATTGAGCATGCACTAACACAGTTATAAGAATGTTTGTGCCGAAAGCCCTTTGGCCGAAACTCTGCGTCTCCGCCTCTTCGGCTGTCTCTCACACCGTCATCTCACACCGTTGCTGGATGGTGGATGTTGAAATGTGGCTGTTGATTTTTCAGAAGTACATGGATATCTTCGAACTCGCTGTGCCTGAGACAGGAGAAAAAAGGGCAGAATGAAAACGTGTCCTCCAGAAGCCATTTATAGCTTTCCTTTGCAACCATTTTGCGGCTGGGGGAGGGGGAGGAGAAGGAGCATAGCGGGCCCTACTGCACACTTGCAAAAAATCCATATAAAGAGAGGTTGTTTAGGGACGACACTGATATGTGTTGATACAAGTTTGTTTATTCATATTAAATCAAATGGCATCTTTCTTTAGGCAGATCTGGGCTTTCGTAACAGGAAATGAGCATTATGTTGTTACTCTGAAAAATGCAAGTTTCTGTTACCCTGCTCTGTGGGTCAGCATCCGAAAGCAAGAATGCCATCTAATGTTACTAACCCATTACTGCTAGGGAAAGAGAGGCCCGGGAGATAAAGTGACTTGTGATCAAGGTTGGCAGTCAGATGTGCTGTGTATCTGAATTCAATACCTTCCCTCATTCTCCAGCCTACAGTACAAAGGAATATGGATGAGAATCTGGCAGAATGGCAGAGATTTCAGTTCCTGTCTTTGTCCCATACACCATGTTATCTTAAACAAATATCTTTGTCTACTAGCAGTAGTGGTAATGCCAAAGTCTTTGAAGCAGGTGAACTCAGTTGAAAGCCCAGTGTCTGGGGCACGCAAAACAATCTAGACACTACAAGCTAGAGAATACAAAAGCTCAAAGTCACTTGGCTTAGTGGGGTGCATGTAGATGGGCTGGGATCACCACTCCAGCTCAAAATCACATGTACAGGAAAAAGGAATCCACAGCACTCGCGCAGTTATCAATAAAGGTTCAAATTTATTCCATCGGATACAAAAATGGGTAAAAATGGGAGAGGTTTCGGACCAAAACGGTTCTTTGTCAAGCTCCCAAACTGCTTGCAAACTCTTGAACTGTTCTTTGAATCGTAGATATCTAAAGCTGGGCACAGCATTAAATCAATGAGCATACCAAAGTAAAGTCATCAGCATTGGTTAATAAAATGTCCCATTGATTGATTTATTGGTGTGCTCAACTTTGGATACATTAGTTTATAATATGCAACAGTGTTGTGTTAAGTTGCCTTACGTGGGCCACCCATATTCTTACAATACTAAATCTTAAATTACATATACAGTATGTGTGTGAAGCACAACACAATATTGTGGTGCTTTTTTGGAAGGGCAGAAAGGCAACATTTACAGTACATGTAGTCAGAAAGTGAAGCGGCACAGGGGAACATAATGCCCCTTTGCACTTACTTGGACCACCTCGCTGTTCTTGTGTGGTTGTTTAACCTGCAACAGAAAAAGCAAAACACATTCGGAAGTTACCAATATGAATATCTCCTCTGCACACAGACATCAGTATAGGTGCTTCTGGAAACCGATTCCCTTGATCTACCCTGCATAAAATTGGAAAAACCAAGTGTGTGAAAGAGCTCTTCTGAATTGTATTTATTGCAATCTTTTAATAGATCACACACCCCAGGTCTGTGAACCATATGTGTACTTATGTATATCTTTATTTATACAGCGCCCACAATGTACTTGGCGCTTTATAAATGTGCACTGTGGCACAGGCATTGTGGAGACAACCTGGGGGAAAACCCAGCGCTGTGTGCAATATAATGAGGTCAAAACGAAAAGAGAACTGTAAATAAACATATATTTGGTTAATAAAGTGATTTCAGCAACAGTTTCACTGAACAGGCACTACCATCAAGGATGGATTGCAATATGGAAAATAGCTGAAGCGCTCAAATGCAGGTATATCTCAAAATGATAATAAGCCAGACCACTGTACCAGGGTACTAACAATTGATATAGTACCTATTGTGTCATATAATGGGTACTATCCTCCTGAAGACAGGTGGTGTGTGGTGCAACCCACTCACCATCAGTCTCATTGGCAGGTTCCCCTGAAAAATATACAAGTACTCACATCCTGGTAGGGCAGGCAGGCTGTGCAGCTACTCAATGCAATACAGGGAAAAGGGAGACCAAAAAGCGCACCAGCACAAACGGAGCAGGAAGAACCCAGGACAAAAAAATGATTAAAAGGGCACTTTAATGTGACAAAAGACCCATCCAATGCAATTTCGACGTTCGAATGCATTGGATGGGTCTTTTGTCACATTAAAGTGCCCTTTTAATCATTTTTTTGTCCTGGGTTCTTCCTGCTCCGTTTGTGCTGGTGCGCTTTTTGGTCTCCCTTTTCCCTGTACTACCATCAAGGACCACTGCTAAAGTCTTATGAACTATTTTAGAGATTTTGCCCAGTGTATTTAGGATAACAACACACGGATTAATTTATGAAGATAATATATACATTTATAAAACATGCAGGATACGGCAGTACATAGCTACATAATGTATAGTACATTTTAAACGAGTAAAACGAAAACTTCTGCTGGACTTATGACCGTATATAATTCCCTCTTCATATCTCAAGATTTTGAGGTAAAAGCAAGGTCCGTGTCCAAAACTAGAAGTGCTTTTAGCCTTGTAGAACTATTACATGTATATATGGCCATTCCAGGAGAGCTTTATCTTTCTGTGGTCTCTTTACAACGCACTGCTTGTGACATTTCCATTTTCCATTATACAAAATGAATACTGTAGCTAATGAAAAGAAACAGTTCACGTTGATACTGCATTGCACCCCTCAGTCAACAAAAGGCACTAAAACAGAAAGGTCAAAGGGAGAGAGGAGCAGCTGCATAGGTTCCCTAATGTGGAATTAGTCATTGGTAAACCACACTGCAACGATATAAGGGTTTAATGTTACTCTTCTGGAAAGAACCCCGCTGCTATTTACCATAGCATACTCATGTCAACTTTGTCTCAACCCTGTGCGCAGATCCCGTAGCCGAGATAAGCCTGCCAGCTTGGTCTGAGGTTGGCACTACTGCTTGCAGATTTGTATACAGTAGATCGGCGCCCTTTCTTACTGAGGCGTCAGGGTTTTGCGCTGTAGGTATTGGGTATAATCCTGGTGTGTAGTCCGACACTGGCAGTCTGACCAGCCCTCTGGCCATAAGGCTTTGTAGTATATCCACAAACAAATATATGTATAACTTAATTAGGCTCTCTTGTCTACGCCTGAAAACACGTTAGTATAATAATCACCCTCCGTGGGAGCGGTTTCATTCTGTGCCAATTCTTGGAGAGTTGCAGGAGTCTTAAGAAAGTATCTTCAATGATTTTGTATCTCTACAATTTGTGCAACTGAACAGGATTTGTGCGTCTGGTGAAGGCTCGGCGTTCAGAGTGTTGAAGTACATACATGTTTACATGAATTGTACTAAGCACCAGTACCAATCTTAATGTCATGTCAATCCCAGATACTAAAAGCTAGGATTGAATCCTGAGGAAAGAAATATTATCCACATATAATGTGCTGACTGGCCAACAACCACTGAACTAAGCTTAAATACAGGTACAGTATGTGTGAAAACAGAGTGTGTCATTACACTACTTAGGAAATGCTAATGTAATAATGAATGTTTATTGACTTATTCCTAGTAATATAATTTTCTTTGGAAATATCATACCTGACTCTTTCGAGTTGACATAGGTCTGCAAAGCATTCTTTAATAGAGAAAATGGATCCTGTGGGCATGTCATTGGCATCAAAAATTTTACGGCGTTAAAGAAGCAATCCCACCAAAATGTGGGTTCCTCTGGAGTTGGGGCTGAGCTTGATGTTCAGCTCCCAGTTCTTGGGACACTTCCCGGAGAATTCAATATGGGCGCCAGAATCATCCAAGAAGAAGTTGCAACTTCTGATGGAGTTGTGGCTTCCCACTGACCCGCGGATCCTGCTAAACTTGGCGCCCATATTGTTTTTCCCAGGATGGAGCACTAAACTCTGTACCTTCACCGCTAAGCATCTCGGGGACTAGGGAGTGCACTGAAACTAGCACAATTCCACCGCTGAGGACAACCCCCAGATCCAATTAGGTCAAAAGAAAACAGTTATCTCCTCGGCAGGATTGCTGCTTTAAATGAGACGGCCTTAAAGTATGAGCTATGAAACGGCATTTTAATTTGTTTTAATAGAAATGAATTCAGCTTGTAGAAATTATGGAGCAAAGCAAAACGTTCCAGGGTGGATGTCGCCAAAGCGCTTATTTGGCAAAGCTGTAATACAGCACACTACTATGCTGGTAATGTGTTAATGCCTTGGAACACATTCAAATTCCAATGACTATGCTGTAGCTCGTAAACATGGGTTTCGCTTAATAAATCTGCTAACACTTAATGCACTTCCAGCCAGTGTACTTATACTGCAGCTAGAGCTGAAAAGAAATGGAGGGACTCAGCTATGCCAACAAAAAGCAGAGAAACAGATCACTAGAGTGTACTTAACCCCTCTCCTCAATACAAGAAGAGATCCCTCCCTGTGACTGGGAGGGGTATCCAAAGCCCATAACCAATGTCATATGGAGAAAATGGCAGGTTGTCCAGGAAATCCTCTTCTCTATCATTATTATTATTATTATATTATACTATATATATATTATTATTATACTTTCCATGTCTTTTTCTACACATTTTTCTCTGGAATTGGTGATTCTCTTGTTCTGTTTCTCTGCTTTTTTTTGTCAGGACATTCTTGAAAGGGAGATCAATTTTTACTTAGTAAAATATATTTTTAATAAATGAACAAACAGAATTGTTGCAGTTGGTCTTTACGTTATGCTTTGTAGACAGTATTTAAACATACAAGGATTCCCCTTTACCTCTGTCTTTTCCATTTTGCATCTTTTCTTCTTCCTCTTCACCACCCTCGTCAGCTTTAAGATGAGAATAGGTACAAAAATAAAACTATTAAATTAGAGACCATCAATTTATTGGGGTATTGAAGACAACAGTTCTCCATTCTCATTACTCAATGTAATGTGGGACAGATACACCTTCATCCTATCCACGTGCACTCTAATTATATACTGCCGGACTACTAAGAGAAAAGGCCCACGATTAGGAGGATTTTCACTGCATAAGTATATATTTGAATAGGCGTCATATTTTCTGCATTTTAAATATTCGAATCATTAGAGTTTGGGTTCATTTTGAAAAATGCCGAGAGTTTGTAAACATCAAGGCAGACATATATAAGAAGACTATGGGCAGAAAGCCAACAAGGGACTGGTATACAGTACAGGTGGATCCTCGCTATCCGTCTTTTCCTTTTCCACCAAACGGATTATCCGACGGATCACAACACGTTCTGCGGAAAAAAAATTATTCAACGTCGGAACGGATTATCCGACGGATCACAACACGTTCTGTGGAAAGCATTATTCAACGTCGGAACGGATTATCCGACGGATTACAACGCGTTCTGCGGAAAGCATTATCCAACTTCGGAATGCATTATCCGACGGATCACAAATTGTTCTGCGGAATGCATTATCCAACGTCGGAACGGATTATCCGACGGATCACAATGTGTTCTGCGGAACGCATTAACCAACTTCGGAAGGCATTATCCAATGGATCAAAATATGTTCTGCGGAATGCATTATCCAACGTCGGAACGGATTATCCGACGGATCAAAATGCGTTCTACGGAATGCATTATCCAACGTCGGAACGGATTATCCGACCGATCAAAATGTGTTCTGCGGAATGCATTATCCAACGTCGGATCGGATTATCCGACGGATCAAAATGCGTTCTACGGAATGCATTATCCAACGTCGGAACAGATTATCCGACGGAGCACAATGCGTTTTGCGGAACACATTATCCAACGGCGGAACAGATTATCCGACGGATCACAATGCGTTTTGCGGAACACATTATCCAACGTTGGAACGGATTATCCGACGGATCACAATGTGTTTTGCGGAACACATTATCCAACGTTGGAACGGATTATCCGATGGATCACAATGCGTTTTGCGGAACACATTATCCAACGTTGGAACGGATTAACCGCCACTCATTAACATGGGATTCGCAATCCGTCAGTTTCCCTATCCGGGGAGGTTTGCGGAACGGATGACTGAGGACCACCTGTACATTAAAAGTTGGAGGAAGCACACTGAGAATAAAGAATGTGTAATTTCAGTAATAATTCTACCACTGTGGTAGGAGCGTCCTTGTGGTTGTCAATGTAACACAGGGGTTTTCATTGCAGGTCTATCATATAGAAAAACTCGCCAGCTAACTGAAACGCACTGTCCCAGATTACATAAAAACTGGATGCCTTGGACTTTATGCTTTCACCTTTGACATGACCTTGCTTTGTGGGGATTTGCCCTCCCCTACGCCCCTTGCCTGTAAAACGCATGTGCAGTGCACGTTCTCCATTTCTCTGAATGATATATATACATTGGCTGTTCTTTCTAATTCCGTCCAACCTATTAGTCTCAACACTGTTTATGAACGTTATGTGAACCTTTTACACACATTTCTGTTTTTGACCCCTATTTATGTACGAGACTGTACCCCTCCCTATCTTTATTTCTATACCTGTGACCCCCTCTGTAGACTTCTATAAACAGTAAAAGAAACAATGAATGAATGCATTAGCGATGATGTCCTCTTTGCCCAACATTCATATATAAAACACTCATACTAAAATAGGGCAGAAAGACCCAGACAACCAGATTAAATGTTAGCACACCAAGCTTACTTCTACTACACAATTACAGGTGTGATTTGCAGGGAAGTTTTACAATGACATCAATACAGTAATAGGTTTGCAGAGCATTATTGTAATGAAAATACTGGGCGAAAATCTTCAATGCCCTTTGCTGACTGGAAGTGAGCCGATTTGTAATTTGCAGTTTTGACGCACCTAAAAACAGAATCAGCTTTGCAGAGGCTCCCAACTACGAATATGTCACATATCCAGAAGTGTCCCCATCACAGCTACCTAACAGTCTAAGCCAGTGAATGTAAGAGTCAGACGTTCTGTTGCACTCATCCTGGCACGTTACGCTCGGTCTGTGTAATCTCTGAGTGCTTACACAGTGACGGATACGGCTAAAAAAGGTACTGGCAGCATCGCTTTTATTGATATTTTAAAGACTCTTGAATAAGCTGGAAAAAATGTAAGCTCTCATCCTGCTGTAAATGGTGTCAGGGAACCTCTGGCCATCTTCTCAGGTTACGTACTCTTGGCCTCTCCAAGGCAAAGGGAATTTTAAAGCGCCTCTTTGTGCACCTATCCTGTGATTATAGAATATCGTTTCCAATAGAACTGTAGCATGGGAGCATTTGTGTGCATTATAAAGACTCGTTTAAGCCTGCACATTTTGCTTAGGATATAAAACTGAATGCCAAGGGAAACAGTTGAGGTTTTCTGATTTACTCAGAACAACTTCCACACCAAAAGTTCATCGCGTTTAAAACTCAATACTTTTTCCTGCTGATCCACTAAGACTTTAACATACTAGTACTGAACCTCTTTGTAAAATCTGAGCGATGTGCTTTGGCTTCCAATTTCACAGACTTTTGGCAACTCCTCTCTGAGGCTCACAATGTGATATAAGCAAGTGTATGGGGCAGAGCACAAACTACACACAGAATATCAACCACATTTTCATGTTGCTTATAGGTCATGTTTTAAGGCCTCGCTGAGACGCTATTTTGAAAAACATATTATTTATTGATACTGCCGTTTATTAAACAGTCCATGTGCATGTACACAACCAAATGCAAAGTAAGTTATGGGGAGTAAAAAAGTGACAAAAACCCTCCACTGTACAGTGACCGGCAAATAAAAATACCACATGTGAGCACATTCACAGCTCAGAGGAGTCTATAAACCTGCCTTTCCCCATAATCTCTTAGCATAAAAGGTTTCCACTGCAGCCAGGGATTCTGGGTAACGACATGCAAATGAGCACTCACCGAGTTACTTTTTGCCTGGACCCCTATAGGCTTATACCTGCTGTATTACACATACCTGAGTGCAGCTCCTTCACCAGGGAAGACATGGTGTTTGTAATAGAATCCGCTGCTACCAGCAAATCATTGCGGAGGTTTCTCCTTGTACCTGGAAAAATGTACCAAACAAATATATTACTAATAGATCATGTGCCTAGGCCTTTTATCTAACTAAAATGATATTCTCTTTCTTCTGGCACTCCATGATCACCAGATCTAAGAAAAAGAAAGAAGAAGACCTAGAAGTGGTCTGCTTGGGTAGTCAGACAACGTAATGCCGTTAAAATACACAGATTTCTCACGGTCAGGCTTAACCAGGGCACTGTGTAGGATGATGCGGAGCACCACTGATCGGATACCGGCAAAGAACTCTGACATTTGTTAAGGCAACAACTAAAACTGTCTCTCAGCGTTGTGTTCTCATAGCAGAAAAATGAACCTTCTCAAAATTGTCGAAACCGTTTTGCTCCCTCGTTTAAAAAGATTGTTCTGTAATTCAAATCTGTATAGCAGCACTACTTTAAGTTACTGTTACACGGCCACAAAGGTGCCATTTGTTGTTTTTAATATTGCCTCATAATGATATTAATGTTCTATGTATTCATTATATTTGTTAACACAATAGTATAGCATATATTTGAATTATCTCTATATGGTTACTCCTCTCACGCAGGTGAACACAAATGTAAACTTGCTGCTTTTAACACACAGCAATTGTAGGAAACACAAAAACCGTCTTTACCGTGTTCAAAGGCCTCCGGTACATCTCCTAAGCCAGCTAGCGAATCCTGAGGTACGTGGGTAGGGGTGGAGCCGGCTGAGGTGGATCTGACTGGCATCGGCATGGGGCGACTGGCGCCATGGCCCGGTGAGGAGTGAGGGGACCCTGCAGCTTGGGCCTAGAGAACAAAACATCCACAAATTCTTGTGCTTATTTGCTCTGTGCGTGCATCATGTACTAGAGGTTTACACAGACTTGTAAGGCAAGCAACTACAATATGTATACCACTGTTAGGTATGTCGTTGGTTCACTGATATAGAACACGTGGGCAGCATGTACAAAGAAGTCTTATTTGGTACAGTTAAACATTTAGCTTAGCACAAGGTGCGCTGAGAGTATGGTAAGTGGCAATCAGAAGGACAAGGTGGTATATATTTAGAAGGTCACAGATCCCTTCCTATGAACTGATAATACCAACGCCATAAGCCCATTTGTTTTAAACAAAACCATGCAGAAGCAGTTTTACAGGTTAGGTAAGCACGTTGAACATCAACACAAACCCTCCAACATTTGGCACCTGAAAATAGGTACACTTTATTTGCTATGTTAATGCAGGATACGGAAGCACCCAAGGAAATGACATGCTCTAAGTCAGGGGTGTGCAAACTGGGGGGCGCGAGATTCTCTGCAGTGGGTGCGGCGGATACAGAGGCCCAGCGCTCTTCCCAAAGGCATTTAAATGAACTTCCGGGGAAGCGGCGAGGGCCTCTGTAACTTCTTTTACCTTTGCTCAGACGGCTTCGGCCACACGTCGTCATGGCAACGCCACGGCGGCGGGGGGTGTCACGTGACACCGTGATGTTAGTGCCAAGTCAAGGAGTGGGGCGGGCGTGAGAAGGGGGGATAGCTGGCAGGGGGGCGCAGGGGAAAAAGATTGCGCACCCCTGCTCTAAGCTAGGGCTCTTCCACTGGCGGCCCTCAGGCGGCATGGTTTAATGTGGCCCTTGGATTCCACTGGCGGCCCTCAGGCGGCATGGTTTAATGTGGCCCTTGGATTCCCAACAGACCAAGCAACAATTATGAAATTAGCAGGAGCAAAGTAGATCTTTCCACACTAAGACTGACCTGTAAGTTAAGGTAATATGAATATATACAGTATGGTACAGATGGTTTCAAAATCATTTTCAAGTTTTTAAATATATCAAACATGTCATTATAAGCCTGTGGCCCTTCTGCTCTTAAATGTCTCCTGGCCCCATTGGAGAACTGGTTGAAGAGCCGTGGCCGCAGGAGCCGGACACACTGCCATGGGTGCAATTTAATATGTGCAAAGGATCATGCTATCAAATGTGTGCATTTAGTTTTATTTGTATACACTAACATACACACAGTTAACGTGGTGTTAAACCAGTAATCATTATCCGTTCAGTCTTCAACCTCCCCGCTACTTTACTAAGCTGCAGGTTGTGAGTTTCAGCTACAGACAGAAATAGGTACAAACACATACAGTTGGGTATAACAGGTACAGGACATTGACACAGGTACGGTACCTGAGAAATAAGTACAGTTGGAGGAGGGTGTCTCAGCATTTCTACCAAACACAAAAGGGATCTCACAAAATGCTCAGGATGAAAAAGTAGAAGCAATGTGGATATTTGTTGCGCTCTCTCAGTGGGATTGGGGTTATTACCAAAGATAAGAAACATTCGTTTTGCAATTACAATGCAGAACAATTCTGAACTACAGCAGGTCAGTTACTGACCTGCAACAGGAATAAGGTTACCCAGGAAAGGTCATTACCACGCCAGTAACTGTGACCGGATTCTGACATTAACTTGAGGAATTGCCTTTTATGTTTTTTTTTTAACAGATTGATAATGTAGCATCCCACTTCCCACCAGCCACGGGAACTATAGACCTGTAAAACATGGGTTCCCTCCTCACACCGTTTACCTGTACGGATCATTATTTAGTTATTCCCACAAAAACACTCATGTAAATATGTCCTTTTGTCAGTCAAGTGATAATTTTTTAGGCATCAATTCATAATCCGTCACTAATGCAGATGAGTATTTTACTATTTCCACATGATGTATTCTTTTTTTGTTTAAATGATTTAGTGGCATCTAGAAGCCATAGTGACTTGTTTCTAGTTGTGAGTGTGTTTAATGCATGGAACATTTGATTTGTCCAGGTCTCTTTTCACACTGAAAATGAAACCTGGAAGTGTATAATTAAAGCAGCAATAACGACCTACTCCTTTTATGTTCCACTTTAAGAATTTAAACTGGGGGGTGGGAGGCCGGGGAGTGATCTGGATTATCCCAGGTTTTAATTGCACTGAATCACAGATAGCATTATGCTTCCTTCATTTAACACTTTCAGGGCACTTTCACATATTTCACCAAGCTTAGTCCATAGGACAATGAGAAATTGTATTGATTCAGTGGAGGTACCTTTTATTTGGAGTTTACCCTAACGAGGTTGGCAGGCATGAAGCATGTTTTGATTAGAAGATGCGACTAAATTACTCCTTTGTTACACAGGCAGGTTCTAAATGTAGAAATGTCGCTGGTAAATTGCAAGCCAATTTGGGAGGAGCACGGGAATCATACTTCGTTACCACAAATGTAAGGGCAATCTTTTTAGCAGATGCATACTTCATAAAGGGAGAAGCGCGGGTATTATGTATTTATTGTACACATTGGGGCTTATTACTGTATAATTCCGCTGAAGCAGCCGATCATTCCGTCTTTGGACAAAATTCCAGAGGATTCGTCTGAAAATGGCCTGATCGGCTGATACAGCCCCGTTGTGTCAAACTACTTGTTCCTGTGATTTATAGCTCAATAGCAGAGTGTAAGTAGGCACTTATTTGATTTCAACATACTGAATATGTTGAGTTGAATATATGCTGAAACATTAGCCATTCACAAAACTGTTTTAAAGACGTATTTAGTGAGTCAAAACATATATATTTTTTCTCTATGAAAACGAAATATCCGTGTAATCCGCGTACATGGAAGGAATGAATCGCCCTTATAGTAACAGTTTTACTTATTCGCATCCTGTTAAGAATGTAAATATTTTGCTTTTTTTCTACTTACTCTGTACATTACTGTGACAAATAACAGTCACATTACATGGTTTCATACTATAGCAACAACAAAACAAACAATTCACTTTTCGTTCAGAGTGCTGACAAACAGTCTTATCACCAAAAGACATTAAAGGTTAAAGGTTGTAAAAAAAACTAAACAAAGATTTTGTAAACTAGTGTAACCCCTTCACCCCCCCCCCCCCGAGATTTGTTTCTGGTTACCGGGTGCCCACCCACGTCACTACTAGGGAGTTATTTACTGCAGCAAGGGCATGGATTAACCCTAACACTGCCTGCACCGGTACCAGGACTTATGTGTCAGGCAGAGAAGTTTAGTAGCCCAGGGAGTACCTGGATACAGTAGGAAAATGTTAAGTTAAATTTTTTTTTTTTTTTTTTAATAAAGGTCTCAAAACCTACATTTTACCTTATAAACATGTCCTTCGTTCAGTCTCGTTCTCTCATGCACTTCCCCCTTTTACAGAAAGTCAGCTTATATCCTATATTTACCTCATATTCTTGTAGCTCCTATTCTTGTGGGTTTCCATGGTTTAACTGTTTATTCCCCTTTGATGTTTTATGTTTAATTACAGTTATTTATCCATTGTATGTAGGTTGTGTAGCTTTCTTGGTGATGCATACACAGGTTGTGTCATGTATCTGTTCCTTTACTATTGTGTGTGATAACAAGATATACACTGTAGGAGTAGCGGTAATAGTTTTGTTTACTTGTTGACATGCACCCAACAGTCCTGGCTAAAACGGGATATTCAGCACCAATTCTTAACCCCTGATGCCTGCCCATTAGACAATGCTATCTCCAGCACTCTTCAGACAGTAGCACTTTATGTCAGTTACTCCTTGGTAATTAAAACAGTGCTCACAATTTTTTTCCATAAAATCTGTCTTTAAGTGAACATAACATGGATTAACACATTGTTACATAAGTATGTGCATGATATAATGGCATTGTGAGACTGGAGTACCCAATATGGATTGCCATGGATATACAGTACACTTTTCCATAGCTCCTGTAGTACTACCCAGCACCATTAAATATTCCAAGTCCAGTCTCACTGGTGGAACAAGGGACTCCTGATGAAGCAGTGTCTACTGTGAAATTCTTGCGGGGAGAGCGTCTAGTAGGACAGCTGCTGTAGACTGTGCATTGCTGAGGACACCGGAGGCGGAGAATCTCTCCCGGAGTGACGTCAGACGCAGAAGCGGTCGGCGCGGACGCACTACACGTGGAGGGCTCCCTGGTAACACTTACAGATCCACAGGACAGGCGGGAAACAGCTTCTCCGTGGCACCGAAGGCTTCAATCCTACAGCTACCCCTATTATACTGCCTGTTTTTATACTTCAAAGTGTGAGTAAAATGTGTGTATGTTTGCACTAAGCACTTGTCTATTATTGGTCGGCACTATATCCTTTTCTTTTACCCTGAGGCTACATCTTTACCCTGAGACTGTACCTATACCCATCTACTTGGGGGATCATCAGCATCGTTGCCTGCATAGAACCTGGGGTCCAAATACCAAGAAGTCACACAACCATCAGTGGTTAAACTGCTTTAATATTGCTATCCTATAGTAAGCGGGTAACTATATGAGCCAAATTTAGCTCTATATAACCCATACTTATCACATAGTGTACACGATTATTATCTTCTCTCCTTTTTGGGTGATTCTGCTCCTTCTGGATCTTGGAGGGGAACAAGGTAAATACCAAGCAAAATACAACACTACTGTACTTATGCACCCTTTGAGACTTCTAGGATGTTACTAAAGATTGAAGAGGAAACATGAGGATTTAGTAAAATGTTAAGTGCATAGATGTTGAATGAAGGTGTGGGCTCAACAGAAAGCTTAATATTCCCCATGTCAGTGCAAGGATTAAAAAGAATCAGAGGTTGGGATAAATGGTATGTGAGACGCAAAATCATGGGGGTTCCTAAAATGTTAAAATGTGCAACAAATGGACAATCCATACTATGAGAAGATGAGACCAAGGTGATGAAGAGCTGGGTAGGGGAAGTGTATGAACTGAAATGCTGTAAGGCTACTTCAGGTAATGGAATGGATGGAATTAAGGGGAAGTCATCTTTCCTTTATGAATGGCAGATAAGATACCTGAATCCTCTGTGAGAACAAGGCAAGCGATCTGAGATTGACTGCAAATTAGAGGACCAGGTGTTTTGTGGAGGAAACAATAACAAATTCTGCAATGTCTGATGGATTTACAAAACAGGTGTAAACTGGGAGTACCGCTGTGTGATGACAAAGTATGATTAATTTATTTTCAGCTGTTTCATCTGTTGGAGGTTAGTGGCTCCTCCTTCCCAGGTTTTAAGCCCGCCCTTCCCCACTTCCCAAGTGAGTAGGTCCTTTCATTCTACTGGCTATAGATCCAATGGTGGTCTTTCTCCCTCCTAATAGAGGTAAATGAGAATTTTAATCCTAATAGAGGTATATTAGTATTTTATCTGGTAGTGTTAGGACTTGCGAACATGTGTCTGCCTTGTCGTGGCTCGCAAGCTTACAACGCTTTGGCCAAAGGGTTAAACTAAATGACCCTTTTTCAAGAGAATATATAAGTATTTTACTGTGTATTTCTGTCATGTTGGATGTAGCATTGGGCTTCTCTGTCGTTTGTTATATACATATGCCAATAGCTCTCCTTTTTGACACTTATATACATATATATTTTGTGGAGGCTTAGAGATTCCCAAAAAGAGCTTGCTGGGGTTTTGTGTTTTGTTAAAACCAAGTATGAACATGAATTCAGTTTTATTTAGATTAATGTAAAGTGTGAACACTGTCAGGAGCTGAGAAATAAGAGATCCCGGCAGAGTTTGAATATGAGTAATGGGAGCAACAGCAGCAAATGTGAGTAGAGACGTGTGAAACTTTCGCATGAGGTCGCAAGCTAAGCAAAATGTTCCTTTAGTCATGAAAAAAGCTGTGGCTACGTCAGAGTTCGAATGCGATACATAATTAGGAAGCAAATATGCATTGCAATTTTATTTAACATGCTAATTTGTTAAATTCTATGAAATCGCTAGATTCGCTTAATGCTGTAAGGTTTCGCTCCGGGATTTTGCTGGAACTTGTCCTTACGTGGCCCTTATGTGGCCATCTTGGTTCCTGGAAGTTGCCAAGCAAAGGTTCCTGTTTGTCTGCAGTTCCAGCTAAGTTAGGACGTGCACAAAAGGCTTTACCTCAATGAGGATGGCCGTAGAGCGCGCGATTCCCGGGCAGACAAAATTATTTGATTTTGTAGCTCGACGGCCGGGTCACGTGAGTGGTTCCGCCAATGAGGGTAAACAGCTCGTGCGACGTCACGGGCACCCCACCGACACCATGCGCCTACTATGTCCGAAGCCTTACCTTACATCTCCTGTCCTCTTGCCTGTGGTTTCCTTGTTGCCAACACCTGCCTGTGACCCCGACTTTGCTGTGCCAGCCTGTGACCCCGACCGTGCACCTTGACGCCAGCCTGTTACCCCGACCTTGCATCTGCCTGCATATCGATAACTCTAAACAGGACTCTGTCCCCTGGCTCTGGTTGGTGAATATATCCCTACCATAGCCCTGTCGGTCCGCTTCCTGATCTGAGTCGAGCACCGTTTTAAATGCTGGGACTATAAATAGAGAACGTTCACAATGTTTCGCTCACTGTCTGATATGTCACTGAAAGCTTACCAATATAGAAATATTATTAGCCCTTTGAGGCTGGTCTGAGAGCAACAGGCATGTTCCAGTAATGGGAATGAATGGAAAATGACAGAACAGTACAGGGCAGACAAGGTATCACCAAGGGAAAGTTTTCAGCCTCAATCAAATGATTGATTGGTGGAAACTAAACAATATAAGAGGTGTGTATTACAGAAAATACAGCAAATTAAATGAAAAAGAGCACGGTGTTAGGTGAAAAGCAGTTGGGGGAGAAATTAAGAAAACAGAAATCATAAAGAAAGCAAATGAGAAGGAAGTATTGTTGGTGAAAAAAAAGAATATACAGTGAAGAAAAAAAGTTCCTGATGGGTCCCCAAAGAAGATAGGGTCCCAGAAACATCCACAAAATGGGGCACTCACTGAGGTGTACAAAAATATCAAAATACAATTTGTTGTTGTAATGAACAGTGGACAGGACATACACAATAACACTCTCAAATACGTCGTAAGAAAGTACACTGGTTAGCCGCTTGTTTTTTGACAGATCTTTAGTGGCATTCCTGATATTACAGGCATGTTCTAAAGTGCGCTTCCTGGAACATGCAGGTTCCACTACTGGCCTCAAACTATGGGGCATTGAAGAAGTGTCATTAGGCAGCAGGGGAGGTCATTAGGAATTAGAACTCCTTAGGCACGAATCAACACGGATCTTTAATTTAAACAGTGTCACACCAAGAGGCTTGAATGAGGATCGGAGCTTCTCCTATTGTATTTACTGCTCATGCACACAATGTATATGTAGTTGTATTTTTATTTTTGGATTCGATTGGTTGATTTATAATGTTTTTCTTTTTTGTCTTCCATTTCCTATGAGATGATGTAAACACAGCCGGCTTATTAAAGGACAGATCGTTCCTCAGAGAACCGACGGTGTAGCACGAACACGCCTTGCTGCTTTTTGCGTGGGGTTTCTCCGCTTGCCACTGCGCAGGATCACCACGACAACGCCTTTCCTCTGGATGAGATGCCTGGGACGTGGATCGTATACAGCCAATAATACTCCCCACTGCAACCTTGCTCTTTGCATTTACAATTAAGGATATAGTGGCACACTATGTATATCACATTGATGAACTGTTTGAGACACTTTAGAAGTATTTTGAGCCACTATGTCAGCCTGGCACTCAAATAAGGCAACTATCTTTTAATTCATGAAACGTTGAGGATTGAAGAATGACTTACAATTGTTGCCCAGCTGATACACTATTCCCATATCCTACTGTCGCGGGTACTGCTCTTTTGCAAACGGAGTGTCTTCCTATATACACCATGCTACACTATTGCACGTTTGTTGCTACATATCCAATTGCATAAGTATGTTAATGAGGGCTATATAGTCGCATTACATATTTAGCGAGTGAGCCTGGAGGACATCCACGTTTTGCTCTGCTTTTACTATTTTACCTCCAGTTAAATGTTTGAGTTGAGCTTTACCAAAATTGCTTTTTGTTTATTAGATAGAGGATTTTTGTACACCATACCCGGGTACAGCCATCCACACCTAATAAAGGGACTTCTAGTCACCCCTACTGACGTATGGATCTCTGTTGGTGATTTTTTGATCTTGCATAGGCACTTTATTATTACCAACAAGGGGCTTGAAGTCGCTGTGCGTGTTTTCCATATTTTAGAGCGTTATTGTGTATGTCCTGTCCACTGTTCATTACAACAATAACTTGTATTTTGATATTTTTGCACACCTCTCTGTGAGTGCCCCCATATTGTGTCGTTTCTGTGACCCTATCTGCTTGGGGGATCCCATCCTCTTGCGTGAATCAGAGTTTATATTAACCAATTCCAAGTCTTTTTCAAACAAAATGACGAATGAATGAGACAAACAATAAGTAATTAAAAGTCACGGTATATGCAAAAGTAAGAGAAACTCTGGTTGTATCAGCTAAATGAATGGGGATAATTAGAATCAGGTGTTTAAATGATTAGGTAGATTTTCAGGGTTGCGTTTAGGAGGCCCCACCCTATATAAAGATTTCTATCATTTGTTTAATCAGGTTAGCTTTATCTATTATTAGGACGTAGATTAAGATCTAATAACATTTTAGGATTTAAATATGTGAAAATCCTAAGGGGTTCACAAACTTTTTCTCGTCACTGTAAAGGGGGGAGGGGATGAAAGAGAACAAGTAACTAAGCAGAATTTAAAGCTGCAGTTCAAGCTCCCGTTTTTTTTTTTTTTTTACTTCAATAGTTTTGTGTGTGCAATCTCTATTTACCTAAAGAACTGCATAGCTGCCGGTCAATTCGTTCTCCGTCTATTGATCGGCGAAGTTTGGCGACATATTTAAATATGGGGAATGTAAATGGTTGCTATAGGAACAAGCATGCTTGTTAAAATAGAATACAAGAAAATTGGTCTTTCAAAGTTGTTTTTTTTTTAAAACGGAAAATGCTAGAAGTATTTTTTCTTACTACAGAACTGATTTATTAAAAAAAACACACATGCAGGATATTGCGTGAACTGCAGCTTTAAAGACAGAAATCACGGGGAAGGAGAGAGGGAAAATGAGGTGTCTCGGGAGAAGAGAAGTGTTGAATATGTGATAGAGGAAAGAAAACTGGTACAAAAAGAAATACTGAAAAAAACCACCAATCCATCACGTTACCATACAAAATGGACCAACGCTTCTCCGTCTGTGTGTGTGTGTTCCATCAGGGCGAGCATCATTTGGTGGTACAGCCAGACCACTTATCTGTGTTTTGGAGCCAAAATGAGGGTGGACATTTCACACCAGGATTCACTAAACTCCGATCAGAATTACAGCTTCATCTGGTGCTAACGACGATGGACCAGAAGAGCACTTCGCGCCGGATCGAGCTTGGATTCCCCTTATCAGAGCTTCGTAAATCACCTCATAGAATTTGGCAGTATACATGGCCCTACATAGAGTCTGACAAAATACTGTAAAGTTAAGTTGGCAGAAGCAGGATGTGAAATCACCATTAGGAACAAGAAAAAGTCAGGGAGATTAAGATGTTTGTATTTACTGTTTGTTTATGAGAAGTGCAAATACAGTAAGTATGTTACAAGGGGATTGGGAAAGTGGTATTAAATGAAGGAAGACTGAGAACGCAATGTTTACCGTGCTTTTGTGAGAGCGGTTTGAAATGAGTGAGAAATTAGAGAATGATGAAGATCAGTATTAATCCCTTCAGGTCTGGAAGTCCTTCAACTAATACAACACTGAAAAGGTAAAAGTTAGAGGGGAGAAAAGGAAGGAAAGAAAATGGAGCCAGGAAATGGATCTGGTTAAAGTTAGCACAGGTGGGTAGTAGATTGTATGAAGGCAATTTGAATGGGTGATGCGTGGAAACAGAATGGTACAAGATGGGAAAAGGGTGGTAAAAGAATAGAAAGCATCAGGGAAACGGTGAAGAAAGAAACCCCCAATTCTCCTGCATGGAAGAAGACAGTGAGGAAGGAAGAAACCCCCAATTCTCCTGCATGGAAGGAGACAGTGAGGAAGGAAGAACCCCCCAATTCTCCTGCATGGAAGGAGACAGTGAGGAAGGAAGAAACCCCCAATTCTCCTGCATGGAAGGAGTCAGTGAAGAAGGAAGAAACCCCCAATTCTCCTGCATGGAAGAAGACAGTGAGGAAGAAGGAAACCCCCCATTCTCCTGCATGGAAGGAGACAGTGAGGAAGAAAGAAACCCCCAATTCTCCTGCATGGAAGAAGAAAGTGAGGAAGGAAGAAACCCCCCATTCTGCTGTATGGAAGGAGACAGTGAGGAAGGAAGAAACCCCCAATTCTCCTGCATGGAAGAAGACAGTGAGGAAGAAGGAAACCCCCCATTCTCCTGCATGGAAGGAGACAGTGAGGAAGAAAGAAACCCCCAATTCTCCTGCATGGAAGAAGACAGTGAGGAAGAAAGAAACCCCCCATTCTCCTGCATGGAAGAAGACAGTGAGGAAGAAAGATACCCACAATTCTCCTGCATGGAAGAAGACAGCGAGGAAGGAAGAAACCCACAATTCTCCTGGATGGAAGAAGACAGTGAGGAAGGAAGAACCCCCCATTCTCCTGCATGGAAGAAGACAGTGAGGAAGGAAGAAACCCACAATTCTCCTGCATGGAAGAAGACAGTGAGGAAGGAAGAAACCCACAATTCTCCTGCATGGAAGAAGACAGTGAGGAAGAAAGAAACCCCCCATTCTCCTGCATGGAAGAAGACAGTGAGGAAGGAAGAAACCCCCAATTCTCCTGCATGAAAGAAGACTGTGTGGAAGGAAGATACCCCCAATTCTCCTGCATGGAAGAAGACAGTGAGGAAGGAAGAAACCCCCAATTCTCCTGCCTGGAAGAAGACAATGAGGAAAAAAGAAACCCCCCCATTCTCCTGCATGGAAGAAGACAGTGAGGAAGAAAGAGACCCCCAATTCTCATGCCTGGAAGAAGACAGTGAGGAAGGAAGAGACCCCCAATTCTCCTGCATGGAAGAAGACAGTGAGGAAGGAAGAGACCCCCAATTCTCCTGCATGGAAGAAGACAGTGAGGAAGGAAGAACCCCAATTCTCCTCTAAAGAGACAGTGAGGAAGGAAGAGACCCCCAATTCCATGCCTGGAAAGAAACATGAGGAAGGAGATACCCCCCAATTTCTCTGCATGGAAGAAGACAGTGAGGAAGGAAGAAACCCCCAATTCTCCTGCATGGAAGAAGACAGTGAGGAAGTAAGTAGCCAATTTGGAAGGGCAGCAGAGCAACCCTGATTATCATGATAAAGGCACAAATAAAATAAGGGGTTGTAGTGGGTAAATAGTAACAGAAACCTCCACCATACAGGGTAATGACAGAATGTACTAACGAGGCATCTACACTTTACATGAATGGTCCCCAACAACAGGTCCAGTCTCTAAAATATCATACAGCATTGAAACGGCAGAGACTTTGATACTACAGTCTATGCAAATAAGCATATTCAGCACGTCACATTCTAGCACCCACGATGACATGCTATACAAGCAATGTCCCTGCAGATAGAGCTTAAGCTTTGGAGAGATTTAGGGAATTGTGGAATGTAAGTTACAAGCTGAGTGATAAGGAAAATATTCACATTATCAGTGAGGCTGAGGCACAGATGCAATATGTGTTGTATGGAAGGGTTAGACACGTTTAGTTAATGTGATCCTTTGTAAGTCATCTACACTCCTTTTTTTGTAGCTGCATATTATTTATATTGTAACATAACCTGAATGACTAATGCAGTCATCACTGTTCCGATAGTACCACTTAGTAATTATGGCCCTATGCCATAAGACACTTTCCTGTGCCAGAAGACATTCAATTTAACGGGCTGTAGGAAGGCGTCTTAGCCTTCATAGCACCTCTCTGTAAATATGGCCCTATCGGAACAGCGATGCCTACTGTACATAACCGATTTAAGTAGTGTTACAATATAAATAACAAGCAATTCTCCAAGTCCAGTCCATGTAGGTTACGTTGGATTCCCGGGGAATACTAAGAATAACAATGTTAATCGTGTGAGGTTCATTAAGTGCTTAAAGCTTGCAGACTGTCATCAAAATATTTATTGAGACAGCTGTCTGGCCATTTCAGATACTGTACACACTTGTACATCATCTCTCTGTTCCTCTTATGCTTCATAAAGATTAAATACATACGGCACAGGACATTTTCAGACACAGTTCGCTTGCTGTCACTTTACGCTACCTCTATGAAAAATGATACTCTAAGATCTTCGTGGCAGAGAATCATTGAATCCCTATGTAATGCTGCCTTCGCTGCACAGACAAGCAAGCATAGAAAAGGCACACAACAAGTGCACCAGTGAAACTAGAACATGGATACTCAACATATTTAGAATTGGGGAAGCATTGAAAGCTTTCCAGCAGTAAAGTGGTTAAATGATTTGGCACATTAACAAAGCAATGTTGTAGGTTGAAAGGCAAATGTGAAAGTCAATGAGAAACAAATTAATCTTTGGTGTTTGCTGTGCTAAATTGTGCATTCTGTGACTATCCAGGAACAAAGAGACATCACTTCTGATAACGGCTTCTGAAACAACTACTACCACAAGAACACGTTCTGTATATGTGCAAGATGATGTGTGGCCTGAAATGCACCCAACCTGCACACACCAAGCCGCAGACAGGTAACTACTGAAATGCACTCAACCTGCACACACCAAGCAGCAGACAGGTAACTGCTGAAATGCACCCAACCTGCACACACCAAGCAGCAGACAGGTAACTGCTGAAATGGACTTGCAAGGACTTGTATCAAATCTCTAACAAACGGGCACCATAGAAGCATTTTCATTTTGAACCAGTAGAGCATTGTACTTTGCTCCATGAGTGTGTAGCCATGTATCCTCTTGGCTACTACTCTGCCCTACCTAACACATAAGCCCTGGTACCAGCGCAGGCAGTGTTAGGGTTAAATCTATGCCCTTGCTGCTGCAGCAGTAAACAACTCCCTTGAGTGACAGAGGGGGTGGGCCTAAGACCTATGTGCTGCCCTATCGGGCTCAGACCTAGGACCTCCCCCTGGGTACAAAAGGGACTGCAGATCCAAATGTAGTGGTTTTGGAAGTGTGGAGCCAGGGCTCTGGCCACCTTCCTTCCCCTCCTGCAGGGGAGTGGGATACTGCCCCTTACTCCACCAGGGAGTAAGGGAGCAAAGGAAAGACCTTTGGGGAATCAAGCCCTCGGGTTGATTCCGGGGACCAGAGGGAGAGAAAAGGGTGTACATGTTGGTATTCTGTATGAAGAATAAAGAGCCATCCTTTGATTTATACTCCTGCCTGAGACTGCTGTTTATCAGGGGGAGTGCAAGAGGGTTTTCCTGCAGGAACTGCACCCGGCTCTGCTGGAGATAGAGGCACTGCACCCATAAAGAACTGGGGAGATCCCTAAAGCCTGTCCTGTCTTTCCCACTACCATCGGTGGACACTCAGCAATCCTGTAAGCCTAACAGGTGAGCAGCACAACGACACCCGGTAACAGTGAAATCTCCCACAGGGTGGGGGAGCACCTGTTACATGTGTATGTACGGTAATATAATGAATCCAGAGGCGCTCCCTATGCCTAGAGAATGTGTACAGTAGGGTATAGTAAGGTACACAGGGGGCTCAATTCCAGTCCAAAAGCCCCTGCAACAGGTCAAGTTTTCAGGATATCCCAGCTCCAGCACAGGTGGCTCAGAGGCTCTGAGCCACCTGTGCTGAAGCAGGGACTAATTGAGCCACCTGTGCTTAAGCTGGGATATCCTGAAAACCTGACCTGTTGGGGGGAATTGAGGACTGGAGTTGTGCTCCCCTGAGGTACAGTATAATCCTGGTGCTGACTAGCCCAAGCGGAACAGCTCTCTACTCCAAATAGAGCTGGATGGAAATGTCAATAATACAAGAAAGATGGAGGCATACAGGGATAAGTGCAAATAAACTGCAACATTTACTCCATGAAAAGGCAGAACAAGTAACGTTTTGGGGGCGCAGCCCTTTCCTCAGACAATGCCACCTGGGGCTATAATCTTCCCGCTCCAAGTGGAGGGGGCTTCCCTAAATATAAGATGTGGGGACACGTGCCCAGACCTGCGCGCCCAGAAAGCTGGCTTATTACTTCAGCAGTGAAGTATCCCAGCATTACTAAAAGCCTCACTAAAATCCTAACGTGGGCTGTGATCATGGCAACGCAATGAAAGGGCTACTTTATCCACGGATCTGTGCCTCCTGAGCGCATGGAAAGCAGCCAGGTAGCAGATGGTTGTTGTGGACAATTGGGCCCTTTCTGCTGCAGTGTATTTAAATAAGACGCGCTCCATCCTCTTCCCTGACCACTTTCTCATGTGCTGAGAAAGTATTAAGCCACGGAGTACTGCCGGGATAAAGGTGCTCTCTCTCTCTCTTTTTTTACATTTAAAAACACAGAAAAGGGAGCTGTACGTTGCACTCTTGGCAGACTGCCCAAAAATCTATTTTAAGCCTTTGCTGGCTGTTTCATTTTATAAAGAGTGCAGCTGTCTAATCAGGAGGAAATAAGGAGGGTATGAGGATTTTTAAGGGTTCAGCCGAGTCTAACGACGGCGTAATGTTTTGTAGCATCGAAATTATTTGCAGCTACATGTTTTCTTTAAATACATTATTGAATTTGTCACAGATTTTCACGCTCTTCAAACTTGTGGTCTCTAGGAACCTTATCCCCCCAAAATATGTGCCACGGACATCTTCATCCTGTGGCTGGCACCGGACAGATTTCGCACGTTGGTACAGGCATTTGGCCGTTTTGCTCCTTGTTACAAAGCCCATCAAATTAAATTCCCTTTCGATTTATGAAGCAAATTGTGCATTATTATTAGTTCCTTGATTCTAAAGTTAAAAATATTATTTGACAATCACCCAAACTGTCCAGGATATAGACAGAGAAAGTCCCTTTTATTGACCAAAACATTGATTTGTGGTGGTTTGGTTCTTCAGTTATTTGGTCTATCTGATAGAGTGCACCTTTTTTGCGTTATTTTTTTTTTTTACAAAATACAGACTGGCCACAAAGTCTGAAACCCATGTAGCCAAAAAAGGCAAGTAAGGCCTCGGACACGCTTACCGCTGGCGTGCTGAGGCGCGCTGAGGCTCAGGGAAAGCGGGTGCTTTCCCTGGCCTTGCGGTTGCTTACCGCAAGCGCTCTCAGCAGCAATCAGGGGGCGGGCCGGGGGCGGGCGCGTCACTGGCCGGGGGCGGGCAAGTGACGTCACGGAGCTGGTTCGCCCTCATTGGGCGAACCGCTCACGTGACCGGCCTGTCTCGCCGGCAAGCGGGGGAATTTTAAATTCTCCCAAGACCTGCGCTTCCGCAAGCGCGCGGAAGCGCAGGTGAGCCCCTACTAAAGCTGCTCTAATTGCGGCTGTAGGGGCTCAGTGCTGAGCGGGAGCGCGCCTCAGCACGCTTCCGCCAGCAAGCACCTAACATGTCCGGGGCCTAAGGCACGTTCTATAGTGCCGGGCGCGTGCAGATTTTTAGTTGGCAGGGAGAGGGGGGCCGACAGACAGCGGCGAAGATGAAGAAATTCATCTTTTTGCGTCGCTGTCTGCGCTCAATGTATGTATATGTGTGTGTGTGTATGTATGCATGTGTATGTATGTATATGTGTATGTATTTGTGTCTCTAGTGTAGTAAAAATAAAAATTTTATTAATGTTTTTTTTTAATAAATAATAAATTACACATAAACACACATGCACACCCATATACATACATACATACATAAACACACACAAACACTGTATACTCACACAGTATATACACGAACAGCATGCGGCACGTGCACGCGCTTTCGCATAGGCACGCGTGGCCGCATGCTGTATAGAACGGCCCTTAGAGATGGGCTTTGACAATGGGTAGCCGAAAATGCACATGCCTGTGTTGTTCACTCTGTGCAACCCACTCTAGCAGCAAATGGGTTAATGATTACAAGTAGCAAAGCAACCCTACAGATAATGGGACAGACCTGTACTGTCCAGTGCAGAGACAGCTACTGCAATCTAGTACAGTGTAAGCGATCACATTACGACAACTAAAGAAGCATTTATTTTGGACACTAGTATACAGCAATGTCCCTAACACATGCAGCTGGATTGGAGCATGTTTTATAAACCCTGATCTCCGAGGAAGGGCGGGCAGGGTGGAATCGCAGGCTATGGACATAACATCTCGTCACACGTCCAACTTAATAAAGCCAGTTTCTCTCCTTCCTACTAACATGCATTGAAATGTGGCTGAAAGCTCTGGATCAGCCGGCTGAGACACTGCAACTGATTAATGTTAACAAGGATGTGAGTGTCCTCTACAGTATATAACACAGAGAATTCTTAGGTGTGTGTTTACTGCTCCAAAATGATGCAAATTGCATTTGTGACTGAATGTATCACGGTGCGTTGCCCCACTTTTGCCACGAACCATTTGGGAAGGCGTTATCGGAGGACTTGGGGAAGGGGAGAGTCCGGGCAGGCCTATTCGGGACGTATAGTTTGTATGACATTATTGTTGACGCATACCTTATGTGGAATGCCTGATTGATGAAATGTAAATGAAAATGTGAATTTATTTAAAAATGTGCAAGGAATATTAGTAAATAGAAATGAATAGTGTTATATTATTTATAATAGCTGTCCTGTTACAGTTAATACGTCACGACTTCATTCTTTCCGGGGTTTGCGCCAAGACGACCGTAGCTGACTATTTTGACGCACTTTTTATTTATTTTGTGCTGCACAAAAATATATTTGAGTACATATCATTTCCCTCCGTATGCAAAGCGCAGTCCTGTGCGCCCACACAAATAATAACGACCATTTGCGCAGATGGAGAAGTACACAGTACTTCTGCGCTTAGTACACAGGCGCACAAACAGTTTGACGTGCCAATTTTACACCAAACAAGCTGTCTGTGATTGTCTAAAACAGGGGCGCACAAACTTTTGCAGCTGCGCCCCCCTGCCTGCTGCCCCTGGTGATTGCACCCCCTAAACTCAGTTCCCCGCATCAGATGACGCCGCGTGGTCATTTGACCCCACGTTGCCATGGCGATGGGTGTCAAATGACACAGCGGATCACGTGACATCACGTCACATGACCCAGCGGCGCAATTTGATGCCACGTTGCCATGGCAACGCGTCACCATCCATCTGAATCTAGGTAAGTAATAGGTTGCAGAGGCCTCACGCCATCCCCCGGCATTTAATTTAATTTAAATGCCGTGGGGAAGAGCACGGGGCCTCTGCAACCACCGCGACCCCCCCCCCCCCTACAAAAATCTCCCGCCCCCCTGGTCTAGGACATTCGGTCACGCCCATTTTGTCGCAACCGAAAGGCTGACGGTTCTTCGCCGCGACTCAGAAGCTGCCATCACAGGTCACTTCGCCGCTAATTTTCTTACCCTAAAACCCCTTACATTAACCCCTACCCTAAGCACTAACCCCCTTTAAATTAACCCTCTGCCCCAAGTGCTAAAACCCCCCACCCTAACCAGTAATAAAACCTGTCTTTCTTCCAGGTGAGGGGAGCGCAGGGTTCACAGCGTATATGAACATATAAATGAAAAAGACATAGTGCGACCAGTATGATAAAGTGAAATATTCTATATAGGTGATATTCTTCCTCACACACATTCCTCCTTGTACTTATAGCATGCTAGAGACTCATTCTCTCTCTAACTGGAGCTGCGGTGAAGCGAGGCATCAACAGGGGTCCTCCCAGGGTAGTGAAGTGCAGGCACTTCTCTTCTATCCCTCCGATATGAGGAAAGGAGAAAACTCACATCGTGTGGTATGCTCAAAAGTCTATGTGAAATCACAGTTTTAGACAATGGTGGTACACTCACATTTGTACACATGAAATAGGTGCTGTACGAGTGCTGGGGATTTCGTCCGTGACTGAATCAGTTACCTATTTAAAGGATAGGCTTATATCAGTCCTCAAGCCCCCCTGCTCCCCCCCCCCCCCCCGCTAACAGGTCAGGTTTTCAGGATATCCCAGCTTCAGCACAACTGGCTCAATTAGAGGCTCGGTTGAGCAGGGACGGTTTGAGCCACCTGTGCTGAAGCAGGGATATTCTGGAAACCTTGCCTGTTTGAGGGGGGGGGGGGAGGGGGTGTTGAGGACTGGAGTTGAGCACCCCTGGCTTATACTACCCGACAAGCCTTCTACTGACTTCCAGGACTCCAGGTGAACACCTGAAATGCTTTTCTCCATAACATTCAGCAGGAAGAGTGAGGTGACTGGAGACGAAGGTGGGCATATATGTTGTATAGAGCAGCCTACTAGGGCTTACCTTAGTGTGCAGGATTTGCATGTTATGGGGACTAAATGAAATAGCCGTGCCAGTCCAGTTGCGATAGTGCAGTGTAAATGAGTACTTCAGTATTAGGTGATACCTTTTTTTATTTGGAGTAACAATTGATATTATAAGGCAGGCTTTCCACCCGGAAACAGTCAGGACTGTGTGTAGTGTGTGACTCATTCTGCAATATAAACAGCTGAAGGAGCGCTAACAATAGCCCCAACATACTGACACCGTAATAAAATATATGTATTACTGCACTCTGTACCATAAACCATACGGCACAAAGGAAACACAGAAAAAGAGCATCCGCAGCACGGTCTTACTAAGCATTTTGCAGAATCACAGCAGATCAAATCCGAAGGGGTCACTATTAAGGGAATGAAAGTGCTGAGTGTGGGTAATAGAGGAGGAAACCAATTTAACAAACTCTTCCACAGGGACACGTTCTGGATCCATAAACGAAGGACCATGATACCACAGGGCCTCCAGAAACACACAGCTCTGGCAGCTTGGATCTAATAATTAAACATGTTTTTCTTCAGAACAGGCTTTTGTAATAACTTTATTCGCAGGTCTCCGTCTCTCTATTCTCACCACTGAAGTTTCCATCGTGCGTTTACATTTGTACTAATGTGATACATTTTGATCTTTTTATACAATTCATTTTTTTGTATATTATGGCGATGGGTTTTACACACAAGATATGCTCTTTATTATTTTATTTTGACTAATATTCCTTGCTCCATCGTATTATTTGGTTTATTTAACATTTTTTGTTTCCCCCTATTTTTCTTATGGATTTTTATCCAGTCACTCAATTTCTTTTAAATATCCACATTTTTTTTCTTTGAGCTTTTTTTCCCCATTAATAACCAATACTTTGTATTTACTAAATGAAACTTTTTTTTTGACTGTGTTCATTATTTTGCTCCTTTTCCAAACATATTCCCAATTTGCCATTTTCTTTTTTTTGGTACTAACACGACTTCTATACGTCTCATAACCACATGATATATATATATATTTTTGTTTTTGTTTAAATAAACATGGTATTGAGGGCACTCACGATTACTTTAGATCAATCGTCTGGGTGCTCAACAACTTAGATCTTAATCAAGATCTTGATAAAGATCTTAGTTGTTCACCAAAATGTAATATTTTTTAAAAATAAAAGAAACTAATATATTTTTCACATGCAAGAAATCCTGAGTAGTGCCCTGTTTATTCTAGTGTGTGTGTGTGTGTGTGTGTGTGTGTGTGTGTGTGTCTGTTTGTCACTCGCATGACTTGGTTGAAGTAAAAGTTATTTTATTGAATCTTAAATGATCGACATTTCGGTTGTTTCCCAGTCGAGGACCAAAGCATGTTAAAATAATTGTTTTTCAACCAAGTCCTGCGAGTGTCGGCTGTTTCTTCTATATACAGTACAGTACCATGACTTAGGATGCAGAGCACCAAAGCAGTTATAGGGCGAGCCTGAATATAAGGTGACCCCCTAATTTCAGTAGTAGCTGGAAAGAAAAAAGCTCACACACACACTTCATGTATGCATTTAGAATTATGACACTTAACCCTTTAAAGTAAAGAGGTGGCATGGTATATAAGGACGACAAGCAAAAGGATCACCAAGCAGTCCATGAGGATGCGAACTAGATCAGTGCACCGTGTTGGGTTACACCAAGCCACAGGAATGGAGGTCCCCTGAGCAACGTCAACCCCGTGCACCAAGTCATGTGGTCAGCTTCGCCCGGGGACGTGACTGTACTCCAAGGAGGTAATGTGAGCTGGAAGCCGGCGTCGGACCAGAGACAGCCTGCAGTCTGTCCCCCGTATCACATTAATACAGAGAACCCACCGCTCAACCTTATTATCAACAAGGGAAGAAGACAATATATAACTGGAGGTGCATGAGGGAGTAAAAGACGTGAAACACCATGTGAATCCCCACAGGGGTCACAAAAAGAGTTCCCTATTGTTTGCACTCACACAGCAGTCATGATAATGGAATATTGGGTACAATTAACCCGGAGTAATTAATTCAATACTGGGTGTTAATAAGAGCCAAACATTGGCTCACAGCGAGACTCCAAAAAAACAAAAATAATACATATAATAATAATAATTATATTTATATTTTAATTACTCTGGGTTAATTGTACCCAATATTCCATTATCATGACTACTGTGTGAGTGCAAACAATAGGGAACTGTTTTTGTGACCCCCTGTGGGGATTCACATTGTGTTTCACCCTGTATCGCATTACCAGATCTTCATGTGTTAGTGCAGGCCTGCACAACTCGTAAAGTGAGAAGGGCCGAACTGCTCCAAGGAAACAAAATTTGGGCCGCACGGGTAAAAATCATCATCATCATCATCATCTCTCCTTCAGCACCTCTCATCATCCTCATATATCTCCCCCAGCACCCCTCATCATCATCCTCATATCTCCCCCAGAACCCCTCACTATCAACCTTTGCGATACTCCCCATCTATCTCTCATACTGTACCCCATCTCTCCCCCTCACCCACACACATAATACTCCCCCTCCACATCAAACACACAATACCCCCCTGCACACCACACACATCCCACCCCCCTGCACCTCACATCATTCTCCCCCCCTGCACCTCACATCACTCTCCCCCCTGCCCTTCACATCACTCTCCCCCACTGCACCTCACATCATTCTCCCCCTCTGCACCTCCAATCACCCCCCTGCACCTCCAATCACCCCCCCTGCACATCACCCCCCGCACAATATCACCCCCGCCCAAATTCACCCCCCCCTGCACCTCACCCCCCTGCACCTCACCTCAATGCACCTCACCTCAATGCACCTCACATCACCCCCCTGCACATATCACCCCCCTGCACATATCCCCCCCCTGCACATCACATCACCCCCCTGCACCTCCTCACCTCACATCAGCCCCTGCACCTCCCCTCCCCTCACCTCACGGCGGGGATGCGCACGCTCGCTCGCAAGCAGCGGGCACCGGAAGTGCCGCACTGCAAGAGCGTGCAGTCTTGAGAGTGGGCTGGGGGGAGGAGGGGGAGAGCGGGCTCGGCTCACGGGGCGAGGGAGAGGGGGCTCGGCTCACGGGGCGAGGGAGAGGGGGCTCGGCTCGTGGGGGGAGGGAGAGGGGGCTCGGGGAGGGAGAGCGGACTCGGGAGGAGGAGGAGGGGGGGAAAGCAGCAGCAGCCGCCGCCACGGACCGCAAAGTGAGTGCCGGCAGCCCGCGGGCCACGTGTTGTGCAGGCCTGTGTTAGTGTATAGAATGAGCTTCAGCTTTATTTACATCATACGGGGTACACCACCACATTGGAGGTGTATTTCTGGTCTTATTTGTTCTAGTTTGGGGCTCTCATTCTGCTGTTGCTGACTATCTATGTTGACACTTTAGTTTTCCGCTCTGCCTGTGCGGTATGAACCAGCACTTGCTTGTAAGCAAAGACATATTATTGTTTATTAATATCACTTATTTGTAATGAGCCATCATGTTCTGCTGGGTGGCGCCATGGGGGAGAAGAATGATATTAATGACAAACAAGAATACAAAAGGTAATGAGTGCCCTGTGCGTGAGAGCTTACACTCTACCTAGAGCAACTAAGCCGTTAAGAATAACCACTAAAAGAATCCATTTTTAGAGACAGGAGGACAGATTTGTACAGCACTTTGACCTTCACTTCACACACTAATGACGGAACAGCATATTATCTATTCATGAAGTTACCTCGAGGCCCTTTGTGACATGACTATATCCATCTACAATCTTCTCTGCTGATCTCGTTTACATGCTCTGTCTTCCTTTTATCGCTTCCCAATGCGAATCCTTTCAAAGGCCCCGTCCATAGTGCGAGCGACGGCATGAACAAAATGCAGCAGCTCTATAGGGCCGGCCATAGTGAGCATGAGCACGTGGAAGAGCGGAGAGAATTTTGAGCTGACAAAAAAAATAATTGTTTGTGTCGCACGATGGCCGGGTCACGTGAGCGGTACAGCCAATGAGAGCGAACCAGCCTTGTGATATCCCGGCCACGCCTTCACCACCCCATCGCCAGCGATCTAAGTCCACAGATCGCTCAGGCGACAGGCGCACGTGACACCATGCGCTCTGTCGCGCGCCCACTATGTCCGAAGCCTAAAGTGCCAAGCATAAAAAAGAAAGGAAATTCTCTGTAGAACGCCTAAAATGCTGTCAACACAAATGTCATTCTTCCGAGCATTGAGAGTCACTACTTTAAGCCCATGTTCATTTGTGATGGTTACATATCTCCTGCAGTGCTGTACCACAGACACAATCGCATCATACTGGCCGACTCCCCATTTTCTGGCAGATTCCACGATTTCTTTGTACTTTCATCCAAATCTCCCTGAACGGAGCTTGCACATGTTGGTCCTTATGCTGCCTATCATATTACTAGAAAACAACGCAAAGCATTTGTGAGATTGACAGCTTGACATGCAATGAAACAGCCGGGATGATATAAACTCCAATAAAAAGACAGACCGTGTTTTACTCTAATGCAACAGTTGGGCTTTCAACAACATGCAGCAGCCACGGAGCGCCACGCATGCAGGGAAATGAGACGTGCTGCTCAGTGTGTGTGTCCTGGCAAAATAGTCATCAATAAATATATGGAATGGGAGGTGAAACGGAGTTTGTGGATGGCAGGGGAGAGAAAGAGCTGTAGGAACAGAGAAAGGAGAGGAGACCACTTTGTGTAAAAGGCAAGAATGACTTAAAGCAGGAATTACCCCTTTTTTCCTTATTTGTATTTGTAAAGCGTGTGACGATGTAAAACTCTACATTTTTACCGAAGCTGGCAATTGGTTGGTACTCCTGTTATAAATCTGTACATATCCTTATGGTGTTACTAACATAATGGCTTCTTCAGTCAGGGTAACTCAGTAATATAAGGATGCATTGTAGCTGTTACAGTTTGCAGCTCAAACTGCTGGGAATATTGGCAACGGATTTATTTAAATAAAATAATACGATGTGACACGTTTTGCTACTTTAATAAGCACAGACAGAAGGACTTTGCATCTTTGTACAATATATCAAAGCCGAGGTGAGAAAAGTCCACTCCTGTTACAGGAGGTTATCAGCCACAATGGCTTCTGGGAGGATTCCGACAGTAACAATAGCAAGTTTGATTAATGACAGATGAGAAATAGTATTTTTGTCTGTGGAATAACCCTTTCCATACTTTGGAAGCCCTTTTGAGACCCAGGCCTAGAATCACAAAGCTTTGTTAAATCAGCATAAATTACGTGCCGTTAGTGAAAACAGGAGCACGGAGTTAACCTATTTATTGCCCAAGACAGTTCCATGCAAAAATAGCAGCTGTAATTGAGCTCATTAGCATAGGGATAAGAGCGTTATTTATTCCATTCATCGTGTGATAAATACTATTTGGGCTATAATGAGTTAATCTGCATGCCCTTTAGGATTGAGTAAATACAGCGTTTCTGGTTGTGCGCAATAACGGAGGTTAACGCCACGTTAAATAGGCTAACAGAGCATAGTGAATCCGGCCTTTAGAGGGTTAAGCAAACTCCAAATATTGCACAAGATAACATCCGTGACCAGGATAGCTGCATTATTATTACATTATTATACAGTCACAGAATTCTTAAGTAGACATTTCTAAAAATGACGACATTTATTCTCGATGACAGAAATGTCCATCTTCCCAGCTAAATGACCATGGTCTTGTGTTTTTAGTTATTTTCTTTCCCCAAGTAGAGTGGAAAGTAAATGGAAAGAGTGCACAGCGTGGGTTGTGTGCTGCTGTGTGTAGAAGGTCTCTTCAGACGGCTATAGTTACAGGTAAGTAAACTTTCCTATCCTCCTGCGGAGGCCGCACAGGTCATACTCCTCAGCACTGACATTTAACACGACTGCTCGGGAAACCCAAGTGCAGTGCATATTTATGTAACAGCGATGCAGGAAAACAAGCAGGAGGAGCTGGGAGCCGGGCTTCACGTGAACACTATCCTTGTGAAGTTCAGACGCTAAATGTAATGAGCTCTGGCAGAGGAATGTTACACTGAAAAGACCATGTGCCGTTCCTCCTGGAAGCAAAATCAGGCCCCTGACAGTGACACATGTGAAGGATTAAAGGTGGGTAACCAATCCCTCTATTTACTTTCACCATCAGATTTCTGTACAAAACCGAAGTCACTTGTAAACACACCGAGTTAAAATCCTAGACGAGAGGCTAAATTGAGTATATACAGATGTAGCCAGACTTGCTGTTTCCGGCAGCGGGCCAAGCGGACATCACATGACTGCGGCGCCGGATTGAGCCGCCTGTGCTGAAGCACGGATAGCCTTAAAACCTGACCTGTTGGTGGCCCTTGAGGACTGGAGTTGGCCACTCCTACTGTGGATGAATAACAGGACGTACGGTACAGATGTAGCAGATGTTACCACTCCCGCTGGTGTGTAACAGTAGTGCTATTTGGAAACAATGGTTAAGGGGATAACAAGTGTTATTTAATGTGTTACTTTGTGTGTTAATGGGGGTAGTAACGTCCAGTACGTCTATAGCAAAGGGTCAGGGAATCGGAAACGGCCACATTAATAAGTCAAGGGCAAGCTGCTGGGACACTGTATGGACTCTTACAGTGACTGACAAAGTGCTCTCCTCTAAGTATAGAAGATGGATTTGGTCACAGGGTTGGGAACAAAAGTACCTTAGCATGTTACATTATTAACTTAAGCACTGATGTTTCATTAGCTCAATGCGGTTAATTTGCAAATAATTGTTCAAATGTAATGTTTTGCAGCAGTCGACAGCTTTGTAAGGTTTTAACAAGCTTTACCTACTCTCTTTTATAACACTGTTTGTGGGCGTTTCTCTCTACCAGCAAATTCACACATTCTCACTTTCACATCCCTCTTCATGTTCTTTTTACATAGTAACCATGATATTTTTTTACTATTGTTGTTTATTTATAAAGCATTTAGTGCAATCTTTTGGCACAACACATGCCAAGCCTGAAACCCTGCCTAGGTATAAAGCCTGAAACCGTGCCTAGGTATAAAGCCTGAAACCCTGCCTAGGTATAAAGCCTGAAACCGTGCCTAGGTATAAAGCCTGAAACCCTGCCTAGGTATAAAGCCTGAAACCGTGCCTAGGTATAAAGCCTGAAACCCTGCCTAGGTATAAAGCCTTTCAGCAGCTCCCTACGCCATCACTTTTATACTGCCAAGCTTGGGAAGAATAGACATTTTTTAATTTAATTTTTTCTCCATCTTTTAGGGCACTCCTGTTTCATTGAAACAGTTGTAACTGCACCGTAGCTCACACACAGCACATACAGTGCTCCTAAATGGTAACCCCTAAGGCCGAGAGCACACACAGCGCTTCGCGACGTGCGCGCGTCCGTCATCGACCCCTGGCGGCCGATGGTAGTGTTCATTGTTGAAACTACCATTGGCTGCGAAGCTCGGCGTCGTCGCTGCTGCTGTAGCTGGAGTCTTTCAAAACTGTGATTCCAGGCGGCAGCAGCGCGACGTCAGTTTCAGCAGCAAATCAATGCATTGGCTGCTGAAAGTGAACAGACTCGGCAGCTCCCAGCACATACACATATACACACACAATTACGCTCTCAATTCCCCGCAGTACATTATTTATTTACCCGCTTGCCCGCCCGCTCCCCCGCTTGCCCGACAGTCCGCTCCCCCTGCTCCCACTCGCCCGCTCGCTCCCCCCGCCCGCTCGCGGATCATTCTGTCTGCTGGGGATATTCACACGGATATTCAGCAGACGGAGGCGCGAGCACGCGCATGCAGCCACGCGGCGCCGCGTAGTACTGTGTGTGCTCGAGCCTTTAGGCATCACACACACACTGTACCACGCACCCCATGCTATTGGCTGCATCATTGTTTGGTTTCCTCTTTTGGAGGACACAGTATATAAGCGATAGTGTAGGTAGTGTAGGTAGTTGCTGAAAGGCTTTACCTTCATGTGGTTGCAGCTTGACATGTTTTGACCAAAACAGTGAACTAAAATGGCCCATACTTCTACTAAATAATTTGCCACATTGGATGTGCATGGGGCTTCCTTGTTTACTAGTGTATATTTAAGGTCACTTCCCCAGTAAGGCTCTAGTTGGCACAATTAAATATATGCAGCCACATGTAAAGAAGACCCTCTTTAAAGGGGCCTTTTTAAGTGGCAAGCAGGGTGGAGTTTAACAGGGAAGATTATGGAACACGTCTTATCCTAACATACACCATCTTTCGCTTCTCTTCTCAGGTAAAAACCATCTTTGATTCCTGTCTCTCCAACTCACCTGTTGCTGGGCTTATCTGAGTCATTTCAACTTTTAACACCTGGGTAAAAACTATCTTTGAATCCTGTCTGTTTAGAAAGGCCACTTATTTTTATGTGCCTCACATGTGCTAATTGAGCTGTCTGGGTAGAACTTAACTCAGTAACGTGACTTGGAAAACATACATAACAAGAGAGAGACTAGGGGAGCAGCCGTCTGCAGAGGTGCAGCCAACATGTAAAGAAGCCCAATCTTTAAAGTGGCCTTTTTATGTGGCAAGCAGTGTGGAGTTTAACAGGGAGTTCCATAGGAGTGAAACAAGTGGACTACAGAACACCTACGGGCCCTAAATCCTGGATTTAAACTATGCTGGAAAGGTGGACATTTTCTATCCCAGACCACACAGCTCAGCACAAAACTATTGCTGCCATGCCGACTCCGCTACTATTTATATTTACTCTGACCTCGCTTCTTTTCAAAATACGTGCTTCTTTCTACCAGCCTCATTATGCCTCTAACTCTATTCATGTAACTCCATCTCTCCTTCCTTCGTACCTTCTCAGTTCACATGAACTCCTTTCCTATCGTCACCCTCTGACATTACACAGCTATACCCCCTGCAGTAAAACACACCTCTACAAATCCTCCTCACACATTCTCTTTCTATCCATGCTTCTCCTCCTTACTTCTGGGCATCTCTCTCCCAATCCTGGTCCCTGCTTTATTTCTACATGCTCTCGTCCTCGCCTCCCACATGCAACTTCTACTCCTTCTGGTGTCAACCAATCTAACCTCATACCCATCCCTTGCCACCCTCCCTCTTCTCTCCCTTTCTCCTGTGCCATTTGAATGCTTGTTCCCTCTCTGTGCATGACTTCTTTTTCTCTCACTCTCTGCTCCTCTTTGCTATAACAGACTTGACTCACTCAGTCTGACTCTACACTGGAAGCTGCCCTCTCTTATAGTGTCCTTTCTTTCTAGCACACTCGCCCTGATGGCAAGGGTGGAGGTGTGGGGCTTCTACTCTACTCTAGCTGCCATTACCAAACCCTTCCTATTCTTCCCTCTCTTTCTTTTCCCTCCTTTGAGGCTTACACTGTCCAGCTTTTTTCTCCTCTCCCTGTCCATATGGCGGTCATCTATCGCCTACCTCTACTCATCCCCCTTCTGCCTTTCTCTCTCACTTTGAATCCTGGCTCTCTTTCTTTCTCTCCTCAGACTCCCCTGTTCTTCTCCTTGGTGACTTCAACTGCCTCATTGATGACCCCTCTCTCCCTTGAGTTTCTTTCTCCAAACTCTTCTTTTGGCCTTCAATAGTGGACTGCAGCCAGCACCTACCAGCATAGCCATTAATAGACCTGTTTTCACTAAAAACGTTTCTCTCTGTGATTTCTCCATTTCCTCTCTCTGACCATCACCTCATCTCATTTTCTCTCTCTCACTTCTCCACCTCCATCTACCCCATGTTTCTGCAGAGACCTGCGCTTTATTAACCTACAAGTTTTTTACGCCACTTTACGCTCCTCCCTCTCCTCTCACAGTTCTGCTACAGACCCTGACAACCTGGTCAGGAACTACAACTTTGTCCTATCCTCCTCTCTTGATCTATATGCCCAGCTTAGTCTCTGCCGTCCTCGCCCTTCTAACCCCACACCCTGGCTAAATTTCCCACAAGTGCATGCTGCGTTCCTGCACTCGTTCCTCTGAACGCCTCTGGAGTAAATCTCACACTCTCGCAGACTTACTTCACTACAAATTTATGCTATCCTGTTTCAACTCTGCCCTCTCTCAGGCTAAACAAACCTACTTTTCTTAAGTAATCAACACGCACAAGTCTAACCCACACTGACTCTTCTCTGTATTTGACTCCCTACTCAAACCACCTTCTGCTGCCTGTTCTTCTTCCTCCATCTCACCTCAAGACTTTGCAGACTATTTCAAGGAAAAGGTAGAATCCATATGTCAGGACATCCCCTCTGTAGCCTCTTCCAAGCCTACACCGCTTCCTAACTCTCTTCCTGCCTTCCTCAACTCTCTTTCCGCGATCTCAGAGGAGGATGTGTCACTGCTGATCTCCTCTTCTCCCTCTATCACCTGCCCTCTTGACCCCATTCCCTCCCATCTCCTAAAACCTCTTGCTCCTACTATAACCCCTACGCTCACTCACATTTTTAACTCCTCCCTCTAATCTGGTACCTTTCCCTCTTTCTTCAAACATGCAACAGTTATACCATTACTCAAAAACAGCAAGCTAGACCCAACCTGTCCTAACTATCGACCTGTCTCCCTCCTGCCTTTTGCCTCTAAACTCCTTGAACGTCTTGTATTCTCTCGCTTGCTCCATTTTCTCAACACCTATTCTCTCCCTCTACTTTTAGGTCTGAAGCATTTCTTCCCATTATGTGTTATTTGTTATCTATATGATTGTCACGTGTACTGTATTACTGCTGTGAAGCGCTATGTACATTAATGGCGCTATATAAATAAAGACAGACATACATACATACATAATACTGTGAGTTTGAGCTGGTGAAGATCGCGTCTTTATAATTATTTAAAAGCACCACACCATCTATAGTGTGGTACAGTGGTGGTGGGGCAGGGCAGTAGTTACAATAAGTAGAAGTATCTACAGATAAGAACAAACTAATGCAGACTGATACAAAAGGTACTGAGGGCCCTGGACGTGAGAGCTTGTACCATTAGTCAAATAGCCTAAAGGTAAGAATAGAGATTTGACAGATAAGAATTTCACAATGCCGTTGAGAAATACATGTTTCATTGGACAGAATGCTCTGCACTGAGCTGCGGCCTCCTCCTGTAGTGCCGGGTAGTTCCTGGTGTACAAGTCATTCTAAGTAGGAGAACAATGACGTTTAGAATGATATTTTAGCTGTGCAGCACTGGCCCTTTCAATACGAATGCCACTGGGCTTCCGGTACTTAACCACGTGACGGCTGGCGGGCAGGCCCCCTCAGGACGCGAACAGGAGTGGAGGATAGTCCACTTCTATTCCTATCGCATTCTCCATTCAACTGGATTGATGAATGGGATCTCCTCCTAGAATACAAGCATTAAATGCCTGATGTGCCCTACATGAAATAGGGGCCTATGGAGCACTGGCCACAATGAGGTGCAGGGGACATCATGGGGCACTCAATGGGTTCAACCAGAATACTAGATTGGGCCTCAGCACCTCCCTGTAAAATGTGCGGGTAGACGTGTCCATCTTTAAAGACTTCAACTCATTTATCCTGTGAGCTGAATTTAACAGCCTCCAAAACATCAAAAGCCATGTTCTTCCTGTGACTAGAGGGAAGCGCTTCAAAAAGGGCTTTCATCAGCTGGGCACATTACAACTTACAACACAGAGAGCCCAGGGAGAGTGTGTGACATGACAATACAGAGAGCCCAGGGAGAGTGTGTGACATGACAATACAGAGAGCCCAGGGAGAGTGTGTGACATGACAATACAGAGAGCCCAGGGAGAGTGTGTGACATGACAATACAGAGAGCCAGGAGGAGTGTGTGACCATGGACAATACAGAGAGCCCAGGGAGAGTGTGTGACATGACAATACAGAGAGCCCTGGGAGAGTGTGTGACATGACAATACAGAGAAGCAGGGGAGGAGAGTGTGGTGACATGACAATACAGATAGAGCCCAGGGAGAGTGTGTGACATGACAATACAGAGAGCCAGGGAGAGTGTGGACATGACAATACAGAGAGAGCCCAGGGAGAGTGTGTGACATGACAATACAGAGAGCCCTGGGAGAGTGTGTGACATGACAATACAGAGAGACCGGGGAGAGTGTGTGACATGACAATACAGAGAGCCCAGGGAGAGTGTGTGACATGACAATACAGAGAGCCCAGGGAGAGTGTGTGACATGACAATACAGAGAGCCCAGGGAGAGTGTGTGACATGACAATACAGAGAGCCCAGGGAGAGTGTGTGACATGACAATACAGAGAGCCCTTGGCTCTCTGTATTGTCATGTCACACACTCCCCCGGTCTCTCTGTATTGTATTGTCGTCACACACCTCCCCAGGGCTCTCTGATTGTCATGTCACACACTCCTCTCCCCTGGGCTCTCTGTATTGTCATGTCACACACTCTCTCCCGGTCTCTCTGTATTGTCATGTCACACACTCTCCCAGGGCTCTCTTGTATTGTCATTCACACACCTCCCTCCGGCTCTCTGTGTTTTGTCATGTCACACACTCTCCTCCCGGGCTCTCTGTTTGTCATGTCACACACTCTCGCCCTGGGCTCTCTGTATTGTCAGGTCACACACTCTCCCTGGCTCTCTCTGTATTGTCATGTCCCACACTCTCCCTGGCTCCTCTGTATTGTCATGTCACACACTCTCTCCGGGCTCTCTGTATTGTCATGTCACACATCTCCCTGGGCTTCTCTGTATTGTCATGTCACACACTCTCCCTGGCTCTCTGTATTGTCATGTCACACACTCTCCCTGGCTCTCTGTATTGTCATGTCACACACTCTCCCTGGCTCTCTGTATTGTCATGTCACACACTCTCCCTGGCTCTCTTATTGTCATGTCACACACTCTCCCTGGGCTCTCTGTATTGTCATGTCACACACTCTCCTGGCTCTCTGTATTGTCATGTCACACACTCTCCCTGGGCTCTCTGTAGTTGTCATGTCACACCCCTCCCTGGGCTCTCTGTATTGTTCATGTCACACACTCTCCCTGGGCTCTCTGTATTGTCATGTCAAACACTCCTCCCTGGGCTCTCTGTATTGTCATGTCACACACTCTCCCTGGGCTCTCTGTATTGTCATGTCACACACTCTCCTCCCTGGGCTCTCTGTATGTCATTCACACACTCTCTCCCTGGTCTCTGTATTGTCATGTCACACACTTCTCCCTGGGCTCTCTGTGTTGTAAGTTGTAATGTGCCCACTGATGAAAGCCCTTTTTGAAGCGCTTCCCTCTAGTCCAGGAAGAACATGGCTTTTGATGTTTTGGAGGCTGTTAAATTCAGCCACAGGATAAATGAGTTAGTCTTAAGAATGACAGTCGTCTACACCTCCGCACATTTTACAGGGAGGTGCTGAGGCCCAATCTAGTATTCTGGTTGAACCCTTGAGTGCCCTGATGTCCCCTGCACCTCATTGTGGCCATTGCTCCATAGGCCCCTATTTCATGTGGGCAATCAGGCATTTAATGCTTGTATTCTAGGAGGAGATCCCATTCATCAATCAGTTGAATGGAGAATGCGATAGGAATAAAAGTGGACTATCCTCCACTCCTGTTCGCGTCCTGAGGGGCCTGCCCGCCAGCCGTCATGGTTAAGTACCGGAAGCCCAGTGGCATTCGTATTGAAAGGGCCAGTGCTGCACAGCTAAATATCATTCTAAACGTCATTGTTCTCCTACTTAGAATGACTTGTACACCAGGAACTACCCGGCACTACAGGAGGAGGCCGCAGCTCGTCACAGAGCATTCTGTCCAATGAAACATGTATTTCTCACAGGCATTGTGAAATTCTTATCTGTCAAATCTCTATTCTACCTTTAGGCTATTTGACTAATGGTACAAGCTCTCACGTCCAGGGCCCTCATACCTTTTGTATCAGTCTGCATTATTTTGTTTCTATCTGTAGATACTTCTACTTATTGTAACTACTGCCCTGCCCCACCACCACTGTACCACACTATAGATGTGTGGTGCTTTAAATAATTATAAAGACGCGATCTTCCCTCAACTCACAGTTTATTATATGTTATGTATATTCTGTCTTTATTTTATAGCGCCATTAATGTACATAGCGCTTCACAGCAGTAAATACAGTACACGTGACAATCATATAGATAACAAATAACACTAATGGGAAGAAATGCTTCAGACCTAAAGTAGAGGGAGAGAATTGTTTTGAGAAATGGAGCAAGCGAGAGAAGACAAGACGTTCAAGGAGTAGTTAGAGCAGGCAGGAGGGAGACGGTCGATAGTTAGGACAGGTTGGGTCTAGCTTGCTGTTTTTGAGTAATGGTATAACTGTTGCATGTTTGAAGAAAGAGGAAAGGTACCAGATTGAGGGAGGAGTTAAAAATGTGGAGTGAGCGTAGGGGTTATAGTAGGAGCAAGAGGTTTTAGGAGATGGGAGGGAATGGGGTCAAGAGGGCAGGTGATAGAGGGAAAGAGAATCAGCAGTGACACTCCTCCTCTGAGATCGCGGAAGAGAGTTTAGGAAGCAGGAAGAGAGTTAGAAGCGTGGTAGGCTTGGAAGAGCTACAGAGGGGATGTCCTGACATATGGATTCTACCTTTTCCTTGAAATGTCTGCAAAGTCTTGAGGTGAGTGGAGGAAGAAACAGGCAGCAGAAGGTGGTTTGAGTAGGGAGTCAAATACAGAGAAGAGTCAGTGTGGGTTAGACTTGTGTGCGTGTTGATTACTTAAGAAAAGTAGGTGTTTTTAGCCTGAGAGAGGGCATTTGAAACAGGATAGCATAAATTTGTAGTGAAGTAAGTCTGCGAGAGTGTGAGATTTACTCCAGAGGCGTTCAGAGAACGAGTGCAGGAACGCAGCATGCACTTGTGGGAAATTTAGCCAGGGTGTGGGGTTAGAAGGGCGAGGACGGCAGAGACTAACTGGGCATATAGATCAAGAGAGGAGGAATGGACAAAGTTGTATTTCCTGACCAGGTTGTCAGGGTCTGTAGCAGAAGGTGAGAGGAGAGGAGGAGCGTAAAGTGGGCGTAAAAACACGTAGGTTAATAAGCGCAGTCTCTGCAGCAACATGGGTATAATGGAGTTGAAAGTGAGAGAGGAAATGATGGAGGTGATGGTCGAGAGAGGATGGAAATCAAGAGAAACGTTTTTAAGTGAAACAGGTCTATTAATGGCTATGCTGGTAGGTGCTGGCTGCAGTCCACTATTGAAGGCCAAAAGAAGATTTTGGAGAAAGAAACTCAAGGGAGAGAGGGGTCATCAAGTGAGCAGTTGAAGTCACCAAGGAAAGACCAGGGGAGTCTGAGGAGAGAAAGAAAGAGAGCCAGGATTCAAAGTGAAGAGAAAGCAGAAGGGGGATGAGTAGAGGTAGGCGATGATGACCGCATATGGACAGGGAGGAGAAAAAAGCTGGACAGTGTAAGCCTCAAAGGAGGGAAAAGAGAGAGGGAAAATAGGAAGGGTTTGGTAATGGCATCTAGAGTAGAGTAGAAGCCCACACCTCCACCCTTGCCATCAGGGCGAGTGTGCTAGAAAAAAGGACACTATAAGAGAGGCAGCTTCCAGTGTAGAGTCAGACGAGTGAGTCAAGTCTGTTATAGCAAAGAGGAGCAGAGAGTGAGAGAAAAAGAAGTCATGCAACAAGAGGGAACAAGCATTCAATGGCACAGGAGAAGGGAGAGAAGAGGGAGGGTGGCAAGGGATGGTATGAGGTTAGATTGTTGACACCAGAAGGAGTAGAAGTTGCATGGTGGGAGCGAGGACGAGAGCATGTGTAGAATAACAGGGAACCAGGATTGGGAGAAGATGCCCAGAAGTAAGGAGGAGAAGCATGGATAGAGAGAATGTGTGAGGAGGATTTGTAGAGGTTTGTTTTCTGCAGCGGGGTATAGCTGTGTAATGTCAGGGTGACGATAGAAAGGAGTTCATGTGAACTGAGAAGGTACGAAGGAAGGATAGATGGAGTTACATGAAAGAGTTAGAGGCATAATGAGGCTGGTAGAAAGAAGCACGTATTTTGAAAAGAAGCGAGGTCAGAGTAAAATATAAATAGTAGCGGAGTCGGCATGGCAAATAGTTTTGTGCTGCCTGTGTGGTCTGGGATAGAAAATGTCCACCTTTCCAGCATAGTTTAAATCCGGATTTGGGCCCGTAGGTGTCTGTAGTCCACTTGTTTCACTCCTATGGAACTCCCTGTTAAACTCCACACTGCTTGCCACATAAAAAGGCCACTTTAAGATTGGGCTTCTTTACATGTTGGCTCCACCTCTGCAGACGGCTGCTCCCCTAGTCTCTCTCTTGTTATGTATGTTTTCCAAGTCACGTTACTGATTAAGTTCTACCCAGACAGCTCAATTAGCACATGTGAGGCCACATAAAATAAGTGGCCTTTCTAAACAGACAGGATTCAAAGATATTTTTTACCCGGTGTTAAAATGTTGAAATGACTCAGTAGCCCAGCAACAGGTAGTTGGAGAGACAGGATCAAAGATGGTTTTTACCTGAGAAGAGAACGAAAATGGTGTATGTTAGGATAAGAGCGTGTTCCATAATCTTCCTGTGTAAACTCCACCCTGCTTGCCACTTAAAAAGGCCCCTTAAAGAGGGTCTTCTTTACATGTGGCTGCATATATTTAATTGTGCCAACTGAGCCTTACTGGGAAGTGACCTTAAATATACACGGTAAACAAGGAAGCCCCATGCACATCCAAGTGGCAATTATTTAGTAGAAGTATGGGCCATTTTAGTTCACTGTTTGGTCAAAACATGTCAAGCTGCAACCACATGAAGGTAAAGCCTTCAGAATCAACTACTACACTACCTACACACTATCGCTTATATACTGTGTCCCCAAAAGAGGAAACCAACAATGATGCAGCCAATAGCATGGGTGCGTGGTCAGTGTGTGGATGCCTAAATCTCGAGCACACACAGTACTACGCGGCGCCGCGTGGCTGCATTGCGCGTGCTCGCTCCTCCTCTTGCTGAATATCCGTGTGAATATCCCCACAGACAGAATGATCCGCGAGCGGGCGGGGGAGCGAGCGGGCGAGTGGGAGCAGGGGGAGCGGACTGTCGGGCAAAGCGGGGGATCGGGCGGCAAGGGTTAATATATTACGCGGGAATTGAGAGCGTAATTGTGTGTGATATGTGTATGTGCTGGGATCTGCGAGTCTGTTCACTTTCAGCAGCCTGCATTGATTTGCTGCTGAAAACTGACGTCGCGCTGCTCCGCCTGGAATCACAGTTTTGAAAGACTACCAGCTACGCAGCAGCGACGACGCCCGAGCTTCGCAGCCAATGGTAGTTTCAACAATGACACTACCATCGGCCGCCAGGGGTCGATGACTGACGCCACACGTGCTGCACGTCGTCGAGTCTTGATTGCGTCGTTATGTGTGTGGCTCTTCGCCTTAGGGGTTAACCATTTAGGAGCACTGTATGTGCGTGTGGTGAGCTACGGTGCAGTTACAACACTGTTTCAATGAAACAGGAGTGCCCACAAGATGGAAGAAAAATTAAATTAAAAAATTTCTATCTTCCCAGACTTGGCAGTTATAAAATGTGATGGCGTAGGGAGCTGCTGAAAGGCTTTATACCTAGGCAGGGTTAGGCTTTATACCTAGGCACGGTTTCAGGCCTTTAACCTAGCCAGGGTTTCAGGCTTTTATACCTAGGCACGGTTTTCAGGCTTTATACCTAGGCAGGGTTTCGGCTTTATACCTAGGCACTGTTTCAGGCTTTATCCTAGGCACGGTTTCAGCTTATACCTAGGCAGGTTTTCAGGCGTTTTATACCTGGCACGGTTTTCAGGGCGTTTATACCTAGGCAGGGTTTCAGGCTTTATACCTAGGCAGGGTTTTTACAGGCATTTATCCTAGCAGGTTTCAGGCTTTATGACCTAGGCAGGGTTTCAGGCTTTATACCTAGGCAACGGTTTCAGGCTTTATACCTAGGCAGGGTTCAGGCTTTATACATAGGCAGGGGTTTCAGCTTTATACGCGCAGGGTTTCAGGCTTTATACCTAGGCAGGGGTTTCAAGTCGGCTTATACCTAGGCAGGGTTTTTCAGGCTTTATACCTAGGCAGGTTTTCAGGCTTTATACCTAGGCAGGGTTTCAGGCTTTATATAACATCATCAGGGTTTCAGGCTTATACCTAGGCACGGTTTGCTTTATCAGGCGGGTTTCGGCTTATACCTAGGCGGGTTTCAGGCTTTATATCTAGGCTGGGTTTCAGGCTTTATACCTAGGCAGGGTTTCAGCTTTATACCTAGGCAGGTTTCAGGCTTTATACCTAGCAGGCTAGGTTTCAGCGTTTTTCCAGGCTTTAACCTGGCAGGGTTTCAGGCTTTATACTAGGCAGGGTTTCAGGCTTTTATACCTAGGTAGGGGTTGTCAGGCTTTCTAACCTAGCAGGGTTTCAAGGCTTATAACCTAGGCAGGGTTTCAGGCTTTATACCTAGGCAGTTTCGGCTTATACCTAGGCAGGGTTTCAGGCTTTATACCTAGGCAGGATTTCAGGCGTTAACCTTGGCAGCGTTTCAGCCTTTTACTAGGGCAGGTTTACAGGCTTTAACTAGCAGAGCTTCAGTCAGTTTATACATAGGCAAGGGTTTTTCAGTCTTTATCCTAGGCAAAGGGTTTTCATGCTTTATACCCTAGGCACGGTTTCAGGCTTTATACTAGGCGGTTTCAGTCTTTATACCTAGGTCGGGTTCAGGCGTTATCCTGGCAGGTTTCAGCTTTATACTAGGCAAGGGTTTCAGGCTTTATAACCTGAGCAGGGTTTCGGCTTATACCTAGGCAGGGTTTTCGGCTTGATACCTAGGCATGGTTTCCAGGCTTTATACCTAGGCAGGGTTTTTCATGCGTTCTACCCTAGGCAGGGTTTTCAGGGCGTTATCCTAGCAGGGTTTCAGGCTTTAAATACCTAGGCAGGGTTTCCAGGCTTTATACCTAGGCCAGGGTTTCAGGCTTTATACCATACCTAGGCAGGTTCATTCCAGGCTTATACCTAGGCAGGGTTTTCAGCTTTATACCTCGGCAGGGTTTTCAGGCTTTATACCTAGGCGGGTTTTCAAGCTTATACCTAGGCAGAGTTTCAGGCTCTTTATACCTAGGCCGGGTTCAGGCTTATAGCCTAGCAGGGCTGTCAGTGCTTTATACCTAGGCCAGGGTTTCATTCTGCTTTATACCTTAGGCAGGGTTTTCAGCTTTATACCTAGGCAGGGTTTCAGGCTTTTATACTGTCAGGGTTTCAGCTTTATACCTAGTCAGGGTTTAGGCTTTATACCTAGGCAGGGTTTTCCGGCTTTTATACATATGCAGGGTTTAGCCCAGGGAGAGTGTGTGACATGACAATACAGAGAGCCCTGGGAGAATGTGTGACATGACAATACAGAGAGACCGAGGAGGGTGTGTGACATGACAACACAGAGACACAGAGGAGAGAGACAGAGAGAGACAGAGAGTGAGTGAGTGAGTGAGAGAGAGAGAGAGAGCGAGAGAGAGAGAGAGAGTGTATGGCAGGCTGGCACTGGAGCCAAATGTATTGTAGGCAGAAAGCGCTTTTGTTTGAATGATTCCTGGCTTAGGATGAAAGCAGTTCTCCCCTAACTGGATTTACCCCTGTCCCCGGGGAAGAGGTGGGCCAGGTGGGCGCTGCTGTTTGTGATCCCATGTTACTCTCAGCTGAGGACCCCAATAAATGACAATTTCTCTGTGAACATAAAAAAAAAAAAAAACAACATTCTTCACAATAAAGCGATCTGAATTTCTCCACAAAATGTTAAACAGTCAGAGATCAATGTCCGCAGAAAATATAACGGAAAGCAGCTGGCCACTTACAGTAGGTGACTCCATGCTCTTTTCTTGACATTTCTTTGACTTGGCATTCTTGCTCTAGTCCTATACTTCCCCCCCACTAAATGTCTATTTCAGGGAAACTACAATAAAGACATCAGTATCAATATCTCCATTCCCTACATTTACTCTCTCTCTCTAGATTGAATCTCCACAATTGCTGGCATATTCTTTCCACTCAGACAGCAAGAATCTAGCAATAACAGTAATTATTACATATGCACATAGCATACAGAGGAAACCCGGAAGCAGGGTCAAAAAAGAACCCCACTAAAAGGCACTCATTGCAATTATTTTTTTTGTGTTGCAATACTAGCCCAATAATGAATACCTCCTAAAGGTCAAGAACAAGCAAAAATAGGGAAGGGTAAAATAGTCATAAAATATTCCCCGTGGAGGAGTAATAAAGGACTCAGGTATTATGGAGAAGAGACAGAGAGAGAGACAGACAGAGACAGAGAGAGAAGAGAGAGAACCATATAGTATAATGTTGATTAGCTACTTTGCCAATATTTAGAGAGGTTATCTTAGTGTAGGCGATATAGACATATAAATATCTATATCTGCATTCTAGTGGGGGTCTTTTTGACCATTCTTCTGGATTTTCTCTGTATGCTATAGTGTATATAGTTTACCTCCATGCACCTGCTAATATAACGTCAAAGGACTTACTATCAAAGGAGAGCTGTCTGATTCATCCGTTATATATGTACAACCGTGTAGTAACAAAGGAGGGAGTAGGGGGTATGATGCCTTTTATTGGACCAACAAGTAGTTGATATGTTACAAGCTTTACAACCTCTCACGGTCCTTCATCAGGTTTCCCTGACCCCACCAGGCTGGAAAGCTTGTAACATATCAGCGACTTGTTGGTCCAATAAAAGCTACCATATCCCCTATTCCATCTCCCTCCTTTGTTACCACATTATTAATTATTATGGAAGAAAGGATTGAGGCCTGGATTGTAGTCCGCGCTGGTGCGCGTTCATCGCATCGCCGGCGCCTCTCGCCTGAGCGAAGTATGAACTTGGCTGCAGGAGATTGGAGGCAGCGATGGGGAGATGAGGCAAACGCATGGCGGAAGCGCCACGAAGCTAATTCGCCCTCATTGGCTGAACCGCTCACATGACGCCGACGTCACGCAGGCGCGCTCGAAAAGACAAAAGAAAATTGATTTTCAAAATGCGGTCGCGCCACTGCCCTCCGCTGTGCGTGCGCACTAGAGGCGGCCGCATAGGGATGATGCATTTGTGTTTGTCACGCGTGCGAGCGCCATCGCGCTGAGTATAGTCTCAGCCTAACACGGCTCCCCACCCTTCTTTGCCATGTGCACGTCCTGTGACATTTGTTATTGTACATCTTCACTGGTAAGATTTTGGGTCGCAGCAAAAAGGGGCCATCACTGCCGTGCGCTCCTGGGATCCAACCGTCCTGAAACTTGTAGGGTCTCAAAAACTTTGCAAAACGATATAAATGGGAAGAATGCTCGTGTTCGCTCATATCTCCAGGTCTCACACAAATACTCTAACAAAAGTGCCTAAGAAATGGCGGCGTGGCTGAGCTTCCCAATTTGACTGCACCCCTTGGAGTGGAGAGAAATGGTCAGGGCGGTGTACTCTTTACATATATAAGAGGTTACTTGGGGCTCACAGTTGTGAGAAACTGCTAGAATGATTTGGGGGCACCAAACATACCTTAAGTATTTGTTCTCCACACTGGACATCATTTGAATTGTGGGATGTGTGAGGTCTAATTCAACGTGCTCATTTTTGGGGGTGGAGTGGTAAACGTGTTCATTTGTACTGCACTAAGTACATTTGTCGGGGTGACGTGGCAAACAAGTTTATTAATACCCCACTATGTGGATTTCTTGGGGTGGAGTGATAACCACATTTTACTGTATATTCACAATGTACATTTTTGAGGGGTAGAGTAGTAAACATGTATATATACACCAGACTATAGCCCAGATCCATAAAAGGGAGCTAAGCTTTAGTGCGCCATTACTCCTACCTGGGCCTATGTGCTTTTCTTCGGGAGTTGTGGTAAAGCTGTTCATGTACTGTATACCACACTCCTATTCACACTGTACGGTTTTGACGGATGGGTGGTTAAGTGCAGAGTTTCAGCTGCTTTAAATATGCATGAACAGCAATTAATAAAAAAGAGAAAGAGTGCCACCTGGTGTGCAGCAGGAGGTAACACATGACCATTACATTCCCAGAATGAATCAAGCTGACCCAGCAGGTATTTTTGCATTTTATTAACTTACGAGTGTAGCCGGGTCACCTGATGGCTACTATTCTACCACGGTCTGGCAGTAAACCCTGGTACAATCAGGTTGCCAGTAGTTGCTATGGGGTTTTCCCCCTCCAAGGAGCTGCATTTGAGTGGCAGCGGGAGGCGGTGACATCAGGCCTGGGCATGACCAATCATGAGCTAGACCTGGTGCCCTCCTCCTGGCAGTACTTAAAGGCAGGACCGCTCTAAATTAGTTAGTGTCCTTCCCCCACTGAGGAAGGCAGGTCACACAACTGGGAGCCTGAGATTGGGGCCTTCCCGTGTGCTCTTCCCTCCGGGGGAGATTGAGTGTGGACCATAACCTGCCTCTGCTAGGGAGGTGGGGAAGAGCTAGGACGGCTGCGGGTGCCCTTGGCCTGTAGTGACGGTCCAGGGACCATCATTCAGTGAGAGCTGAGAGTACTGCATCGGGCAGAAGCCTGCTGTGTAACTGTGCTGTACAGAAGACAATAAACCGGTCCTGTTATTATACCTCCGGCCTGGTGTGTGACCTTTCTGAGGGGAGAGGTAATAAGTTCTACTGTGTGAGATCACCTTCAGTTCCTGGAGCCTACGGCAGATGGAGGCGCTGCACAGCTAAAGAGATATGTAGGTTATGAACCCCAGAAGCCTAGTCCTGTCCCGTCACCACCACCGGCGGACGACTCAGCCCTTCTGTTGCCAGCAGGTATATGCACCATACACCGTAGTAATGGACAAATCTCCCACCGGGTGGGGGAAACACCGTTACACAAGCCTTCCAACATAACCTTTATCCCGTGCAGATCAGTTTCCTGGAAGCCAAATATCAGGAAGACAGACTTGGAATACCAAAGTACTCTACTAAGAAGTGCACAGCAGATTTAAGCTCGACACCAAAGTTATTTATGATTGTATATGTATACAATTTAGAGCATTTGCACAACAACCAGTTGCAACAAAACTAAAAGTTGACTAGATTCTCAGGAAAGTTTGAACTATTAACATTATAGGTTCATGTCTCTTGCCCATATATTATGTATATCCAGTTATTTCAATTTGACTACTTTTTTAAAGTCTGTATCTTCCAATCGTAACGTCCTTGCAAACACATGCAAAGAAATTGTCATAATGGGATATTGGGTAGTCTAGTAGAATGAATGGAGGTGGAATTAGACCTGCTTCACAAGAGAAGCATGGAGAAGACTGGAGAGACGGACACCACAACCCAGTGGCATGGACATGAAAGAAGTCATTCTTTTTTTTTACTTCTCCTTTCTGATATTAGGGGATGTTGGAAGAAATAACTGACAAGTGCGTTGACTTGACAGTAATTATTAACCCTGATTGATATGCATTGCAAATACCAAGTAAATGGTTAACTTTGGGACCTTGTGTAGTTCTTACTGGAACTGACTTAAGGAGCTGCACTTCCTCTGTTTAGTCAGTTGTGCCTCTACCGTGATAGAGGTGTAGTCTATCCAACCCAGTGGTGCAGGGCTCTGCTTACTGAGGCCCTCCCTGCGGGGAGCGGTGGAAGACTATTCCCCTTACCCTACCAGGGGGTAAGGAAAGAGCAAGGACTGCTCCTGGTGGCTGGTGGCTGGTGGCCAGGAGTGTACTGTAGGTAAAGGGACATCCTAAAGGTGAATACATGATTGCTAAAGAATTGATCCGGTGTAAACTGTACCCTGCCCTTGATATTTATTCTTGTTGCTCTCTCTCACAATCATCTGTGACAAGATCCTTGCCTGAGACTGAAATCTATCAGGAAGGGGAAGAGGTAGTTCTCCTGCAGAGATTTCTCCCCAAATCTCTGGGGGCTGCAAGAGATTGAGGTGCTGTCACCGTGAGTACGATTCGGGCAAGACACCAGAAGCCTGTCCTGACCTCCCCTATAACACCATGTGGGAGACTCAGGGCCCCCTGTTACCAGCAGGTATGCACCACACTAAGATGAGTAACCAGAGCAGCTTTCCCCTTGATAGACCCTATATGAGATTGAAGGGCGGGGTGGGGGGGACGACGACATGGTTACATTTGGAGGCGCTGCTGAGGTGAAAACAGGCAGGCTTTCAGCGAAGCAGAACAGAAAGTTTGGATGTATGCTTTCAGAGCAAGTGCTGAGAACGGAGGGAGTCTAGGTGTAGTCAGGAGGCACATAAACCTCGCAAAGCATGACCTAAGACTGGCCTAAAGAGGTGAATAAAGCTGGCAACAGGGCTATAGCTGTTCTAGTCCCCTGAGGCGGGTAGTCGTATGATGCCTAAAGGGGGTAAACTGGTAACATAGAGCATGAACTTCTGGAGAGGGTCTGCGATACTGGTAGCCAAGAGGAGGTGACGCCCGAGTGCTGAAGGGAAAAGCCCAAAAGCACCACTAGCCAGTGGCCAGACAATAACCGTTGAGTACTTGTACTGGACTGTCATCGTGTGCAGTTTACATAAGAAAGAGTTTTGCCTAGCCTGGGGTATGCTGAATTACCACTGGTCAGAGGCTACTATGGACTGCAGTGTTATCAGGAGAGCGAGCCCCCTACCAAATCATGAGGGACGCGCTGTGAGGCGTCATAAGCCTGCATACCAACGCCAAGGTATAACCAAATTAATTCCCCTCTTACAGAGGTAAAAGGAAGGGTTCACAGTGTAGTGTAGGACCTGCATTAATTTGGTTATAACTTGGCGTTGGTATGCAGGCTAATGACGCTTTGGCCAAAGGGTTAACTAAATAACCAAGTATTTAATATTATTATTGAAGTATTTTACTTTATACTTTTTACCATATAGGTTTTGTCAATGGGATGTAGCATTGGGCACCCCCTGTCTCTAGTGTGGGATCTATTACCTGTGGCCAGTAGATCCATTTCCTACCATCGTTGCCCAGCCTGATGGTCCTCAAGCGACGCTGATGAAGGTGGATAACCTCGACGTGGCTGCAAGTCCGAGCCCGTGTGCCCTACCGAGTGATCCGGTTGTCGACCTGGTTCCCTATGCGGGACCAGCGGAGGAACAGGAGCAAGATAAGGTGACTGCCCAGGGTGAATGGGGATTGCTAGCATTGGTGGTGACGGAGCAAGACCGCTTCGTGCCCATTGCCGCCAGTGGCTGCGAGATGCCCCGATGTCGTTCCCCTTTCGGAGGTGTCCCTGCCGTCTTCGTCGGACAGTGTTTCATCGGTGGTGATGTGCCGGCCGGCGAACCACCCCAGCGGTGCAGTCCAGTCGAGCACACTTACCTGTGAGAAGGAGCGGGTGAGTCCAGAGATTCCCCGACAGCAGGCGCTGGTGCGGCCTGAGCCTCGTAGAAGTCCCACGGCCGTGGATACTCCCAATGTGGCAGAGGAAGAACTGGAGATCATTGCGAGTCAGCGGAGCGGTGAGACAACCCCACCTTACTCCCGACAGGCGAAGACTGAGGAGACCGGAGAGAAGGCCCAGTCTGAAGCATACTCACGCATCCGAGACCACACTGAACTTTCGTTACCGACACGCCCGCGATGACGCACTTCCGGTCAGGACCTGGATTTATACCCAACTCCCAGCGTCGACAGGAGATGTCGCACTTCCGATTCGACCACCGCATGGATTGGACACATGATTGACGCCTTCCTGATGAATACCAGCATAACCAGGGAGAGATGGATCGTTACAGGGAGACTGTAGCGGGACGAGGAAGCAGAACGGGTTGCAGCACGGGACAGTAGAAGACCTTCACTGGTTGAGGCATAGCCCGACTAAGGACCCTGTTCCGAACACTGTTAATTCCCTCATCCCCACCCTCAGCGCCACTGCCTATCTAGTTCCGGGTCACGTTCAACAGTCACCAGTCGAGCACACTTACCTGTGAGAAGGAGCGGGTGAGTCCAGAGATTCCCCGACAGCAGGCGCTGGTGCGGCCTGAGCCTCGTAGAAGTCCCACGGCCGTGGATACTCCCAATGTGGCAGAGGAAGAACTGGAGATCATTGCGAGTCAGCGGAGCGGTGAGACAACCCCACCTTACTCCCGACAGGCGAAGACTGAGGAGACCGGAGAGAAGGCCCAGTCTGAAGCATACTCACGCATCCGAGACCACACTGAACTTTCGGTACCACGCCCGGCGGATGACGCACTTCCGGTGCAGGACCTGGATTTATACCCAGACTCCGCAGCGTCGACAGGAGATGTCGTCACGTCCGATTCGACCACCGGCATGGATTGGACACATGATTGGACGCCTTCCTGATGAATACCAGCATAACCAGAGGAGAGATGGATCGTTACAGGGAGACTGTAGCGGGACGAGGAAAGCAACGGGTTGCAGCACGGGACAGTAGGAAGACCTTCACTGGTTGAGGCATAGCCCGACTTAAGGACACTGTTCCGAACACTGGTAATTCCCTCATCCCCACCCTCAGCGCCACTGCCCTATCTAGTTCCGGGTCACGTTCAAGTCACCAGTCGAGCACACTTACCTTGAGAGAGCGGTGAGTCCAGAGATTCCCGACAGCAGGCGCTGGTGGCGGCCTGAGCTCGTAGAAAGTCCACGGCCGTGGATACTCCCAATGTGGCAGAGGAAGAACTGGAGATCATTGCGAGTCAGCGGAGCGGTGAGACAACCCCACCTTACTCCGACAGGCGAAGACTGAGGAGACCGAGAGAAGGCCCAGTCTGAAGCATACTCACGCATCGAGACCACACTGAACTTTCGGTACCACGCCCGGGATGACGCACTTCCGGTGGCAGGACCGGATTTATACCCAGAACTCCGCAGTCGACAGGAGATGTGTCACGTCCGATTCGACCACCGGCATGGATTGGACACATGATTGGACGCCTTCCTGATGAATACCAGTACCAGAGGAGAGATGGATCGTTACAGGGAGACTGTAGCGGGACGAGGAAAGCAACGGGTTGCAGCACGGGACAGTAGGAAGACCTTCACTGGTTGAGGCATAGCCCGACTTAAGGACACTTTCCGAACAACTGGTAATTCCCCATCCCCCCTCGCGACCACTGCCCTATCTAGTTCCGGGTCACGTTCAAGTCACCAGGGTTCTAGTAGGGGTAAGACATCTACAGCTCCCAAACTCTCCACGGAATGGCGGGATTGGGTGACCAGTGATGAGGGGTCTCATGGGGAGATACCATGGTCAAGTAGGATATCAGTGCCAAACCCTACAGTGTTCAAACCTGTACCTAGGGATAAACCCAAGGGGTCATCATCTTCCGGGAGGGATACTTCTGGGGTATCATTTAAAGAAGAGTCTGGGGGATCTGTGTGTGTATCATTATCAGACGAGCATAGTGGTAAATGGTGGGCTCCAGGGGTATTCGGTGTCCATGGACCGTACCTGATTCATATTAATGAAGGATGATATTGTTGATCATTGGTGGGATAAGGGCCCATACTCCACAGAGGAGGCTGCTGAAGAGCTCATTAGGCGGATGAGGAAAATTAAGCAGGGAATCGTGACTCCAAAAGGGCCTTCTATATTTTATGATGAGATTGCCCCCGAGTAACCTTTGCAAGGCCAGGAATAAGAAGCTCACTAAATTGAGTCGAGCCAACAGGGCTATTGTGGCACGTTACCGACAGTCCCATGGGTATGAGTACCCCTATGTGCCTGAACCCATAATGCAAGAGATAGAAGATCAAAGGGATACTTGGCTTAGGGATGCAGTGATTGATTATTTAAGGTCCAAAAACAGCAGCACCGCTTTCCACACAGAGGAAATAATTTGCTATTTAATGAGGGTATGGAGCGTAGGGAGGAATATCTTAATGCACAAGATAATGTACCGCCCAGAGAATGGACCTCCTCAGTCCTATTTTGTTGAAATCATTGACCATAATAGGGAGGGAAGTGCGAAAACCTGATCCCAGGCATTACTATTGATTAATGGATTCTCTATTTTAAGAGTATCCTGGGTGGTTATGTTAAATCTTCTAAGGTATATGTGTGTAGCCTGCAGATGATATGACAAAACCAAAAACAAATGTTATATATAGATCTTAAGTTACAAACTGCCCATATGAGGAGTTGGTGATGTAACCGCTTGGTGGGACATTGTCTTAATCCCACCTTTAATTAGTGTGCATGCAAAGGGGAAAAGCACAAGCATCAGCACATCCAAATAAAATTGTAGAACTTGCATGCTGTAAATAATAATCCCCCAGGTTTTGAGCCGCACAAGAGAGGCCTTCTGCAGGACTCTGAGACCCGTATTGTGCAGATCGATATGTTGCCGATTACAGTTATGCTTTTTGTGTAAGCAGTAACATGATACAGCCGTATTTGGGTTTGCTGCTGCTGCTGCTTATACTTTATCCTTCTGCATACACAAAGGGGCATGTGACAAACAAGTATCCTCACACGTGGATTCATCGTCAGCACCCCAGTTTGTATCACTCAATAGTTTCTCTCAACAATATTAGAGCACATTTACATGATCATATATAGTAGATAACCAAGCAGTAGTAAAACATAACAGAACACATCCACAGAACCTTGTTTGGGGGAAGGTAGATTTTAAAAATTTCTTCTGTGTGCGTTGCAAGGGACCACATAACTGTCACTGCAGTAGTACCACCACTTGGGCACCCTGCCAAGAGTCTTCATAATAAATCAGAACTTTAATAGGGCAGCATGTCATATGCAAGAAAAGCAGCACCAGGTTAATTAAAAAAAAGCTAATTATAAGCAGTAAGGGTTGTCAACTATGTCTAATATGGTGCTATTTTCATCACCAGTTTTGCAAGCAGATCTTGGATAACTCCCAAAACATGATATGGAAACCAATCTGTTTCATGAGGAAATATTCCTCTTATTAGATGATCCTGGCAGTCTCCATAGTTGACGGTGTTTGACAAATCACTGCCCCATATCACTTCCCTTCTAAGAGTACAATCAGATAAAGTCATTGTAATATATCCAATGATAACCAACAACAGGAAAGGATAGAGTATGGGTGGACAAGTCCGGTCCTCAAGGGTCACCAACAGGTCAGGTTTTAAGGATATCCCGGCTTCAGCACATGTGGCTCAATCAACTAATGAGCCACTGATTAAGCCACCTGTTCTGAAGCAGGGATATCCCTAATACCTGGCCTGTTGGTAGCTCTTGAGGACTGGAGTTGGTCACCACTGGGATAGAGGAATTAAAACCAATCAATTACTGCTGGTAACCTCAATCTCTTCCTAAGTCTACAAAATAGAACCAACCATGCAAATAGCCCCAAGCAGAGCAGGGAATGCAAAACACAGGAACATTCGTATGCAGGGGACAACCTTGGGAAGAAACATCTGGAGTGTTAAAGTGCGAAGACATAATGAGACTTAAGTAAAGAACAGAAGGGGATACAAGGACATGAGAAGACGGCAGTCATAGCTGTTTTTGTGTTACTGAAATATTTAGTAATTAAATATATTTGTGTGATAACGAGAAGAGAAAGTTTAGTGAACACGAGTGGAAAAAGATTGTGTGTGTGAAATGGTCCAAACAGTGGTGTAATCAGAGAGAAGTGGAATTGTGTAAGCAATATAGAATTTCATGCAGGGCCAGTATAATTAGTGAGCATTTCCTTTAAAAAAACAAAACGCCCCCCAAGGTGGAGTTGAGCCTTGTTAATTTCAGCTGTGGGGATCCCCTGCTTTCTAAGACGCTCACTTCTGCAGGTCATGTCGGTATTCCCTGCATGTTTAAAGGTCCCGTGTTACGCCGCTCAATAGGAAGCCGCGACAGATGACACCGTGACAGGGAACGGCGTGATGCGGGACTGCTACCGGCATGATCTACAGAGGTAAGGATCTTGTTAAGCAGGGGTCTCCGGAGCTGAAATTAGCATGATTCGGAGACCACCTAATTCATATTTACAGCAACAGCACAAGTTTCCATAAAAAAATATCTGAACGATTATTAACTCTGCACATGCACTGTATGTGGGTCCGGTTCATCAGGAGAATGTACTGTTTAAAGATGCCACTGTAACCTGACACGGATTCTAGTGAACCCTCCATTTGTATTGCAAATACAAAACAACAAGCTGGAAATGAAGGGGAAACATGGACGTAACTACACTACTGCAAATCCCTGCAATGCTGGAGGCCCAGGGCCTTTGTTTGCTGTGCCAAACTACACCCTGCCGGTGTATCCGTGTCCTGCTCGGTGCCAGAAATTGGGTCCAACTTCTGCATCTGCCCACAGCTTTCTGACAATACAGGATGGCGATGAGAACCATGCCCCTGTCCTACATTTCCCAAAAGGCAAGGTAATGGGGGGGTGGGGGATTGAGTGAAATAGAAGGGGGTTGAGTTTGAGAGGAAGGGGGGAATGGAGTGTGAGAGGAAAGGGGAATGGAGTGCGAGAGTCAGAGAGGAGGGGTGAAAGTAGAGGGGGAGGAGTGAGAGAGTTAGAGAGGAGTGAGGAAAGAGTTAGAGAGGAGGGGAGAGAGTTAGAGGAGGGGGGGAGAGAGTTAGAGGAGGGGGGGAGAGAGTTAGAGATGGGTGAGAGAGTTAGAGAGAAGGATGGGAGAGTTCGAGAGAAGGGTGGGAGAGTTAGAGAGAAGGGTGGGAGAGTTAGAGAGAAGGGTGAGAGAGTTAGAGAGAAGGGTGGGAGAGTTAGAAAGAAGGGTGGGAGAGTTAGAAAGAAGGGTGGGAGAGTTAGAGAGAAGGGTGGGAGAGTTAGAGAGAAGGGTGGGAGAGTTAGAGAGACTGTGGCGCGTTCGACGAGCCGGGTGGCGAGTCGCGTCGCCGTGGCTCGTCGCTAGCGTGGTGCGCGTTCGCGCGCCGGTGTGGGTTCGCGCGCCGGTTGGCGCGTTCGCGCGCCGGTGCGCGCTTCGCGAGCCGGGTGGGCGCGTTCGCGCGCCGGTGGGGTCGTTCGCGCCCGGGCTGGGCGCGTTGCGCGCCGGGTGGGGCGTTCGCGCGCCGGGTGGGCGCTTTCGCGCGCCGTGCTGGGCGCTTATTCGCCGCGGTGGGGCGCGTTCGCGCGCGGGTGGGCGCGTTCGCGGCCCGCGGGGGCGCACGCGCCGGTCGCGCGCGCGCGTGGGTCGCGTTCGCGCGCCGGTGGGCGCGTTCGCTTCACGGGTGGGCGGTCGCGCGCCGGGTTGCGCGCGGTGTGCGCGCCGTGGGCGCTTCGCCGCGCGATGGGCGCGTTGCCTCGCCGGGTGGGCGCGTTCGCCGGTGGTCCGTAGCCGCGTGGGCGCGTTCGCGCGCGGGTGGGCCGCGTCGAGCGCCGTGGGCTCGTTCGCGCGGCGGGCGGGGGGGAGGGGGGGAGAGAGTGACAGATGGGGCCATTAACATGTTTTTGCAGGTGGGCCCCAAAATTGTAGTTATGCCATTGATGGGTAATTAAGCCTTAATATGCAAATTAGTTCAGAGGGGATTTTACATTCGTATTTATGTGAAATTCCATTAGGCAAAACAAACTAAAAACATATAGATCACATTGGAACCATATTTCAAAATAAGTCGCATCTTTCTATAACTACTATGATACTGATGGTAACTGTCAGTCCTGCAGCCAATGCCAGCTGCAATATAACCATATCCTATTAGCGTTTACATACTAAAATTACATAGAAAGCTCTTTGAACGAAATAGTGCCAAATCTTTGCTGGAAACCACTGTACGAGTTAGATCAATTTGCAAAGGAGTACTTTGGTTTGTTACATTACATACAAGAAAGGAATATCAAAAACAATAAGACATTCATACTGGTCATGCACAGAAAGCTGCAACAAAGTGACTTACTGCCTGCTTTTGTTCCTCCTCCTTTGGTAACAGTGATAAGAAAAAAAAAGTGAAGAAAAGTGAAGCAGGATAAGTTAACTTTAACATACAAAACATAACATGCAATCAGATCAGCAGGATTGCTACATTCACACATTGTTTACATGTTCTCCTAAATAAGATTGAAACTTAAATTACAGGCGGTCCTCGGTTATCCAACGGAACCCGTTCTGGAAGTAGCGTTGGATAGTGAAACCGTTGTAAAGTGAGTCCCATGTTAATCAGTGGCGGTGAGCGTCGGATAACGCATTCCGGCGTCGGATAACGGCCCTTAGGGTTGCATTGTATAGCGTTGGATATGCCGTTCGTTGTAAAGTGAAACGTTGGATATGAGGACTACCTGTTGATGTACACAAGTTTAATGTGGAGCGTATTTCTCTAATATGACGGGTCTCATTGTTCCTGCAGAGATGACAGGAATGTGAGGTCTCATTTGCCAAGTTGGCCCAAGCTTCTACAATATAAATAGGTCAAACGCAACCAAGGAAATATGCCAAGGAACGGCTATTGCAGTCACCATACACCATACAAAGCTGTGTGCTCTACACATTTCGTTTCCTTTGGCTTCTTCTGACCATGACATGGGGGGTTCTCAACTCTAGTCCTCAAGACCCCCCAACAGCTCAGGTTTTAAGGATATCTTGTTTCTTGGAGATGAGGAGGAGCGCAGGTAGGTGTAGCAAAATATGCAAAAAAGAATAACAAATATATAGTGCAGATGGTAAACACTGTGTAAGTAGATGTAATCTATAGAATAGAACTCACATAAATCGCAGAAAATATCACGTGTCAGAGATCCTTCTCTCTCTGACTGGAGCCCTTTAAATGGTAACAGGGAAATCCCTCAAGGCACGGATATGTATGGATAAGAAGAAAAGCCACAATAGTGCATACTATTCCAATAATGTATTATGCATACAAATAACACGAGTATATCACACTCACATTCGCCATGTATAAATCGGGTGGGGGAGAGAACCGCAGCTCGTTGTATATGTAGGCAGCTTCACAGCATTCAGGATTCTCTTCCGCGTGTGTCACAGCCGTCGCGTCACTTCCGCTATCGCGTCACGGCTGAGGGCGGAAGTTCCCAATGGAAGAGATCTAAGACCGAGTTCTGCCAGTCCTTCAGAGCTTGTTCTCTCTCTTCAAACTCTACGCGTTTCGCCAGATGCTTCGTCAGGAGTTTTAAGGATTTCCCCTGCTTCAGCACAGGTTGCTCAGAGGCTCAGTCGAAGATTGCACCACCTGTGCTGAAGCAGGGATATCCTGAAAACCTGACCTGTTGGGCAGGTCTTGAGGACCGGAGTTGAGAACCCCTGCATTACAATGACTGAAGTCTCACTTTCATTCGAGCTCCGGACCATTCCTTTCATTGTTGGAAGAAGGCTGTTCTGTCAGCAAAATAAAGACGTTCTTTGGTCACTTGTTTAGTAAGCACAGGATTACATGCAACATGGGGGCAGTGGGTTTGTTTAATAGGGCAGCCACGATGAAATGACTAATGCACATGGCTGGTAATGGTATTGAGGGATTTTGAGTCATTTCTTTATTGAAAAAACACGATATTACACAAACTGAGTCATAACGTCATGACATGAACTGTTCGTTTATATCGTGATGGTCTGCTTCTTCCAGTTACATTTAAAAAACTCAAGTTTATGCTGATATTTCCCCCATTAATTATTTGTGTTCAAAGGTCTTCTTCTCTTTTGTGTAATATTTCTATTCATCTCCAGCCTTCAAGCCCAGCAACTCCAATCTATATAACAAGGGAAATGAGTGGGAACAGAGAGCAGTGCGCTTTCAAATATTGCAGACTGGTGTCTACTGTTATAGCAAAGGAAGAGGGCCTGATATAAAGGCCGATAAAGGCTCACTCGCTGCTGAGCTAAGATGCCTCTCTGTCCTCTCCAGTTTGAATCACAGAAACTCTGTGCCAAGTGTATACTGTATGACCGTTGCACATTTACCAGCCAGGAATGAGAATACACAGGAGGACGACGCATAGCATGAACTATGCTAGAGATGCGCAGGTTTAGAGCAAGGAATACACCTAATTGTGCCTGCAAGAGTCAGATTAAAGGCCTGCCTAGTAAAATACATTGTTCAAGTGGGAAGAGAGGAGTCTTTTTAGAGTATGACAACTAAATTGGAAAGGATATACTGTATAGAATGATTTATATAAATTGTTGCTAGCCTAGGTATAAACAGAACAAGACTGTAATATGATCTCTATATAGTTTGTGCTCGCATGATGGTTTCATTTTCTATTACTTACAATATATTACCTTATGTTTTCACTGTGATCTATCAACTAAGATAATTATTGTGATATATCTTATCAAGCAAAGTTACTGAAAATAAACATATTTTCACCAAGAAAATGCATAAATAACTCTGGGGCAGAGATTTATTTTGTGTTATTCTGCTGTACTTTGGATCCTGAGAAATATAACTGAATTCGGAGCGTATTAATCAATATATTTTCTAAACAGGCCCTGGAACACTATCCTGTCTGAAAAACAATACTTCCAGATAAACCAATACCATTCGACAACCTATAATGCACGATAACGCCATTCTGCAATGTCTGAAACGGACTAAGACAGTATTGTGGTGACAGGTATCATCTTTACAACCAGGGCGCGCTTTTACATTTCATAGGGCACATTTTGGGGCACTGTGAAATATACAGTAGTACCCTGTGTGTTACTGGTGTATTCTTGTGCTGTGTGCCGCGCTGCGGATACTGGGAATGCTGCCCACAAAAAGCAGCAGTAACAAAGACGATTAACTGCTGAGTGCAAGTTTATGATACATCGCATGCTATTGAAGACATCCCAGATTGAAAAAAAAGAAAAACACTTACAGGCGCATCACCCAGACTTCAAGGCTCCAGCGTTAATATTTTTGATAGTGTGTAGAGATGAAAGCTTGTGGGAGGTAGGGAGAAGGGAGGCTGGAATGAAGAAGCAGCACATGAAAACCTAACAAAAGGATCCCCGCACAGGAAAAAGTCCTGAAAGATGCGTGCAGAGGATGTCCTTGATTTCAGAAAGCATGACAGGACTCAGATAAGGATCAATTAGCCCTGTCCTGCTTACTAATCTCTTCAGAGGCAATATATCTCGATAAGGCTCCAGACTCTCAGCTTTCTTTGCTGTGATGAGGCAATAAGTGGTGTAATGTACCAGCCTCTCAAGGAGACATGTTCAATAAATACTTCAAAGTGCAAAGTCTCAACGTGACAAACAAAAAAGGAGGCTCAGCAACAGAACATACAGTATATGGAAAGAGAACCTGCCGAGCAGAGAGACATATTTAAACATACTGATAGCAGTGGCAATGTCAGAGGAGAAGCTCTGCATACATGTGCTGAGAGATGGAGGGACAGTGATTCAATATTACTCTTGCAAAGTAATAAGAGAAGATAGTGTCCCATATACTGCTCGTCTGGGAATACACAAACATGTCTGTGGCACTGGATTGGTACAGTATTCATCACAATCCCATTTTCTCTACTACAAAAGGAACGCTTTTTAGTCATATCCTTATCCCCTACATCCACAGAAAGTCCATACAGCGGAAGAACGTGCGGAGGCGTGCGCGCGAGTGACGTCACCTGCTTTAAGCGGAAGCGTTTTGTGACCAAGGTAGAGGTGCCGTGGGGGCGTGTCTAGGGGTGTGTCTGTGACGTCATGGAGCTGGTCCGCCTTCTTTGGGCGAACCTCTCACGTGACCTGCCCGTCGTGACGAGGAATCAGATTGAACTGATTCCACGCGCACAGCGAGCACCCTCCTGCTGTCGCGCGGTCTTCGCCAGCATGGACGCAACCTACGAGTAGGCAGCAAGTGCCACCTGCAAAAAGACCCCACATCTATTGCCATGGTGCTCAACTCCAATCCCCAAGACTCCCTAACAGGTCAGGTCTTAAGGACATCCCAGCTTCAGCACAGGTGTATTGAGCCACCTGTGCTGAAGCTGGGATATCCTTAAAACCTGACCTGTTGGGGGGGCTTGGGGACTGGAGTTGAGCCCCCCTGTCCTATTGTCCCAGTCACAAGACAAAACAATGTGAAAACAAAGTGCTCAACATGTTAAAAAAATGAAAGTTATCAAAAGCCCAGGAATAACGTTAAAGATGCAGTTTCCCCCAAACTATGACCTTTATTTAAAGTGAGCTCATTGTGAGGTCCCTTAAAACAAGTGATAAAGTTTAATGTGTGTGTAACCCCCCTGTGGGGAGTTACTAGGTTACTATATTGCTTGAAGGAGTTGGATACTAAACACCTGCCCTTCAAGATAAGGTGTTTGAGAATGACCAGGCAGAGGTTTAGCTCCGCCCCCTTTCTGCCTAGCCAGAGGGGTGGAGAGAGGTGATATATAGGAGGGAAAAAGACTTCCAAATGGTCAGATCCTTGTGAGAGAGACCAGGGTCTAAATTGTAAATAGTTATGTTGGGGTAGGAGTCCCCGTTATCGTTTTCCAGAGAAGGGAACTGTCCTTTAAAGTCATGCCCATAGTACAGGAAGCTGGAGAAGTACAGGCTTCTACAGGAGAGATCAGTGTCCTTGAATGGTTGCTTTATCTGTGGCCCTGGGACTAATCTGAAGTCAGGTTCATCAGAAGTTATGAGACAGTATCTTAAAGCAGCAGTCCAAGCTACCTTTATATATAGTATACAGCTCAACCCCGTTATAACGCGATCCGTTACAACGCGGATCCGCTTATAACGCGATGCAAGGGTGGCTCCCAATTTTCGCATGTATGAATACTTTACAGCACGATTATTGGTATCTTAAATACTTTATTGTACAATGCATACAATGGTACATTATTTCTAACGCGATCCGCTTATAACGCGATGTGATTCTTTGGACCCCAAGCACAGCGTTATAAGGGGGTTGAGCTATATATATATATATTAATTATATAATAATTTTATATATATATTCCCTTTAATATGTGCATCAATACAATCCACACAATGATAAGTAATTAGCTGAGTTGCTGATCAGTGAAGATTCGGTTCGGGGGTTCACTAAATGGCTGTCAGTGCAGCAGAAGAGGACCAAAGATGCAAAGTTTTCTGGGAAAGATCATGTGACCAGGCAGTCACTAGAAACAATTGGTGCACTGCTAGAGAGAGGGCAGGACTCAAACACGGGTGTGCCAGAGCCTATTTCAGAAGAGGAAGGGGATTTGACTTTGTAAATGGTTGCTATAGAAACAAAAATGCTTGTTACATTATTATTATATATTTTTTAAATGCTACAAGGATTTTCTCATACAGTGGCGGCCCGCTTAAGTCTAATGCGGCTTTCTCCGCGGGTATTTTTAAACCGCGTGCAGACGCGGGCTTTTTTTGTTCTTTTCGGCGCCGCAGGCGCTTCCTTTGTTCAGCGCAATTAGCGCTGATCGGGAGAAACGGCCGCAAGATGCGGCTGGCGCGCGGCCAAGTTCGGCGGCTGAAAAAAAAGCCCCGAACAATTGCGGGTAAGTATTAGGTTAAAGGTGGCCGGCACAGTAGTACAGAACTGATTTGTTTAAAAACACACACATATAGGCTATTGCTTGGTCTGCAGTAGGACCCTGAAAGACTAAAGTACCTTGCACAAATGAAGAATAACCCCCCCCCCCCCGTTAACTCAGTACCGGAGTACAGTGTGTGAGGTCAGCAGGGTGGGATACAGAGTTATAACCCCCTATCCAACCGCAGCGAGGAAGAGGATCCCGTGCTGGGACCCTGGAAAGGTACGGATTGAGAATATCACAAGAAACATGGTTAACCATGACATGAGTGACAGAAACCCAGTTAAAGTGATGTGCCTGCTCAGGCTTGCAATGATGCAGCTGAGAAAACGTTGAACCTGGCTATAGCATGAATAAAGACCGTTTTGTTTAAGAACCACAGTACAAAGTTCCTGGCGCCCATCTTTACCATCTTTATACAGTATACGCCCAGCCTGAGCAGATCAGCACACCCCTGACAAAGGTAACGCACCCTGAATAGCCAACCACACAGACATCTATGTAAACTCCCCTATCGCCAGGGAGGGTCACATGTGCAATGCTTATTTACAAGGCTCAAAGCCGAGCATTTTCACATGGCTACTTCTGCTGCTTATTCCCTTTCTCCCCCCACAAAGCAGCACAGGGCTTTCTATGCAGACTACGAAGAGCTTTATAAAAGAATCGGCCTTCTCCTGAAATTCTCAGAGATGGTTCTTTGAAGTTTAATTAAGTCACTAAGTAAGAGCGGTTTAGCAGCCTTTATAATTTAGGTGTTGGGATAATTTTTAATTAAGCAGTGAGCAGGGGAAAAAAAAAAACTAGAGAGGTGCAGACCCCTAACTGTCCAGTATGATAAAGAAATAATAAAAACACGATGGGGAACTGCGCCTTTAAGGGTCTTGGAGGTCTACGAATCAATGCAAATGTGGTGCAATTCTGGAGCAAAACACCGGCATTGTGTGTCAGGGGGAAGTCCAATTGAAATCAATAGGATTTTTTCTTTAATATATCTAGTGCAGTGTTTGCCACAGAATTACCTTAATATACAGACCCCATGAGGTTCACCCTTCCTGCTATTAACGTGACCTCCTAATTCTACTTCATATAGGGCAAAATGAGACAAATATGGCAGACTCATTCGTTTGGCGGCTGCTGGGTGAAATAATGCCGCTGCAGGTAACGGTAAGGGCCCCTCTGTACCACACGCACCACACGCAATACCTTCATATGAAGCTGTATAAGTAACGCATTGATCGGTTGTGTGGGGACAAAGATATTGACCCGGTCCATGTCCTACTTTTATGGCTGCAAAAATGTTTATGCTGTAATATTTTCTGCTTTTTTATGACAAACTGTGCCCCCCCCCGTCCCCCGGTCTGTCGTCACATTCATGACAAGTACCCCAGCAGCAAGAATGATGAATCGCACCACATTGCTCCTTTGGTCTCTAAAGAACTGACGTTTTTACAGACAGACTGGGAAACACGTCCCACTTTTGTATGCATGGTTGCTCTTCAGTTTATACACGGGATGTTGAGAAGCGGCTGCTAGTGTCTCTTGCGGTAATAAGTTTGCCTCACGCACACTTGGCAGAGAGGGATGGCGACCCCTCTCTTACTATACTGCCTCTTTAAAAAAATAAAAAATAAATAAAGATGTTTTTATTGGAAGACCCTAAGAATTCGTAGTACTCTATAATAATGATTTACTACATTTATAGTTACAATGACTGCACTTTGCAGTAGAACACTCCTCCTCTGGCTAAGGACATGCAATTAGAAAATGCCATTTTAGCAATCTGGTTGCCTGGCATATTTTGGGTGACCCTAAATACAGTACTCAGTACTGTATGGTGCAGATGAAGAATGAAACCCATGGTACACATGATGCAAATCCCACTTGCTGTCTGATGTGTTAAAATACGTAGGACTTTAGGAATCTGCCAATCAGACCACACTAAGTATTTTAATTGTGGTGAATTTTGAATACCCCACATCCGACATAAGAATGAAACTCAAGTGTCTTAATGTTTATCGGATAGATCCTGAATGAAGGATTCTCTTTAATGTCTTTGCACAATAAATAAGCTTTGTAATTGAAGGTGTGTTCTTGATCGCCTTCTTTTGAGTACACTGTGCAATTTCAAGCGTTCAGGTGCCCCCTGACTGCAGTGTGTATGAGTTCATATTTGGATTTTGTAGGGATATTACAGGGCTTAGTGGCTTCAAGGATTATCTATACCACACACGCATTCAGGATGCAGACATTTGAAGAGCGGAGCTCACCGGGCCTTTCTACCACAGGCTGTCCTTACCTTAAGCAGCTTCATAAGCCCCTCGAGTTGCACCATGAGTTCTCTGCGGCTCTCTTGCAGAGCTGACATTCTCTGCTCGAGTTCATCCTTCCTTTGTCTGTACAAATAACACAACATGAATAGCTTTCAGAAAACAGAGGCTTTGCAGAGTGTGTGCAAACAAAAAGGATCATGCATTCACTTTAAGCCTGGGAGGCTTTTCATAGAGTGACAAGCACAATACCTGGAATAAATCTCGCACTTCTGCAAGTACTACCAGCTGTGCTGCTTGGGTGTACACAGGAATAAAAGCAAGGCAATAAGGGGTAACCATACATCATTCACCTCATTGGCTATTCAGGAGTTAAAATTCAGAGATACAAAGGTCCAAATGAAAGAAATGAATAATTATTGATTAATGTCCTAGCATTCCACATAAATATGGTACGCTAACGGCAAATTATTAATCAAACATGGTTCTCATTATTGTATATGTAAAAAAAAATGAATGTAATTTAAAAAAAGAAAGAGGTTCCATGCAAGAGAGAAATGCTAGCGTAATATGTTTACAAATACCTTATTTGTACTTTATATTTAATTCACTCCTACCACTGCATTACTACTGTGAAGCGCTATGTACATTTATGGCGCTATATAAATAAAGACATACAATACACTCCGAGATAGCGGCCAGGGCACTCATTTATTCCCAGGTATCTACTCAAATCATTCACTACGTGGGAGGTACCAACCCAGTCACTCACGTGTCTATTTTCCCTTTACGTATTCACTGATCACTCATGCCTCATGAGAGTGCAAGCGCTGCACACAAAAGGCTGTACCTCAATGAGGACGGCCATAGAGCGTGCGAGCGCACGAGGCAGCCGATTCTTTGCGAGACAATTTTTTTTATTTTGTTGCGCGACGGCCTGGTCACTGCGAGGTTCAGCGCAGTCCTACAGGCCAGGGATCGCTTCTCGTACAGGCGTGGCTGATGTCATGCGCGCGCCTGTACTATATCTGGGGCCTTAGGAAAATGCCTAATTATTAATGCAGTCCAACCATGTCACTCATTTTCTCCAACCTGATCTCCCACACCATTCATTGACTGTATTTGACCGACCTCACTTTAGTCGGGCAGCTAATTTCAATTCAGTACTGGACAAAGTAACCCAGTACTGTACCCGCTAAATCCATGCTGTTATAGTACCTGTTAACGCACTACTGTAACCCCACAAATCCACAAAGAATCATCCTATTCCTGTTTTGCAGGTACTGTCGCACTACCAAACAGAGCACCAATGGAAGTTTCCTAAACCCCTTATTAGAAGGTGGACCAAATGCTTTTCAGTGCACCCACCATCAGAAAGCTGAGAGGCTATATGTCTGACCTGCAGTCAAGTAACAGCATGCTCATCATTTACACTATACATTGTGATACCTGTTAAATAACAGGAATATTGGCAGCATTGCTGCTTCAAATCATATCTGCATACTGAAAAGCATGGGCGATCCTGGACACTAAAAATGGTGTGCACACAAAAAATCCGTACACCGATGGATGTAAGGAGTTAACCTGCTCTGCACACCACAATGTTGTGTATTGATGTACATACTCTCCGGCCAATGGCTGAGTGCAGAAGGAATAAGCCCATTGGATCCTGAGGAGCTGAGGCGTCATGGCAATGGGATGAAAGACCAGCCTAAAAGACCAGCAGGATGGCAAGTAGAGAGAGAACCTGTGCAAGCTGTGGTTCAAACCTGTGAGTCATAAAGCCAGAAAGCAGCTGGGAGATCACTCCAACAACCACATCAGTGTCCTTTCTAAGTGCCATGGGCACGACACCCATGGCTTACAACCGTTTCAACTACATAACACTACATGAGCTCCAACGCAGTGCCTGCACCAACAGTGGCCCTTTTAGTTAGCACTTGGACCACAGGGACTGTGATGTGTGAGATTTGTGCAGAGAGGTTTGTTGTTATACTGAATGTATATTGCGTTAAGTGTTGTCTGCGGTTTCCCGACATTGACGCCTACTGCATGTGATTCCTGTGTTCCCTACCCATAAAGTACTATTTTTTTTATAAGCTACGTGTCCTGCTATGTTGTGTGACCCAGCCTGGTTCTTTGCAGCCCCCCGCCTTATTATATACATATTAATACATATAGGAAAATAAAGAGGGGTTACACTTACATCACTCAAAGAGTGTCAGACACATGACATCTCAGTAAATAAACACCTTCATCAGGGAGATTTATGTCATGAATAAGCACATTGTGCTTTTTGCTATAGTGACTCATATGTAATACGGACTATGGAATGCAAAACAGGGGTAGGTTGGCACAGAAAACATGAAAAATTATAAATGACAAAGCCAGCACATCTGGGGGCTAATAACATCATGAACTACAAGCCTGGTACAGGGAGGCCTTTCATATGGGTTAAGAGCAGAATTTACAGTGCGCCTGAGTCTTCTCTGGGAGCGAAACGGTTAAACACAAAATTCAGAACAGAAATCCAATCTGGATCAGCCGATTCCTCGTATACCAAGTCAGCATGAAAGACTCACCTTTCCTGTCACAGCGACACAAATATGATATACTGTATAACTGAATGGACTAAAAATATACAGCTCGTACGGGCAGCACCAAGTGAATTATTGTTACCGATCAATAGAAACTGCTCAATTGAAAGAATTGTTCTTTTGATTATATCCTTAGGAACCAAGCTGACTGTCCAGGAAATCAAATATAACCTATTAAATATAACAGAGGCAGATGGGAGGAAGGCAAAGGCAACAGATCATTGTGTATAACTGTGCTGCCAGTATTGCAACTCGGGAAACATATGAAAGCTGTCCTGCAGGAGGGGCAATGCGTTCTGTTTGGTAACAAACAAATAGCAGCAGATGATGAAAAAAATAGATTTGTTTCATTGTCAAAAGCGGCAGAAACAAAAATGGCTCATTACAGATAGACGATAATGATAATGTTATCATCAAATAGGTCATTTTCTCCTCCATGCCCCATGGCTCAGAATTAGACTAGAGGGAACGGGCAAATTTATATCTCTGATTGTTTGGATAGTATACATTTCAGTTGCCAGAAAGAGAACGACTGTCAACATAGTAGCCCGAACAAATTGTTTGGTCAAAAAAGGGGTACATGTTTGGCTACAAACAGCATATGCTTATTACGTAGAATCTCCCTCGCCGGTCTACGTCTGCTATGACAGACTACACGTAATTGGATTGCTTTCTAGCAGGTGCCACGACTGGGAGTCACAAGACTCCAGGAAAAGTCCATCAGATTTTTCTCATTGGTCCCATATCACATCCTGAAATGCCTAGCAACTTCCAGCGTTACATTTTTTAGGTCACACACACGGCCTGGGTTCAGAATACAGGGCTAAGGAAAAAGATCTCCTTAAAGCCTGGAAAGTGTATTTTGGGGAGCTGGATTTTTTGGTATTCTTGCCACCATTGTTTCATTCACCCGCCTACAAAATAAATATATATATATATATATATATATATATAAAAAACACATACCTTCTTACCTGGACAATATTAAGTAGGGGACGTGGCTTCAGTCTAGGCTATTAAAGGCCGTGTTTGTGTTAAGTTACAGTAACTAGAAACAACTAAGGAGATGTTACTAGGTGAGCAAAGGTTCCGGAGGTCAATGCCACAAGGCAGCCAGGTCGTTGGATGTGCGTCATTGCTAGAGGGGGGGGGGGGGGGGGGTATAGGAATACTAGGGAGCTGATAATCTAGAACCTTGGGACAACAAGCACTCCAGCCTCCCAGACCCTGGAACTCAGGTATACTATGCACCAAGAGAATGGGAAGCCATCCTAAACACGCTAAGAACTGTGCCCCTGGACTGCCTGGCCAGGTGATACGCTGTTGCTGTTAGCCAGTTATTCCATTGTAACCCCCCTGTGGGTAGTGTAAACATTTTTATGTATAGATGGCTCTATAAGTGTAGGATCCCCTTTCTTGTTTTGTAGTTTGGGACAGTGTCCGATCTAGATAGTGTCCAAAATAATGGCTTCTCTCTACTCTCCTGATTCGCTTGGAGTAAGCCTATCCCTAGATGGGGCACCACAAGCAGGGACATCGAGGCAGAGCAGAATCAGCCCAACGGGAGTGTCCTTGGCGATTGAAAGCCCAAGAGGATCTAGTACACGACCCAACAGGGTTCACAGGAGAAGCAGTTCTACAGATTCTATTTAGAAGGCTCTTTTAGGTAGCCCAACAAGAGCCAATAGAACAAAAAGGGGGTACCGGCGCCTTGAAAGTCCAAATTCCAGACAAAAGGGTGAATGTCCAAGGAGATAAGTTGGCAATTCCTCAGTCTTTTAGGTAATCCAGTGTAGCTTCATCAGTGTAGAAAGAGGAAAGCCAGAGGCAATGCGCGATGGAAAATGTATCTTTAAACGCCCAGATCTTTGGATGAGCTGGTGCACCTCTCCTCACTCCGTGCCGCAAGTGACGTCACCGGATACTACATCACTGGTAGGCGGGATTACTCCACGGAAGTCCCGGATGTGACGTCACCATATGCTCCATCGCTACTGGGCATGATAACTCTGCAAGCGATCTCTCAGTCTCCTGTTTGAATGACTCTGATATCTCAGAGCTCAAACTTCAAGCGCACCTTCGTCCACAATACCCAAAAAAGTAATAAAAAACCCTACGCGTTTCGTGCGCTTGCGCACACTTCCTCAGGAGAAGCAGTTCTACAGATTCTATTTCGAAGGCTCTTTTAGGTAACCCAACATGAGCCAAGCCTTAGTATCTCCCTAGTGGGAAGAGATTGGGGCAGCTAGGGAAGAGCATACAGACAGCACAACCTGTAAACATACTAGAGACTGCATATAAGTTTAAGTGTATGTTGAGACTGAGCATATATTGATGCCTGTAATACCCCGGTAACCCCAAAAGGGAGCAGACCCTGCGTCTTTGTCTGTGGGGTTGGGACTTCCTTTACGGCAGCTACCTATCCCTCACCCAATGGCATAGCCCAAATATTTGGTAGTGGCTTTTCCCGGGGCACATTTTTTTGGATTGGCAGTGAACCCTAGGACTGCCCTTAACCTTTTTATATGTGACTGCAATTGCCAACTATAGATTACGATGCCATCCAAGTAGGCAGTGGCATATCCCCTATGGGGTCGTAGCACCTTGTCCATTAATCTTTGGGACGTGGCTGGAGCCCCATGTAGCCCAAACGGCATAGTGACAAATTGGTATAAAGGTGGCAAAGGCAGTTTTGCATTTTGATTCCTCAGCTAAAGGTATCTGCCAATATCCTTTCGTGAGGTCTAGGGTGGAGATATACTCTGCTTTACCAAGGGAGTCAAGCAATTCATCCACCATTGGCATTGGGTATGCATCGAATCTGGATATGGCATTTAACTTCGGAGGTCCACGCAAAACCTCACCTTCCCATCTGGTTTAGGGACCAACACTATAGGACTAGACCATTCGCTGTGGGACTCTTCAATCACATATATACACACACACACACACACACACACACACACACACACACACACACACAGTGTCACACACACACACACACACACACACACACACACACACACACACACACTTGTTTGAAAAAGAAAGAACACCCTCTTTGAATTCTATGGTTGTACATTATCAGGACATAATAACAATCATCTGTTCCTTAGCAAGTCTTAAAATTAGGTAAATACAACCTCAGATGAACAACAACACATGACATATTACACCGTGTCATGATTTAACAAAAATAAAGACAAAATGGAGAAGCCATGTGTGAAAAACCCCACGGGGACGAAACACGTGAGTCTCTGATGTCATTAGATGCGACCACAGTGCTAGGCTGTGGTAATGAAGTTACCCATCAGAGTTCCTATTTTGCGAGTACTGCACTGCGTTACCTCTGCTCCTGTATGCCGTGAGGTAGCTAAACTAAGTTGTGGCCCTAGGAGGCACCCACTAGCTAGCTATATCTGTATGTGCAACACTGTAGCATTGCTAGGGTCCTCTGTTTCTACCTGGTGGAGACATATAGTGCGGCAGTGCTGATTTACTGCCAATGTATGCCTGTACTCACTCACATGCCCGTTCCCCGTTCTCTTGCTGACAAGATCATAGCTCCTTCCCAGAGAGTAAATAAAGATATACATACATACATACACACTGAACTGAATACAGGTCGGGGCATCGAAATTAAATGGGGTATTTTTTGACAACAAATCAAAATGAAAATTAAACACATTAAATAAAAGTATTAACCGTTTAGGTTTAAATTACGCTATCTAAATCTAAAGCTCCCCAAATCAGTACAATTACCATCACAAAGGTAAACTCCTTTGAGGATCTCCATAAATGGAGCAGCTCCTTATACTCGCACTCAATCAAACATCTTTTCTAACAGAGTTTAGCAACAATACCAACGGAATCTATCAACTTGGAAAATGCAACTTATTATGTGCTGTATCGCCATTCCTTTTGTAAAATGCAATATGTGGAAATGGCTTTTTCCATTACATAACTCATACTGAAGATGATAGTGGTAAGAGCAAGACTCAGAGTTCTGACTATAATTTATCTTTCTGGATTCTTCTTACCAATTTAGTTGATTGTGTTGAAAATAACGATTGAAAGATTAAAAATTGAATGTGGTTTTGACAGGAAGTTATTTTTTTTTTGCTACATTTAGAGGGATTTGGGATTTTGAAGTCTGTTACGCCACAAAACCTTTACTTTCGGCAGCAATGTGAGCTGTTATTTGATGGTAAGCAAGGCCTTACTGACAGCCGTGGCTACTAACCCCGTTCCACTCGCAAAGCTTATAAAGCATTCGACTATTATTATAGATGTGTTCACTTTTATTAGTAACTCATGTCTTTAGCACATACAGCCACAAACATAGAGGTGTTAATTAAACGTGCGGAAGGTACTACGAGAGAGACGTGCATGGGGTGTGCCCGGTGGCTGAAATGTGCACCCTGATGATATCTACATCGATTGCTTAGATTCTCTATAACAATTAATTAGCTGCTGCTTTCTCTTGTAGAAATAATGATTGTATAGCATGTGATTAGAAATTAAAATGATTAAAAAATAAAGGGCTGAATATGTTTTAATACGATTAGATTATAAGCTCTCACTTAGATTGTAAGCTCTCCGGGGCAGGGATTTCCTTTCATATGGCCGGATTTTGTCTGTTGCACTTATTGTATTATAATTCCCTGTAGTATATTGTCTCTCTTGCAAAGCGCCAAGTACAGCTACTTGATTCAGGGAGTAATCCGATTGCCAATTCTTTGAGTCCGGAAGGAATTTATTGTTCCCCTTATGAGATATCATTAGATGATATGTCACTGAGGACTTTTTGTTTGCGTTCCTCTGGATCAATAGTAAGTATAGATATAGGATAAAGTATCTGTCGTCTAAATTTAGCATAGGTTGACCTTGATGGACGCATGTCTTTTTTCAACCTCATTTACTATGTAACTATGTAGCTATATAAAGACATACATACTGTACACATGATTAGCTATACCGTGGTTTCCTTGCAACATCTTTTCCTGTACTTGGTTCAGGTAAAGTGTGGATTTACTAGTTGTGGGAGTGCTCAAAAGGAATCTGTTGCTTTATTTTAACTTTACCTTGGGCAAGTGATAAAGGTTAATATAGCTGCCAGTGCTTTATGCCATTGATGTTGAAGGGTTACAAATAGAAACATCTGGCACCAATGATTGCAGCCTTCGTAAAGGCTCATGCAGTGTCCAATGACAAGCTGTCGGTCGTCCATCACCTGGCATGTCATTAAAGTAAAATTAAATGGTTTCCCTGTGTGCCAGACTTGCTGACCTTGTAAATTAGGATTTTATGTGAGGTTGTACTAAAAGCTTAGTGGGCTTCCATTTGAATTATGCATGCCTGTCGTCTCCTATAGACTCTTCAGATTTGTCACCAGAGCGAGCAGCCTTGGTGACTTTATGCCGAGCCTCATTAATATATTAGGGCCATCTTTAATTCATGGAACCCTGTTTTTTTTTTGGGAATAGCTGTTTGATTCTGATTAAGGTTTTAATATTTCACCGAATTAAAAGGAAGTAAGAGATTTACACCTTCCCCCGTGTGATATGTGAGAGGGTCGGTGTGTAGTCAGGGAAGGGGAAAAGTGCTTGTAGTCACGTATCAATAGGACTTTGGGCTCATTACTTTCCCTTCAGTGGCGGTAAGATATAACTGTAACATGCATTGCAGATTACATCCCAGGTTGTTATGTCTGTTTTATGCTATGTTTTTTGCATTCCATTTCCCGCAGGTAAATGTACGGCAGTGTCACGGTAACTTGTGATAGGATATACAGCCACAGCTAAACTTAATCTAACGTTTACCCGTTTTTTTTTCGCAGCTTTTTCTTTTCCCGGCCGGAATTGGCCGCGCACCAGCCGCATCTCACGGCCGGGCGCGGCCGGTTTTCCAATCAGCGCCTAATGGCGCTGAACAATAGAAGCGCCTGCGGCGCCGGAAAAAAAAACAGCCGCGTCTGCACGGGATTTTAAATTAACCGCGGTGCAGGCCGCCTGAGAATAAGTTTAGCCGCTACTGTAATATACACCAAATAACTGGGTTGAACTGAACACGACTTAGATATAATAAAGAGAATTTATTCCTTAAAGAAGGTGAACACACAGGATAGTACAAATAACAGACAAGAAATACACTTACTTAGGGATTGGAATGATGAAGTAATCAGGAAAACAGAATTAGCAATTCAACAGCAATCAGGCATCAAGTACTTGGTAAAATGAAGACAAAGGGTATAGGCTGATACCAGTTTATATGTAATTCCAGTCCTATACCTTATCATTGAGTGCAGGCCATTGGAGAACAATTATCTGCACCCAATCTCTAACGTGGGAACATTGATAACCCATGCCCCCCAGCTAGTTAGCACATGCGTACTTCTGGCCCTGGGGGGTCTCATTTCTTTAGCTCCACACAAAAGTCAGGGCGCCGACATGTCTACCAGACCTGGATCTGGTCAGGAAACCCTTTGTCTGTAGGTGTGAATTATAGCACTTACAGACCACTCAAGCCCTGCATTTCTCCGCCCTAATATATACAGCTAGGGTGGCTGAGCCTTTGATCAGAGGGTCTGTTGTAGACAATAGGTCGCCCCCCTGAGCATTTACATTAACCAGATTCAGAAACCTTCGCGGGCTTTTGTCCCTGCTTCGAAATCTAATACAGTTTTTAATATTAAGACATATTAAAATAATCCGTTCGGCTGGGCCGAGCGGGCTGAAACTTGCCAGTCCCTCATGCCGGAGGTGACTCTTCATGGTGGCCAAGATTCAGCTCGCTGCGACCTTCCGAGCCGGAGATACACAAATATAATTTAAAACCCTTATTACTTTAATGCAGGATTCTCCGCTCTAAAAATGAATCTCTGCTTTTCACTCTTTCCCATTGAAATCAACGGACTCCGCCGCTATAGGCTTCCAATGGAGCAACTCCGCCGTTGAAGTCAATGGGCTCCGCCGCTATAGTCTTTCAATGGGGCAACTCCGCCATTGAAGTCTATAGGGCTCCTCCGCCATAGTCTTTCAATGGAGTAACGCCGCCATTGAAGTCTATGGGGAAAATCACAATTCTTTACATTGGCCCATACTCCGTCTGGTTGGTCGGAGAGGCCTGGAAATGGCCATGCAGTCATGCTGGAACAGTGACTACATGTGACCCAGATCCCAGCCCTCTGGTCTTCTCAGAACCGGAGATATGGGCTTACACATTTTAGGCTTTCGGACTTAGCCGTTTTCTTGCGCTGTTCTTCTTGGAGTCAATGGCGCGACCCTTTTGGTGAGCGCGACCCTTTCCGGGGTCCTTAATCCTCGGACCCGGTGGTGGTCGAGTGTGGGGGTTCCTAGGATCTAGGGGCAAAAAGAATTTTATTTCTGGGTGCCCTAGAACCTAAGTTTCCCACGCCAATTGTAGTTGACCTTGAACTAGTGTGATAAAAGCTCTTTGTCAGACATTGTATCCACTTCTGCGGTTTGGATGGCTGCCATCCCGTTCCTGGAGGTCGGCGTCGAGGAATCCCCATTGAAATCAATGGCTCCATTGACTTACAATGGGAACCGCCGGTCCTCCTCTCGGACGCCACCTGCTGGTCTTCGATGGAAACGGGCCCAAACCGCCGGATTCGCCATAGGTTTCAATTGAGCTGAAATGGCTACCTTTGGGAAACTGCAAAATGGAGCCTGAAAAGGCGGGAACATGGAACAAAGGGCTATAATCACTTCCTAACTATTAACCCTTCTCCTCCCGAACGGATCCCAGTGTGTGTGTGGTGTAGACACTGAAATGGTGACCATACATTATAACAGGGGAATACACATTTGGATGTTGCAGCAAGGTAAAAACCACATTCCTGGACCGCTGTCCAGTTAACCCCTCGCCTCCCTGGTGTTGTCAGGGGGTGGCTATATGGGGTGCAACCCCTTTAATACCGGGCCAATCCCCCTCTCCCTCTACAGGCAATATGTTTAGTCACAAAACCGTCACACTGACCAGAGTGCCAAGGACTGAGATTCTCCTTTCCAAGTTATAAGCAGACCAGAACTTGCAGCTAAAATAAACCATTATTTAAATAGCAAAGGAAATGTGTAATATTCGCTAAATAAATAGAAAACAATCATTTATTAGCACAGGGATTCATTCTAATTATGCTGCTTTCATTTTGCCACAGGCTGCAAAAAATGTAATTGTAAGAACACTTCTATTTTCCCAGAAGACTCTGATAAGGTGGTTTCTCTTGACCCACATTTTGAGTTATCAGGTATAGCACTTACCGCCCTTTGCCTCAGAAGTAGAATTCTATCTGAATGTAAATAAACCATTGAGTGTTGTCTGAATCTCTGCAAATGAACCCTGAGGTGGTGGTGTGCTCCCACCCTAAAGTTCCCGAAACCGATTGTGAAAACATGAGACATTTACAAGAATTCACCATATTTGAAGTAGTCTTTGTGCTTGCTGCAGCTTTGCTGAACAGAAGGTTGTCATGTTAGAAGATTGAGAAAGGCAGCCTGAGTCAGTGTTTCTGTTTCACCTCCTAATTACACTGTCACGCAGAGGTGAGTGATGTAATTAAGGTCAGACCCCTGGCTTATACGATATTTTATAGATGGACACGTTAACTAACTCCCGAGACTACAACAAATTCACACACCCTGTGCACGTTTGTAATGTGTTGAAATAACGGTTGGTTATACACCTGAATAATTATTCCAGTTAATTATAACAAATAAAATTAGAAGTAGTGACAAAAAACAAATCAGCACAATTATCAAAGTACGCCAAACATAATAATCTGAGAACGCAACGTAACTCTTCCCACTGGAGACATCAAGATCATTTAAATAGCAAACTTATTTTTTTTTAATTTTTGTTAATTTCAATAATTTTTTAAGTACTGAGTGGTGACCTTTAACACTGAGTGCAAGAGGAGCAGATGACACGAGATCATGTGGTCACTCCTCGGAGATCATTATAACGAGGTGACCACGATGATGCGAAGCAAAAAAAAAGAAAGAAAAATAGGATACCGGAATATTTTTAAGAAATTGCTTTCAAAGGAATTTTTAGGAATGGGTTGCACCTTTAACGCTTATTGCTGATGACTTAGAAGTCCTATATTCCCTTATTTAATATGCTGTTAAGCCAATTCCCTGCACTGGAGAACATGGTAGTCCTTTTCTTTTAGATGGTGGTGAATGGTTTTCCAGTACTGGGAAGCATCTACACAGCACATTAAATCGATGCGTAAGAGAGGAACTGGAGAAATGTACAGAAGGTGGTGTGGTAGTATTCCTTACCGCAGAAGCCGGAGCTCCGCTAGCAGAGTGGGGTTCTGTTGGGCCTTCTCTGGAGTGGGCTGGGAAGCCTGCTCATGTTCCAGCCGCAGGCGCTGTATTTCTTGCAATATTTCTCTAAAATAAAAAAAATACGTTTTCATCAGTTAATCAAGTGATAACGTGGAACAGTGTATCGTTAAGAACCAGTGAACTAGAGTCTTTTTCCTTTAATCATGTTAAATATAGTGCCTATTTGTTGCCTTTAATTAGCTATAGATAACACTAATTGTTTTTACATCTAAATCTATAGTAATGTTTTCAAACCCCTTTGTCAGCAGTGAAGCCAACAGGAAAGCAAGAAATGATCCATTAGTTTATTGTTTCTTATAACGGCAAATGGTGAACATTTTCACTTTTATTTCCTGAGTTTTTCACATTAAACTAAGACATATCGGCCCATATTTACTAATAGGCCGTAGGGTGTCTTATTGTAGAGCAACAATGATTGAATATGGGCCAGAATGTGCTACTGTTACAGTAAAACCTATTTATTTCAGGATAAAAGATTAAGTGAACAAATACCTCCTTTGGTAAAAAGAAACCGTCTGAAACATTGCCTTTTGTGGGATGCCTTTCCATTTACCATCAGGTAGGAACTATACGGAGCCCCTCTTTGGGAGTACTCTATCATTTAATGGGTTAACTGTGTAGGCTCACTCCAGCTTCTTCCCACCCTATCATGTGAGGTAGGATGACTTTGCAGAAGGGTTTGTCACTCCTTTGTACTGTAGGTCTTGTGACATCCCCATATGGAGATAGAAGGGTATATACTGTATAGCTCCATCCAATGTTCTAGAATCAGGTTCATCAGAGTTCTACTGGGTTCCTCACCGTGAGTCCTGTATATAGGTTTAAGTGTATAGCTAAATGGATTAAGAAGTGTCCTATACTTGTATGCTGTTTTCAACTAAGGAGCGTGCCCTTTCATTAAACGTCAGTAGTAATAGTCCGAGATTGCTCTCACTATTGAACAGGAGGAAACATACTTTTAGTCAGGCGTTCTCAGCGTGTGTAACTCTGGTGTGTGTATGGATTGGCCCAACCGGAAGGTCCCAAGTGCAATCCTGATCAAATGGGTATGGAAGTAGTATGTGGTACACAGTAATGGGATGTAAATCACGGAGGCAGGAGTCTATTCCATGGATATCCATTTCACGAGGCACCACTAACGTTATGCAAGACCTTGCCAAATGAATCCTTGCTACAGTACCGGTAACAAGCCAAGCATCTCCCCAGCATATGAGTGAGAGCTATAAAGGGGATGAAGCCCAGATAAGTCCAGTACTGCCCTAGAGTATGAGTGAGAGCTACAAACGGGATGAAGTTCAGAGTATTCTGTTTTGCCACAAATTTCTGCCAAGTGATATGAATGTCAATACCTGTGGAGCCTTATGGACAGATGTCAAATAAAGCACCTTTTATGTTTCACAAAAGCTCATGGCGCCCATCCTATTTCTATCTACTTATTCACACCCAGCCTTGACCTGCCCAGCACCCTGAACAGGTGTGAGAGACTGAGAAATGCCATGTATATAGTCAATCTGATGTAGACTCCTTTTTGAGCTGGGTAAGGAGGGTTACATATACTTTAAGCATTAGTTCTTATTTCTCTTGGTGCTCAATACTCCAAGGAAAAGGATAGACGTGTTTATATTGTATGTTCAATGTGGCACGTTAGCTGTTGTATAGTCTATTATTCTTAAGAGCAGCTAGCAAATTCAAACAGCTGCCTTTAAAATATGACGTTTGTAAGGTCAACTGATTAAATACTGGCATTCAAACCGAGAGACTATTACAAAAGGAAAACGTATAATGCAAATGTGTTTCTCAATGCCTTTGTACAGTAGCTTCAAAACACAAACTGTTGGAGCGTAGGCATCATGAGCTTTATTTGTGCTCAGAGACGTCATCCTGAGCAAAGCATTATTCTTATTATAAGTCATGCAAAATACTTCCAAGTTACTAAGAACAGTTGCATTTTAGGGGGAGGGCAGTTCGCTCTGTTTCCTACCCCAAGACCCTTCAGATTAGCGCTCTGTCATCTCTCCAGTGTTAACGGCTGAAGGCATGTCTCCTCCATACCCCATGAAGGTCTAGGAGGTGCCCCAGAGCAGGTGAATAAGAAGAGTGCAATACACACAACAGAAAGGGTCCTACCATGGTTATTACACCATACACAATCATAGCATTTTACTGTTTGAATTGGCGTTCTCGCATATCACTGGCACAGGGATTTAGGGATTGATACTGGAGTATAATGTTTTATGTGGAACAGTTTAATATACCCAATACAAAAAAAAAACCCAGACCGTAAATAAATAGAAATGAGACCCAACAGGACTGCTGCAGTGGGATATACAGTCATGCATCTCACACATTTCCCTTATGCATGATGTAAGGGAAACAGTAAAAGTGCACCTGTTCTTGCTCTCCAGCTCTGCGATCAGCTGCCGCTGTTGCTTGTTTGCATCAAAATTGAAGCTGAGCTCTGTGGGTGGTCGAGGCTGCGAGAAATCACACGGACAGCCGTCAGTCAAAACAAAGTGCCAAAAACAATCATTGTATGTGGGTAAGTGAAAACACATACGTTACATATATATATATAATATATAATATAAATAAACCTGACCAGCGTCTGCTTCTGTCACTTAAATAAAACAGCTGTGAATTAAATTCCAAACCTCACCAAATAATTTTTCTATTGCACCTAAATCTATCTGCTAGGGGAGCTTGTCTACCAGATCCCGATTACATTAGTTATTTGTTATTTATATGATTGTCACGTGTATTACTGCTGTGAAGCGCTATGTACATTAATGGCAATATATATATATACATACATACTCCTCTAACAGACCCGTTGAATTTCTTTGTATATTATTTATTGCTGCCCATTATTGTGACCACATCCTTTACTCGCTCAGTCACTCCCACTTGATAGTTCCCCTCTTATTCTTCCGCTTGCTATTACTTCCACTCCAAGCCCACGTAGTCAAACAATAGTCTATTCTAGGATATCTATTCTCTTTGTGAACTCAAGTCCTCCCCCTCAAGTCCTCCCCTTGGCTTCCAGTCCAGCACCATGCCTTCATGAAGCATACCCCACACAAATCTACCTTTGACAGTTTCATTCAAGATATCATCAAATCATTCTCCAAGATCTTCTCCCTTCGCAACCAATTGACAACGAAATGCTACTCTCTATATAGATTACTGTGACCCCCTTCCTTGCGTTTTCCCCTATGTCACTGCACTTTCTCTATGTGTCCTTCACAATCCAGTCATTACTTTTGCCATTACAGTATTGAAACATCATCATACAGTACATCATCAAGTGGACAAAAAGACTTCCTCCCTGCTACTCTCACGTTCTACTCCTTCCTCTCATTCATCACCTTCTACCTTTCCTTGGGCTGCCCCACGACTCTGCAATTCTATGCTCAATAATTTGATTTTGTCCCTACTAGTTCGATATGTCGCATGGCACCAGAATGCACATCTGGGTTGAAAACTAAAGCTGAAAGTCTTGAGCACCTTTTACACACAATTTCCATCAAAGAGCTTATTTGAACTGCAAAGCATCCAGCAATTTGTAAATAAGCCACAGTGAAATAAAAGTTAAAACTCAATTATATACAATGCCTTTCCTACTGGAAAACAGCTAGAAAAAAAGTTAGCACACAGGTGACAATACCTCCTGAAATCAAAATTGAAACCAATCAGAATAATAGCTTGTAAATAAAAACACTTTTTGGTAAAGAATTGCATATACATTTCCAAAAGCAAATTTGTTTTACATGAGCTTTTAACAGCTCTTACTTGTCTCTCAATGCAAACATTTCGTCTTACACTCTACATATCATTTTGTGTGTTCGTTAAAATGTATAAAGGTATATGGTATGGTATGGTATGGTATGGTATATACTCCGTAAACGACATTGCTTCATCTTTTATAAGGTAAGGAGCGATGCGTCGCTTATAAAATGTATAAAATAACCCAAATAAAATGTATAAAGCAGATGAACTTTTCACATGGATTGATGGAAATGATTTAGAAACAGCACATGTAGCGGGAGTGCAGCATTATCTGACACCCGCTGTAAGAGCATTACGGGCGCCTCCTTCATATCCATAACCGGTTCTGTACGCAAGCAGTAATCCAAATGGTCATTTTCTAAATACAATAGTTAGTTAATTTTTTTTAAATGATTATTATTTTAAAGCTGGAAGTGCATAAAAAATGTGATTGAATTAATTGGACTGACTAAAACTGAACTTGTTTTTAACCTACTGTATGTTTGAATTAATCTGCTAAGCTTTTGATCCCAAGAATGTTATATGCAAACAACCCTCCTAGAGAATCTTCTTTACACCATATGTAGCTTAAAGTTAATCGCTTTCATGGCAGAAAACCACAGTGCTTAATAGAAAGATTTCTGAACTGATACAGTCTGACAGATTATACAAACACTCACCGAGTTCCCAGCTTCTGCTGCCAGTCGTGCTGCATATCTGGCAATCAACCGGTGTTCCTCATCCAGTCTGCTGGGGCTGTCCAATACACTGCCAAGGAAAACACACATCCTATTAACAAACAGAAGCTGCAGAATATCTATACCAAGTACCTCCGACACCTACCACAAAGCAGAACCACAGATGACCGCTATCAAGCTCTAAAGACCGGTTGAGACTGGGGGATCTAGACCCAAAAGAGGTTTAATGCGAAACGTTTGATGTGAAAGAGTTAAACATCTTTGGCTTTGAGATGGATACTGCCAAAATGAGCGAGTCAGACTTCTAAAGGAGTGACACTCACTGATAGTGAGTACCGAACGTTCTGAAACCTCGTGTGCACCATCATGAAACCTCCTCATGTGCACTTCGTAAAGAACCCACCTGTCTGATCATCTGGCTTCTTGTCACATACGTAAAAGGGGGGGCACAGTAAGTAGGAAATCGAGGCCACCACACGAGTGGATTAGGTTATCTGAACAACAAAACCAAAAACAGAACCAAGTTCCTCACCCCAGTCTGAATGAAATGCGCACTTCCAGTAAGCAGCATGAAATAGTTGCAGCAGATTGCCCATACAGCCACTTGGCTGCAGTGACTGCTTTCTGTTGGAGAGTCAGTGCACTGCCAGCTAAGGAAACACACAGCAGAGCAAAACATGAAGAGTAAACCGGCAAAGGGGAATTCCGTGATCACTGATGTTTTTCTTTGACATCTTTTATTAAGGAGAACACCCAGAGTATAAGAAACACTCTTCATTGCCAAAAAAAAGCTTACTTTGTTTAAATATTGTAATGATGTTTGGATAAAGAAGATATTTCTTAGAAAAAGAAAAAACAAATCTGAACATAAATTCAGGGATGACGCCCATTGGAATGAATGGGAGTAGAGGCGTGCCACAGCTTAGCACCTTTGTGTGCATCTGGGCCTTAGGCTTTTGAATCCACTGGAACACATGCATCCGTTAGGACTAGCTTCCAACCCATCATTGGTCTGTGGCTACATCCCTTCTCCTATCCCTAAAGTAAGGCTTCCACCCATTTATTTCTGTTGGAGACAATGCTGGTAAACAGTTATGGTCTTCTGAGCGGTCAAGGACATTTGGTCGCTGTGACTCACCCCGCCACTGGAACCTGCCACTGCCCCCACCCCTGCCCCTACCCTAAAACTCCCTATCCCAAGTCCTTACCCTAAAAACCCCTATCCTAACCACTAAAACCCTTAAATTAACCCCCTAACCGCTAAAACAGACTGTGAAAGAAATCCATGCTCTGGAGTGTTTTAATCTAATCTCTTTTGTGATGAGACGGTTTGTAATCTGGGGTATACACAGGTACATTGTTGATGCATTTCCTGCATGGCATGAGGGCTGGCACCCCAGGGGTACAGGGTACATCATGGCATTAACACTAATTTTCTAGGGGTACGTTGTATTTGGAACTATGCAGAGCCCCCGCATCCTTACATCACGGGGGTCTGCCTGCGATCACGTGACTGCTTCCCCAAGCAATCCCGTGGTCCCAATGCCAGAAAAACCTGTGGCATTTAGGTGCCGGCCGTCTTTCTACACTGAAAAAGTGAAGAACAATTTCCAATTAAAAGAACAGAAACGTAATCATTTCTACTTCAGCAAAAAAGTGATATTTCTACATAAGTGGAACCACATTTTTCTAAGGAAGCCCATTACATTGATAAATTGTTTGAAATAGCCTTTTTTTTATTTTGCCGCTATGTTGGACTGATCCTTTTAACGTTGTTTTCTATGCTGCGGCCAGGCAGGGAGCGGGCGCGCTGGCGCTCGTGCGCTGCGCCCTGCTCGGCCGGGCGATTCGTGGCTGGCTAGGTGCGCGCTTCTCTGGGGGCGCGGCCACAGCGTCACGGAGCTGGTTCGCCCTCATTGAGCGAACCGCTCACGTGACGCGCTTGAGAGCGGCAAAATCAAATTTGCTTGCTCTGCAAGCATCTAAGCACAGAGCATGAGCAGGCACTCGCTCACGCTGGCCACACACATTGCTTCAATGTGTTTCATAGCGGCCAGCGTGTGAGTGCCCGCTCAGAGCCACCCTGGCTGAGGCCTTAAGTGCAGTCTGCTTTAGACTAGATTTTTCTAATTGATTTGGACTGTAATATACTGTATGTTTCTAACATGTTTACACATGTATATATCAGTAGTTATGATATGTTTAATAGCTTTTCCAATTTAGGACACAATGCCAAAATCTGAATGTTAAAGATAAATACCACAGATTAAAAAAACAAACATATTCCTAATTTCAAACAGTGGAAAGAAGGCAACAATTTCATATCAGTGATCAGAGCGAGTAACATTTGCAGTGCCCATTATTTTCCATGTTTTGCAACTCACAGAAACACATATACTACAGCATTTGCCTTGGGTCTCCTTGTGGCATGGCTATCATTGTGAGTAACTGATAACGCGTACTGCATGAATGACAAATGCCAGCGGCGCTGTGGTGTCATGTCATGGCACTACCAGTATGCCCGCATTACTGACTCCAGCAGAACGGTCTTCTATAGAACGCAAAATAACCACAGAAATAACATTTGCCTTCAATGTGGGCAAAGTGAAAGTATTAGATGGGAGTCTGTTGATCGCATATCCAACTCGGGGAATAAATCTCCTTCTGTGTATGTTGCAAAGCCCCATTTGAATTTCCCAGGTTTATAAACACGGATTATTGAATGTCACGGCACGAAAGATAAATTGATGGAAAAGAACTGAAATTGGCAAATGTTTTTATAACTAAAAGAACTGTGCGGACTATTTATCAGTCTAACGCAGACCTCTATAATAAGTCACAAGTTAAACGCTGCATACAAAACAACATTTCCCATCCAGTATTACATGGAGATCGCTGGCTCTGTCACTGCCGATTGATGGAGTAATTCAGTTTACAGCCTGTTTCCGAACATTCGGGTTTCTTCACATTGTGAAGGGCTTCTAATTTCAGTAGCAATTAAAAAAACACCACTTCTTTGCAAGAAGTAATGCAGAGTCAGGGCTCTTCAAACAAGTGGCACTCAGGCCACATCTGGTCTCGGAAGTGGCCCTTGGACAATCATTGCTGTTGCTCAGGCAGCGAAATCCAATTGTTACACGGACGCTCGCTATAAACAAAGGCGATAAACATATATGGAACGGATGTTATTTTTAAGGTCTTTCTAGATATAACAGTATATAAAAATACATTATGGCACACTTCTGGTTTTCTAATCCGCCCCTTTTGAAAACGAGTTGAAGAACACTGCATTAAGTTATATCTATAAATGACAATTGATGTGACAATATATACAGTATGTCAAATATTTTTACTAAACAGATGATTATAATGCTGATTTAGTATATAGGGGTGGCCGCCCGAGAGGGTATGGAACGGGAGAACCAGACTTAAAGCCCCAACACCCGTTTCTTGTGACTATACGGCTTTTACATAATGCATCACACAGACAATGGCGCACACCAGCGAAATGTCAGAAAAAAACTGATCAATATCATTTAGAAACTCGGTGACTCCGGTGTTTACAAACAGTTTCACCAAACAGGAGCAGACCAATTTAGCGGATTAAAAATATAATGTTTAAACTATGTTGTTTTTTTTCCCCCATTCTAAAAGTGGCCATTTTACTTTACATGATATGAAAAATAAATGCTTTTCAATTTCAATAGGACCACTCAATCCCGCCTGTGCCAATCCCGTGTTTCATCCACATCATTAAGGATGTCATCAGAATGTAAGCACGAAGGCTTCACATCCATCATATGTTAGAGCAGGGGTGCGCAAACTTCTTGAGCTGCTCCCCCTGGCGGGCAGCTGCAGCGGTTGCGCCCCCCTCTCCAAGGACTCGGCGCCAAATGAATTCACCCTTTGAATGTTAGAATACAGTATAATTTAGCACACAAGACTATAGTTGGCCCCCAGTTTGCATATACTCACTTGGACGCTGATTAGATAATGATTGATACTCCTCTGCCTCTCTCACTTAAGATCAACTACAACCTTTAAAATAAACTGCAAATTACTAACATATCGTGGGTGGATGTCGCCTTGAAGTCTATAGTGTTCTGCGTCAGTCCCCAGTGGAGATCTTGTAAACACAGAACTTTACTCTAATAATATGCAGGAGGTGCAGGGGTCTAACGGGACGGAACAAAATAATGATTTGCTACCAAAGTGGATAAGAGTACTGCAGAAACAGCAAAGTCAGCTCTGGGTTGGGAAAAAAAAAACTAATGGTGATATTGGAGACATCACTTGGTGTCAGAAACAGATAGGTACCTTGCACCATGGAGGTGACCAAAGCCCATGGAAAGCTAATTCATAGTCTGTTTAAAGAGTAACATAAATAGTGTGCATTGACAGGCCGCTGACAGATTTCCCGGGGCCTAGGTAGGACTCATTGCATTTATTTAATTGATGGTTCCAGGTATGCGTTCGCTTCCCTTTACATACTGTACATCTGATTGCACTTCCTCATAGGAACTTCTTGAGAAACCAGCAAATAAATACAAATATTATACACACACACCTACAGTATATATATATACACACACACACACATAAATATACATAGTCTATGTATCTGAGCACCATACGCTTTCTGGACTACTGTATGTTATTTGAAGGGTGGGAAGTCACAGCAAAGAAGGAAGAGATGATGTGTTTGCTGTTGGGCCACAATGGGAGAAGCGCAGAGTAAAATTACCTAACAAATAAAAGGCAGCAAAGGAGACTCCAACAAGGAGATCACTGCCACTGTGGCCTGACTTTATAGAAAGAACAATACTTCTACATGTTCTACAGACACGCATGAAGATAGATTACACAAATATACTTTTCTTCCTTTACCAAAGGCAATCCTGTGCAATGTAGTTCGTATTCATGCGAGTACTACTGAGTCCAGTTAACCCCAACACACACTATTCCTATAAATGGGGTACTCTGTTCAGAATTGGAGGTAATCCACCCGAGGCTGACAATTCTTTACATGTTATACAGTACATCAACTCTCCCAGATACTGGCTGTATTTTATACATATTTATGTAACCATGTCTTGTTAACCCAATATGAGTCATTTTAGAAGGTCGAGAAACCACATGGGAAGGATTTGCCACCACCTCACAAGGGACAAAATACAAGTTGGCCCTGATCCCACCTGCTAAGACTGGAACCTCTCTGGGGAGCAATCCAATCACAAGATCATACCACAACAGTACAATGAACAAGTAATCCCTATAACATAATTAGCATAATACCACAAATGTGAATGAGGTCATGGAAATTAAATCAACATGTGATTTGCGATGTAATGGAAAACCAGATGGAGCCGATTAACCCGTCTCAATTATTGTCAGTAGGAGCAGATGATTATGGCTTAGTGACTTTCACTTCAATTCCTACATGCAAACAACTAAACGTACAGGTACTGGGTCATCAACATCACAATCTGGATTCAACTTTCATTGAATTAAAAGGGATAAGAATTTAACTACAGTGGACAAGCAAAACTTATTTATATAAGTAACGTATCGACTTCTGCATGAGTGGAAGGGTTCATGTAAAGGATACGACGTGCACAGTCTTTCATACAAATGTCACCAAATCAACTTGTAAAGTCTCTGGGGCATACTTGTATTAGTCATTGCTGTGATTTCCAGTGTGTGTGGAACATAATGGAGCTTAGAATATATATGCGTGCGACCAACCCTTGCCAAATATGTCCCCATTAATACTACTGGTGGACATATTTTGTTTATGTTAGATTAGTCTTTAGGTCTAATATGCGGGGGGGGGAGGGTGGATCTGATTTCTTTGTTCACTCTTGTTTGAGTAGAACGAAAGAAATGGGTAATTTCCTACATGTTTTCCCTTAAAAGCCAAACTTGTTGTTGAGTATTATAAGAACAGGTTGGTTCCCTGATGCTAACCCGCAGTACCAAGATATTAACCTTTTTTCCTAATAAATTCTAAGTACATCACTCTTGCCTGATTTGGAAAACATTGTCCAGAGCAACTCGATCTGGTTATAGTTCATACTTTTAATTGTGCTCCAGGGAGTAGATAGATAATATATGATCTATTAAAAAGAAACTAAATGCAGACTTTGCAACTTAGTTGTATGTACAACTATCTGTCATTAAATCATATTTGATATAATGATAATAATAAACTAACCGCTTGCATGTGTGACAGGTTAAGTATAGAGGACGTGCACTCTTTAATATCGCCATAGTAACCAAATATTTTTAAGTTAGAAAAGTAGAAAAGGAGTGAGAGATTGCTGAAGACTGCAGACTTGTGATCAGAAGTACAACACGTGCGCTCGTGTGTCCATAAGCACTTAGCAAACAATGAAAGGATCCTTTCATACATTCTGAAAGGGCAAATCAGTCTGTTAACTTATCACAGCATACATTTAAAATTCATAAAATGTTATAAACTTTGATAACTTAAACACTAGCAATGCAAACAGAATTTCAATGAAAATACAGTGTAACGTAAACAAAACAAGTGGATGAAAAAAAAACTAAAAACAACATGAAATTCAGGAACAAAAGTGAGTCTTATATCAGAAGTGAAATAGTTGATGAGCAGCTACTGTACAAATCATTTTATTGTAACTCATCTCCGGCTCCACTAAGCTCCATCCATTTATATTGTCCATTATTAAAACAACTATTGTGATATGCAGCTGCTGTATTTGATCATGAAAAAAAACCCATATAGCACATATACATATTCTGATGCCCGCCAGAAAGACAACGCTTCAGTTGGTATACAGGCATACCCCGGTTTAAGGACACTCACTTTAAGTACACTCGCGAGTAAGTACATATCGCCCAATAGGCAAACTGCATCTCACGCATGCGCCTGTCGTCACGTCCTGAACAGCAATACCGGCTCCCTACCTGTACCGAAGCTGTGCACAAGCGGGGAGACTATTGAGCCTGTTACAAATGCGTTATTTACATGAGTTATGCACGTAAAAGACGATTGCAGTACAGTACATGCATCAATAAGTGGGGAAATGGTAGTGCTTCACTTTAAGTACATTTTCACTTTACATACATACACCGGTCCCATTGCGTACGTTAATGCGGGGTATGCCTGTGTATGGTTACGGTAACAGGACTGAACGTGGAGACGGATTGGTGGTATTTGCAGAATGTGAAAACTTCTATTTGATAAATTATTTCTTCAAGAAGAACCCACACAGAAAATGGGTATTAGTGGACTCAACAGAAAAAGAATTCAATTGACTATATCCTAGCCAACAAAAGACGCATGACTGAAGTGATCACTGACTGCTTCTCTGCCAATGACATCTTAATGCAGAGATGGAAAGAGGAAACCCGATTAAAATACAAAAACAAAGAGCAAGAGCCTCAACAATTATAACAGAGAATGTAAACACGATCTGAGAAATTGCTGAAGCTTGCTCGAGATGCATGGGGATATTTTAACATTTATGCAATTTTCTGAGAATTGTAGCTGGAAGTGCAGATAACACTGCTAGAATTGCTAACAATAAACAAGATGGGAAAATATCAAATGAGAGCAGGCTGCTACCGGCTAAACAACAAGCAATCCCAATATGCGTGTAACTGAAGATGTAGAATGGTCTTCTGCACGTTTGTGAAGTTTAAAGACGACAAAGATGTATGATTGGGAAGAAGAAAATCGTATATTAGCATAACCAGATGACGGCCAAAAGTAAGATGGGAGGATGAAGTTAGATCATTTGTTAGAGCAACAAAGCGAAGTGATGCTTGCAGCTGCAGTACCTGTAAGATGACAGGGGAAGCCTTCAACCATCATTGGGTGGACAAGCGCTGAAGATGATTTGTACATACTCCAACAGCATCATTACATATACATGGTCATCCCAGCCTTTAGATACACACACACCTCTTTCCCCCACTGTAGCCTATTTTCCTCTCCCTCTTTCTTGTAGATTGTAAGTCCCTCAGAACAGGTCCCTCCTTACCTATGACGAAGTAGAGACATTAGGGGGTCTGACATAACAGCATTAGGGTCAAAGCAGCCTTTTTGTTTGACTATTTTAGTCCGCCATCTTGTCTTTATAAGTTTTTATGTCATCTTTCTATGTGAGAAAACTGTGTGAACGAACGTGTGAAACAGAGAATGGAATGTTTTCGCTCCTAGCTGATTTTATTGATCTTTCCTCATCCAATCAGCTCCAAATGAAAGTGTAAACAGGCCAGAAGTTATGAGAAGCCTTGTTAGAAGTCTAAGATAAGCTCAAATTCTTACAGTGAACTTGTTTCTCATACTCATATGCCAGGTGGCAGAACAGAAACATCCCATTTAACCCCAAAATGATTTTTAGCTTACGTACATTTATCCAGTATTATTATGTATTACAAGATTATGTCATTTTAGTTGACGCACACTTACATCATTTGTTATGTATTGCAAACTTATATCAGCTTTAGTATTGTTATGTATTACAAAATGATGTCATATTTAGTGACGTGCAAGCCCCCCCATAAAGGGGTGGAGCTTTAGTTTTTAGGGTATAAATATATGGCATACCGTGTTATCTGGGAGAGATCTTTCTGTTTTGAAGCTGTCTCCACTGTGTGCACTCTGAATAAACTCATTTGATAACTGAATTTTTGTTGTAACATTTTTACAGCTTTTACACCTACTGCACCAGTATGTTCATGTTGTAACCTTCAATTTTTGTTTGCCTTTCTGCAGAATTTATTGGCACTTCTAATGAAATAATAATAGTATATTTGTATGTATGAAGCTCAGATACAGAAGCTATTCTGTGAGGAGTATAACACTTTATTTTGTTATCTAAAACACGTTTAAAATTGTAATGACACAAATCTGAGCAGAGCATGCCTTACGTAGCCAATAAATACAATAATTACAAATGGGTTCATTAATAAATACAAGCTGCACTTATACAATGATTGCTTATTACATGTTTCATACAGAACAACAATACTATTTTTTTTAACTCTTTGCGGAAATATAAAGCTTCCTAACACTAACCGTGTCCCATTCCGAAGCCGTGCCACATAATCTGCTATCAGTGTATGTTCATCTGTTAACCGACTGGCTGTGTCCATGCTGTTTTGTAACCTAGTAACAATCAAGGTAAAGAAATCAAACACAATGTTAACCAAAATAATGAAGCAATCCCGTAACCCAAGGTTTGGGCAACTTCAGTCCTCAAGGGCCACCAGGAGGTCAGGTTTTCAGGATATCCCTGCTTCAGCACAAGTGGTTCCATCAGAGGCTCAGTCAGGGATATCCTGGAAACCCGACCTGCTGGTGGCCCTTGAGGACTGGAGTTGACCACTCCAGCACTAGCTGCTGGGTGCACATGCAACTCGTCGCTGTCCTCGCCGGCAGCAAAGAGATGGAGATCATGAGTACAATAGAAATACATGCACAGTACCACCATGAAACACACTCTGTGCAGTAAAAACACACATTATGGGTGAGTAAATGATATTTACATGTGTGTGTTTCTTAAATGACAGCTGTATGGGTAAAATCTTTGTTGGATGCAAAACGAACAGGCTTTCATAACAATGTGATGAACAATGTAAACAGGGGGGTGGGCGCATGAGGACTGGAGTTGAGCCCCCCCTTGTGTAGAGTACGGGTATTAACTGAACAGGTCAAAGAACCTTCTTTTTTTCTGCAGGGCTGGATAGATAGAGTAGATAGAAACAGGAAAACTGAAGCACTGCCTGGCTGGTGTGTGCCGTGACACCAGTGAACAAAATCAGTGGCACTGTGTTTCTGTCCACGTACATTGCATATTGGAGAGTGCAGGACATATTCTCTGGTACCAAACTAAAGAACACAGAGAGTATATGGAGGAAGAGGGGTATTATAATATGTTTTATGGGTATGAATGGCTCTGTAAATTTGGATCTAAACTGACTGAATATTGTGTGCTGAATCCGATGACCAGTTATTATTTTCCCTCCATTAATAAGCCAGGGTGGCACATAGTGATATTCATTTTCTTTCTAAAAACAAAATCTAGGTTCAAAGGAAGAATCGAGCAGGGTCAAAGCACCACTCCGCGCGAAACACGTAGGAGGGTTGTTGTACCTCCTTTTTTTTATCCACGTGACCCTGACCCTCGGGCTGTGCGCTCAATTCTTCTTTTGAACCTGAACTGTAATTACTGGCAGCTGATCACGCTGTGGCGGAAACTCCCTGAGTGGGTACAGAAAAAGTCACTAAATCTGGCTCTCAATGCATAATGGTGTCCTATTGCAGAACGATGCACATGGGAATCCTCTAAAGAGGTTATAGCAGTGTGAATTCAGTTTGAGTCGGCACCCCTTTACTTCTGAAGGCAATAAAACAACCAACTCAGAAAAGTGTAAGACCCATTCATTCAACACTGCATTATTTACTGTACCCACTCAGAAGGGAGGGAGGCCGCTACTTCAGTGTATTCAAATGTGACTAAGCACATAGCAGTTCGTGTTCCTTTAAATTACCTGAGCACCTACTGTATATGCAACCTTTTTACTGCTTCAAAAGAAATCCCACCAAAAATCAAACAAAGAAAACTAGATTTAGGATTTAGAACAAGCTGTGAGAACCTCTGGTTACTTGTGTGTGACAAGCCGTGAAATATTTCCATGTTCCACCCTGGAAAGGTCTTTCATGGACTGCTCGACTTTTACAGGATGGTCAAATCTTAACCACATTGTTCTGGAAGTGAAAGTTTAAAGCAGTGTTTTACAAGCAATGGGAGGGGGGGAGGGGGGAGAGATCAGAAGACTAAGCGGGGCGCTGACATACACCGACCGCGATATGCGGTCTGTAGGGAGCGGGAGCCGGAGTGGGAGGTGAGCGGGAGGGGGGGCGTGGCTTGAGCGGAGGGACTCGCTACTCTCCCCCCCTCCCCCCTGCTGATGGAAGTAATCACAAGCAACACACACACACACACTCATACACACACGCAGGCAGGCACTCATACACATACATACACACACACACACACACACACACAGAGGCAGGCACTCACGCACTCAGGCACTCAGGCACACACATACACAAAAACAGATAGGCACTCAGACACACACACACACACACAGACAGAGGCAGGCACTCCACACTCCTCCCCGCTCCCCGAAGCCTCTCCTCCTCCCAAAGCCTCCCCTCCTCCCGAAGCCTCTCCTCCTCATTGGCTCACAGCCACACCACGTGACGCGTCGAAGCTAGGGATTACAATTCTCTTGTATCCCCTAGCGGCTGACGCGTCACAGCGTGTAGTGAGCTGTGCAGCCAGGGGGGACCGGGACCGGCTCGGGAGGATTCCCCTGCTGGTGGGGAAAGCCCGTGCAGCTGCCCGCGCCGCTGGGCGCAGCGGGTCCCAGCCCTAAGGCTACGATTATACCAGCTCCGGCTGGGCGTCCGCGCTATCTGCTGAGGTCAGCAATGCATTTCGGCAGAGCCGCATGCGCACTGCAGACAGGAGGCAGCCGGAGGAGATAGGGTGGAGTGCCGGGAGCGGTTCGCCATCATTGGCAGAACTGCTCACGTCACGCAGCTGTCACCTGAAGAAAACTATTACCCTGGTCTGTTCTCCTGCCTGCCGCCCTGCGGTTCCAGTCTAAGCGCGCTGCGCATGTACATTTTAATTGCCTGGTTGCCATTTGTTTTTGAGCCGCGTGATGGCGCGCAGACGACATCTGCCTCTTCTTGGCAAGATAATGGGAAATGCCATCTCTTCCATTGCTTCTTCCACGTGCGGCTTGTTTACATGGGCAGATTTGAAAAACATAAATATAATAAAGGCAATGAGCCATCAGAAGAGAGGCCATACTGCTCGGCCCTTTAACCAGCTCTCCACAGGGGGCAGATCATGAAACGCAGAAGGGGCGCTAGTTTATCATGTCATTTTAGTACATTTAAAAACGTCAATTATAATATTTATACATTTTCCAAGCATGTATAACATCTGTACCATATATATTTACATTATCTTCACTTCCAAGTGAGTTTTAGTGTAAAAATGTGCTCTTTGCGCCTGTTCATTTGATACTAGCTACTGGGGCAGCTCAGATTCCCAGGGCTGCGTTTGGCCAGCCGGACGCCGTGACAGCCTGCCAGACATTTGGCCAGCCGGACGCCGTGACAGCCTGCCAGACATTTGGCCTGCCAGACAGCATACAGTACAAATATCAACAATGGGCAGCTTCAACTGGCAGTTTCACTTCGTCACAAACTTTTGAATCCAAGCTGAATGCAAATTAAAACCAAGGAAGGTTCATCCCCGATTTACATTAAAAAAAAAATTTAAATAAGAGTTTGCGAACAAAAAAAAAAAAAAACTTTTGTGAAAAGTGCGCCCAAATATTGAAAACAATTCCTGCTTATTTGGAGGTCTTTATTCCATAGATTTTTTTTTCTTTTTAAGTAAACCAAAACGTGCAAGTTAAGGGTAGGATTTTCCATGGTATCAGGTACCAAAGAACTGTGCCTATCCTGGTTATTTCTATGCTTCCCAGATGGCGATTCACTTGATGAAGTCAAGGTGCTCTTATTTCAGGGGGGGTTCTGATTGTAGAAGGATATATGTTGTACCTCGCTACAAAAATGTATGTGTTAAGGAGGTGCTACCCGAGCAATAGCCTAAGACAAAAGAGGGTTTGTACTAAGGGGTACAGGAGATATAGAGATTCAAGAAAAATGGTGCACACCTCCTAGTAATAATTAGTTGAAAAGATGATGATGAAGTAAAAACACATTTTATTAAGTATGTAGCCCCCTTTCCCGGTGTCTAGGGTGACTGCGTGTGGTGTGCTGCTACCTGTAGGCTCACAGGAGGCTACTGTAGATCCTCCGCTGCAGGGAGCCTTGGGTGTACCTGGTTCGTCCGGTGACAGCACCTCCACCTGTTAAGAATCCTAGCACTGCTGGATACCCCTTACACACAATACCCCTTACCCCAATGCAATACACACACTTGTATATAACAGGTTTACTGAACATCAGATAAGAACTGATATATAACTGAATAACATATGTACTGCATGCCTCGCACGGCTGTAACCACACAGTGCTCCCAACCGCCTTGTCCACACCCTGGTGGTGTTTACCCCAAAGTACTGAGGTGCCCTGGGCACCTAACCACCCGGTGTCCACAGGAGCCAACCCACACAGTGTGTGTGTGACAGCACTGCCCACACTAAGAGTGTTGTTGTTGTTGTTGGTGCACTTGTTGAGTTAACTGCCCAGGTGCTCCAGCACCCGGGTATGGCTGAAGAGCAAGCAGGCATCCGCTGATCCAGCGACATTGTCGTCAGCGAAGCCTCCGCCTCTGCATGGGGTGGAATCCCGCTGAAGTGTCCCACTATGAAGAGAGTCTCTAATTCGGTGGTGGTCTGGTCCCAGACCACATACCGCAGATACTGCGCGTCGTCGTGCTGTGTCCCCGACACTCTGCAACTACAGTGGCAGTGTCCCTTTCTATTAGGCCTGTCCCTATAGCAGTCACAAGCTTATGGGGGAGTCGGGTCTTAGCTGGGGTCTATAGGGGTCTCTGGCCTAGTGCAGGGGCCACTGACACCCTGCACACACACCCTCACCTCTCGGTGTCCCAGCTCAGACTGAAGCACAAGGTCTGAGCATGCTAAATGTATCCACCTTGTTGCAGGGAAATTCGGGAGCCCTATTGGCTGTTGTGTATAACTTGACATTGTCCCAGGGGCTCATGAGACATGTAGTCCCTGCGCAGAGCCACTTCCCTATTGGCCGCCACTTGCGCTATCTATTACGCATGCGCAAAGCTCCTCTGATAATTGGCGTAGCTCTGGGCATCATTGCGCATGCGTGAGCCGTACTGCGCAAGCGCGCGCACATTCAAAATGGAGGCGCCCTGTGAAGGGAGCTGCCGCAGACCTCCGGCGACCCTGTCGCCTCTCCTGACTGCCCGCAACTCGCCTGCAGCTTCCCCCCACGCGTCTAGACACACTCTCCCCAGCCTCCGCCGCCCAGGAGGTAAGGGGACAAAGGGGACCCAGGGGGTATATGTTAAAATAAGGCACAATACTGTGTAAGGTAGAAAAATTTCAATAAAATTAAAACAAGGGTACTCTCCTAATAGTCAGTAGCACTATGAAAGTGCTCTGTTTATATCCTGAGGGTATATAGTGGAGTGGACAGATACAGTCAGCTCCACTCTTACTTATACTTACTTTATTTTAACATAAGCTTACATAGTGTAGACCTGTCTGGATTGGCTACTAGTATGCCCTCCCTGACATGTAAGCCCTGGTAACAGTGTGGGCAGTGTCAGGACCAATCCAGGGCTTTTCCCCACAGTAAGTAGCTTCCTTGAGTGACAGGGGAGGAGGCAGGGCAAGGCCTGTGTTCTGCCCAATCCTGGGCTCAGACCTTGGACCTTCCCCCATGGTACTTAAGGGGCTGCACACCCTAATTTAGTTAGTGTCATGAGGCTTAGGGCCAAGCACACCAGGTGCTTCATAGGAGCCAATAGGGCTGCAGGATCTCTAGGAGGCAAGAGGATACATTTTCGCGGGCTTGCAGTTGCGTGGGCAGTGAGAGTCAGGAGCCCAAGGAAAGAGGCAGGGTGCAGGAGTCAGGGACTCCCTGCATTAGGCCAGCGGCCCTAAGGTCCAAGTTAGCCCTGATTCCCCACTAGGTTAGTGAGTGTTGCCAGGGACAGTCTCAGGTTAGGGACCCCTGTCACTTGCTGTAGTTAGAGCTGGGGAATAGTAAGGGACAAGTGGGATGAGTGTTAGCCTGCAGAGCGTTTCTGCAGGAATTAGGTGAGATAAGCGACGTGAGGCACTGGGGGGGTTCATAGCGGTAACCAGTCCGGGGAGCCATAGCCCAGGTCCGCGTTGCGCATAGTGTGAGGCAACTGGGGGGTTCATAGCGGTAACCAATCCGGGGAGCCATGGCCCAGGGCCCATGTTACGAGTAGGGTGGGTGCAGGGACATACCTGCATAGGATAGGCACCCCGCAGGCCCTAGGAGTTTTCCTTAAGCCACCTAAGGTTGCTGTGCTATAGGGACGGCCTATAGTACAGTGTGTGTCAATGTTGTTATAGAGACACGGCGGGGGGACCGAAACATGGCGGGGGGACCGAGACACGGCGGGGGGACTGAGACACGGCGGGGGGGCGAGACACGGCGGAGGGACGAGACAAGGCGGAGGGGCAAGACACGGCGGGGGGCGAGACACGGGGGGGGGGCGAGACACGGCAGGGGGCGAGACACGGCGGAGGGGCGAGACACACCTATGCTCGGTGTCTGGACACCCTTGTGAGAATCTCTTTTCTTGAGTTATATGGTTCTTTATTGTAAATGTAGGATTTATTCAAAAGTGAAGACTTTATAAAGTGTAAAGAGGATAAAACCCAAACACGCCCATAATATTGATCTACACCGGATTTAATGTATACATTCGTTTTCTGTGTTTAAAGTATAAAAGTTTCTTTTGGGCATAAAGAAAATTGTTGCCGCTCAGTACAGGCTCAACGCCACTTGTTTCCATCCAGTATTTGCACAGTAGAATGTAACAAGCACTCCTGTAAACCAGCAGTCAGTAGTATAATTTATTTCCACCAGTTTAGAAAACACAGCCAATCGGGCAAACGATAATTAAATATGCATTCTCTTTGTGAAATAATATAATAAATCTATTACCGATTATTTCCTCGATGCTAAGACGCACCTTTTTTCCCATTTTAACATGTCTCAAATCGGGATGTATCTTAGAATCGATGTCTTTGAAAAAACGAGGCTGCAAGGGAGGGCTGCTGGGAAATTTCTATAGCTTTACTCGACAGCAGCACCAGTAAGTCTAGCTAGATCTGTATATATCACTCTATGTTCAGCAGGCCTTCCCTTAAATCAAACACCATGTTTTAATCAATATTTATTTATATTTAGATGTACACTTATTTATTTGGTCACCTTATTGCCCCTTTGGCTAAACATTTCACATGCCATCAAATTTTGGGATAAAATGCTTAACATTTAGCGAAGGAACTTTGGACAGTTTTGCACATCTCAATTCATTACATTCATCTTTTGCCCCATCACAAGAATTTGTGACCTATCAGTACTTGATATGTTTCTATGGTTTTCCTCTTTGTATATTCTGTTTTCACCTGGGTTGGTAGAGTTTCCTGTTCCTGAAGAACATACACAGCACCAGCTGCACTGGATTCCTCAATGACAGTTTGAGCTACAGTGTTCAGTACATTGACATGTGGCTTTAAAGACAAAGATAGACCTTGTAAGTAAAGGACCGATTCCAAACTTCCTTCTCTAAGTTCAGGTTTTTAGACATCCCTGCAGAAGCACATGTGGTGCTTAATCATTGTATTAATCGTATTGTAGGGTTTTCTTTTTTCACCCCGGAAATTGAAATTAAATCGATGGTGCCTTAAAATCAAGGAAATAAGGTACACACACATCTATTGTATATATAGAAGAGAAAGAGGTGCTTTTCTCCAATTATTAGCAGAACAATATTTATTAGGTTGATGCCTATTGGACAATAGCATAACAATAGATACAATAACCAAGCGGACACAATTGACAAACTCTACCGATAGGTGGAGGAATACACATAAAAAAACTTGTTAGACTGGACTGCTAAATAAGCAAAATTGGATAATCTGTAGAGTACAGAGAGTATGAAATAGCACAAGTCCAGGCAACAAAGTCACAGAGGTAAAGTGATCTTCGTCCACGTATAAAGAGGTGGATCAATGGTATAACTGCATCCAGAAAATCTCCTCACGCTTGCCTGTGTGTTGTAAAGTGTGGTAAGCCAATTTACTCTCAGTCACAATGTGGTACTGGACCTGTATTCGGATGGGGGTCTTCCAGGTATTAAATCACCTGGTTCCAGATTTTGAATGGACAGGTCTCGCAGTGCTCACAGGGGCATGGTGCTGCGTAGCTAAGCCCACAGCTGATCTCAGGGAGACACTTCACGATCACCATACTGTGTTCGACCTGTATAAGGATCCTTTCCATCATCATCAACCTTTTATTTTTTGAGTAAAAACACGCCTCCACTTAAGGAAGCAATACTTTACAGTTTAACAAAACAATTGCATATCATTTTGATTTGTTTGACAGGAAAAGCCAGAAGGAAGATGTAAGTATCACACCGAGTACGAAACAGTGTTAAGGTAGATATACACCTGAGCTCTGGCTGTGGAGAGTTGCAGACCTCTGAAGCTGCACACGAGAGGGTCCACCCAACATAGAGTGCAGTACCTTTGGCACGGAGAGGTGAACCCCCTGAGGAACTGAAATCATATCCAGTTTCCATTTCCAATAGAGGGGGTCCCCGAGGAGGGGATCATCTGGTTCCAGGTCTCAGATAAAGGGTCCCCACAGATTGCAGCTTCCCTCTGGAGATACCACAGTCAGATTGCACCGACATTCACTCCGCGATCTCCCTAAGCTTCACAACGTTCACATGTGGCGGATGCTGTATACTGTAGCTGTAGCTAGAAGCTGATCTGCAGCTGTTCTCAGTGAGACACTTCCCACCATTCAGCCGTGTGTCCCCAGGACGATATAGATGACTCACTTGGTAGGCTTTAGGAACTGCAATCTAACTCAAAGACTTATGTTAATCGGCTCAGAAAATAATATGGGTGAAAATAATCACCCAACACGTTTCGTCGTGATACTGTATGCGACTTCCTCAAGGGTAGGTTTCTTTGGAGGTAACAATTACCTTCATATAATCTTCAGAAACCATGGTAATAAATTGAAAAAATGGATTTTCAAATCTGGTTAATACACTGATAAGTTAGATAATAAAAACTAGTACAGAGGAAATGAGTACTTCAGTATTAGGCAATACTTTTTTATTTGGAGTAAATTGATACTATAAGACAAGCTTTGAAGAGTTCTCCTCCCTTCCTCAGGTCCCGTATACGAATTGACTAAATATTCCATGAGCTTAGCACAGATGTAAAAAATGAAAAAAATACTGGAATATTTCTTTACAGGTTTGATCTTGTACTTTCATTTTTAGTGACAAAACCATATATAAGTATTTGCTTTCAAAAACAGTCAGGTAGTCTGTAAATCATTCGAAACCCTCAATTTAGGATACGTTTGTGAATTATATTGTTTGAATAACATTTGTATTGATATCATTCTTTCTCTTCACTCTACTAATATGGGCTTTACGCCTGGGATTTGTCAGCATTGTATTAAGTGGCCGTTTCATTCTCTCGTTGCATGTAAAGCTTCTATTCTATTGCAGATTACATCATTATATGAACTGAACATGAGCAGAACTGACTGCACACGATATCAGCACCTGTCACAGGCTGAGAGACGCCCACTTATCCTGTGTAACTATTACCCATATATTGTGTAATCATTATACCCTAACCCCTATTGTTTATGCTTTGGCATTACTGAAATGTTCTTTCGTCATGCCAATAAAGCTTATTTGATTTATATGGAGAAATTACTAAAATATTGTAAGCACTGAACATATGATTTGATTTGATTGGGGAGGGGTTCTCCCTTTAGTACTGTCAGATCAACATTTCCGCAGGCTTGGTATATACGACATATATTCCGGAGGCGGGTGAATGGGATTTCAACCCTGGTGTTTCAAGTGTCCCTGACAAAGGGGAGAGAAATGTAAAAGCTGATGCACACAGTACTGTTAGAATACACAAGTCTAATAACTGTCAGTTGCTAATTGTATTGCTGAAACAGGGCTTCAATGCATCTGGAAAAGAGACTTGTGAGGTTTACAAAGACCGTACACAGCTACAAATAGAAATAACCATCATGTTGGTCAATCATTCAGCGTGTGTTTGCTTTGGCTTACATTTTTGTGGAAGCCATCAACATCCAAGGTATGGTGTGTAACTACAGAACGTCTCAATTAGAAACAGTTAGGCCTTTCATGGCAATGAGGAGAATGGCTTTGAAATATCCCATATTGTGATCTACTATGGCAGGAGTAGCCAACGCCAGTCCACAAGTGCCACCAACAGTCTACTATGGCAGGAATAGCCAACGCCAGTCCACAAGTGCCACCAACAGTCTACTATGGCAGGAGTAGCCAACGCCAGTCCACAAGTGCCACCAACAGTCTACTATGGCAGGAGTAGCCAACGCCAGTCCACAAGTGCCACCAACAGGTCACATTTTCCGGATATCACTCATTCAGCACAGGGGGCCCAATCAGTGACTGAGCCCCCTATATTGAGCAGGGGTATCCCTAATACCGGTACTGGTGGTGGCCCTTGAGGACTGGGAGTTGGCAATCCCTGTACTATGGAGATCTAAACTCATACAGCTGTGATTCCTTCTGGATTCATTTTAACCTTTGACAAACAATAATTAGAACCAATTGCACAATAACAAAAATGCATTCAATTTCTTCACAACTCTGAAAGAAATGAACTGCATAACTCATCTGGAAGCTTTTATGAAATAAGAAACGTGGTTCAGGTTAAAGAAGAAATGTGTTTATCATCAGTTCCAAAACCACAAATCACAGTCGTGTCCTACAGTACCTCTTAGTGGGCGTGGGGGCTCCCGATGATATGCGAGTAGCCATGGCATCGTTCATGTTGGACAGGGGGCGAGCTGGGCTGTAAAGAAAAGAAATTGAAGGACTATTAAAGAAAGGTAGAAAATACAAATATTACTGTAATGGTAATTGTAATGTAACAGGTGAACATAAGCCAGGCATTCAGAAATACACCTTCATGCAAGATTTTCTTAACATTTACATTCAGGAAATATCTTTGATGGTGGATAGTCTAAAATTACTGATTGGACTGTCTGTCCAATTTAGACAAACACACAAACATATTTTTGTACAAATTGCCTTCACTTCGCTCTTTTCTTTTTTTGGCATTTACTTTATCATTGTGTTGTTATCCATGCGTTCTCTCTGCTACACAAAATGCAGATGATAAAGCCCTGTGTTTGGAGATTGTTACAAACTGTGATATTCCAGAAATGGCTTTACTGCTCCACTTTGACCACTGAGACTTCCGAATCTCTCCTGCATTTTGTTAATAATAAATCGGTATAAAATCATAGTTTTGCCTTAAATTGAAGCTGTATATTATTGTGCTTTTCAGTGTAAATTTGCAACGGTTAAACATCTTTAACTATGAAACGTGCATTAGAAATGGTAGTGTATATTGTGCATGGCTGAGTGCTGTCACCTTAATGCAACTGCAATATACTGTAGTATGCTGAGAGGAACCAGAGCAGGAAATACAAAGCTTGGCAGCAGAGAACTTAACTGAGTTTACTCTACAGTGCAGCTAAAAAAAGGGAAATTTACCAACTGATATTTCAGTTTATTCCAGTCTTTCCATTAAAGTAATTATACATGAGTAACTCCTTCCTACTGGGGGTGTGACAATACTTTGGACACCTGGGTATAAGAGGATTGTCTCTCAGATCAGTATCTTTTCCCCAAAGCTACTGTATAAAAGTAGCAGTTACTGTAAGCAGCAAACAAATAATGTATATGAATAGGATAGTGCCATGGAGGGACTAAAAGATACTGAAATACCGGAAGGCAGGTTTACCTTTTTCTTCTGCATCCCTCCATAACAGTAAGTACACTTGGGATGTCCCAAGGAAGTATATTAAGAATGGGAGGTAAATTTGTATTGAGATAAAGAGACACTATTAGCCTGCAGGACCTTTCTTCTGAATTTATCCGATATGCAATATCCTTTTGAAATACAGGCTTTAATCCATCTAGTGACAAGAGGCTGCAGAAGCTGCTTCAGATAAGACAAACCAGAGTTTATGGTTCCTGAAAGACTCTGTACGAAGTAGACAGATCTTCTATTGACGTCTAAGGCTGGGGCCATGGTACCGCAGACCGGTGCGGACACAATAGACTGCCTTAAGGCATGGTTCGCGTCCATGCGGCGTGCGTGCGGAAGTGGTGCGCGTTGAGCAAGAAATCAGTTCCAACTGACATACTGGTCACGTTAGGGCAAATGAGGGCGAACCAGCTTCCTGACGTCACTGGCACGCTCCTAGACGCCCACAGACGGCACGCATACCATGGCCAAAAAACACACCCGCTTCAAGCGGGTGACGTCACGGCCGAAGGCACCATGGCCCCAGCCTAAGCCGTGGAATGGTCTTTCATTTACAGTAGGGAAAGTGGTGAAAAAGAAGAGGACCACAACCTCCTGAGTCAGTTGTCACAACCTTGGATCCAAATACGGTAAACATTTCATCACAATTCTGTCATGGTGCACACAGTGGACAATAGGATACAGTCTTCAACTTTCCTATTTTTCGTGCTGAGATTTTTGCGACAAGTCTTCTAAAAATTCTTGTACACTAGGCAAATTACAAATTGAGATCTGAAGATTGCAAAGAGTTAAGCTTGGATCTTGCTTTAACAAAATGCATGACCAAGTCAATGGATGCAATAGAGGGCAGTAGTAAGGCTCTAAGGCAAATGTGTGCACCTTCGGAGATGCAGGCTTTAGGCCTTTACAGAAACATTCATGAAGAAAACTTTATAATATTAGAGACGTTCTAGTTGCTGGATGGAATGCTGTGATTGCGACACCCAAAGTCTAATAATTTTGTTTTGTAATTTCTACCCTTGATTGTAGCAGAATGTCAAATTACAGTATCTGACGTCCCTCTCTGGTACAGTTTTCCTGCGTTTACTGGCAACTATAACAGCCGAGATCCACAAAAGGGTGCTAAGCGTTTCATATGAACTGGGAGCGGAGGCGTGCCAAAGCTTAGCACCCTTTTGTGAATCTGGGTTGTTTTATCTGCCTCGCAACTTCTATGCTAGTAAATTGAATAAAACTGTAAGAGGATGACAAACTAAACCCTTCATGAGACCCTCTAGGGAGGAGGTTTGCCCAGATGAGCCACTGACAATCTCATTAGGTCCAAGAATTATGCTCTTCTCAGCCCATAACGTGCAACCAGCCCTGTCTCACCCTGATCCATTTTTAATCTTCTTTAAGACCAATTGAATCATGGCTAATGTTGGAAAGAAATAAACGGGTGGGAAGATCTAATGAACTGCTTAAAAACAATACTCTTGGAATCTTGTAAATCTGTGTCGCCCCAAAGGCGGACACCGGATGGGAGTTCCTCAAGAGGTGCTCTCCTCTGCACAGAACCAGCATGCTAAGGGTTAACATTTGCTTTTGCTTGTAAAGTACTATATGGAACGTCAACTCCACCTACTAGAATGTTAATGAGCCTGGAAGACAAAGGACTTTGAATCCACAGCTGCATTCAATCTGAACCCTTCAGTGTACACCTGCACCGTCCCAAAGGCGGACAGCTTTTGGCACAGCTGAAAGGCAGTATTGGTATAACTCCATGCCAAAGAGACGTTCCCCAGCTCAACTGTTGGAACCGTGCTGCTTCAGCTGCAGTCCCGGTAATCTTCAAAAGCCCCACACCTGGGGGATAAGAACAGAGGTAGGAAGCTAACCCCCCAGGTTAGCACCAGAAAGTTGCAGCTCCAGGGGGACTACATGACAGCAATAGGAGAGGTAAATACTCGGGTGTTCCTTCTGCAGAGCACAGCTCCAGGGAAACTCAGGAACCAAGACCAACACAAGGGCACAGCCTTTACCAAAAATAAAATATGTAAAGAAAACGTTTCCACTTTGGAAACAGCTACCCCCAGCTAAGGTAGGTTAAAAAAAACTGACCTGAGTGAGAGGCACACCTCTTTTATACCTAGGGGTCAGATTTCTTGTCCTACCCCCTGCAGGAGTGTAATTGCTGTCATGGAGGGATGCAGAAGAAAACCAAAAACGTAAGGAAGATTTACAAGATGGGGGAGAACAATGTTGCCAAATAACTTGGAATCTTTTGTTTAAAAACGGGATTATAAAATAATAAAATGATAAAATGTTGCGAGTCCTCAGCAAGCTCTGTCAGGCCCATCGTTCTGAGCTCCATTAGTAATTGCTTTAGCAAAAAGTTTCATCTCGAGGGGGGTACGGGGGGGCAGTTGATGCGCATTTCCATGACGATGCGTCACATGCCGCGTTGTCATGGTGACGTGACCAGAAGCTGGCTGTATCCTGGTAAATTGAGGTTGCAGAGGCCTTGCACGGTCCCCCGACATTTAATTTAAATGCCTCAGGGAAGAGCGTGGGGCCTCTGCAACCACCCGCGCCCCCCCAGAAAAATCCCGCGCCCAGCACCCCTGCAGTATCAGATGTAACATTAACATGCAATGCATTGCAGTTTGAATACTTAAAAGGAGCACTTTCCTTAAAAAAATCCCCCTGCCCCCTTTAGGTGGAAACCAGGGGGTCTACGGAGCTGAACCGCATTAATTTCAGCTCTGAGGATCCCCTGCTTCCTGAGATACTTACCTCCGACAGATGCGTGACGCAGGACCTTTAAACCGCAATATTGCCCACGAATACCCAGCCTCAGCCGCTACCGGCATGACCTACAAAAGGGTAAGTATCTCGGGAAGCAGCTGGTCCCCAGAGCTGAAATGAATGGGGTTCAGCTCAGGAGACCCCCTGCTTCCCACCCAATAACAAAACCCAAGACAGAAATGCACACGTTGTAATGCACAGTGGGAAATATACTGTATATGAAGACATCACAAAGTGTGCACATCATTTCACTATGGCAATAACACAGCACCCCTTCCTAAATGGTTTTAACAAACATTGAAAGTGGAAAAAATGTGTAACAGATTTAACACAATGTCCCTTATTTTATAGTTGTGGTGCCAGATAGATGTTGCATGAATCACACATATGACACGATGTAATTGTGTCCACTGAAAAGGATAAGATTACGGTGTTTCATTTATTATCGTGACAATAGCATGAAAAAATACATGAAGAACCATAATGGGATGCTATAACCTTCTCATCGACACCAATTAGGAATATTATTCAAAAGTAAATGAAGTGTCAGTTCCATACACACCTCTTCAAATAAAAACATGAATTACTGCTGGGTAACAAGTTGCCCAAACATTTATTGACGTCCAATCTTCTGCGAACCTTCTATAGAAATCAGTGTTTTGTAGGCTTGTATAATTCAGTTTTGCAGTATTCCCCCATCTCTTTCTTTTCCCACATGGCGTTTTCTACCGACACAAAACCAGGGGATCCTCCGAGGAGAGGCACCACTGCTATTTTTAGCCTGGACACCCCCTGGTTCCAGAGACCCGTACCAGTTTAATTGATGGTGTTTCTGCTCCATTTAGGTTAATCAAAATGCCAGCCAAAACCCACAGGCGATGTGGGCCAATAACTAGTCGCAATGTCATGGTGGCGGTGGCGGGAGGTTGCGGCTTCCTCTTGGATGACCATAGCGGACATATTTAAATGTCCAGAAAAAACACTACCAACTAAAGCATTAAGAACCTCAGGAATCTGGGGATCTCTGCAGCTAAAAAGAACACTGTCCAGATCTGGAAGACCCCGCAGGTTAGAGTCTGTGTATAAAAATAAATACATTATGTAACATAGCCTGCCGGCAGTTACTTCTTTTCCCTGGGCATTTCCTCTGTCAGTCCTGTTAGTGCAGGCAGTGGAAAGGTTACTTCCTTCTTTAGGCCTGTGTGTGTGTGTGTTACAGCCTTGAATGATGTCATCAGTATTCAAGGGCAGGCCTAGCAACTTCTGAGGATGTCAATCTGAGGGGTGGATATTGGTTGGAACGCCCCCTGGTGTGTGTGGGCCAATCTGTATCCGGCTCTGGCTTGCTATGAGTCAGAGTTAGAGACACTCCCCAAAGATATACAAAATTTCATCCTCCCAAATTAAGTCAGTTGAGTTCTGGAAGAAGTTGAGTTAGCAGATAGAGAAAGAAAGGTCTCTCCCTCCCACCCATGAGGGTGTGGGAGGGAGGGGAATTATGCTGCTTAAGGCAGGGCTCTGAATTAGAGAGATAGGGAGAGAAATAAGCAGATGATGATTAAGAATATGTGAAACATGCTATTCTCTGTCCTGGAGCTGACTGTCATTAAACAACAGAAAAAGACAATGCTGTGTATGTTCCTGTCTCTGTGAATGAAGGAGTGTCAGTGGGTGTCCATCCCCTGAATATCTACAGGGGATTCCAGCTGGCTGGAGGCGCTGCACCAAGAGAGATCAAGGTAGCCTGTCCTTCCTGTCCTGTTTCCTCCCCACACCACCCCGGAGTGCTCAGCCCACCTGTTGCCCACAGGTCAAGAAACAGCACCAGAGTAGCTGAGAAGAGCATACCCCCCCCCTCCAATCTTACTTAGGGGTGGGGGTACAAGGGCTACATTAAAAAAAAGGAGATATGGAAAATAGACAGCTTTGCAGTGATTTCATAAGTCTGATCTTATTGCATTATGGCAGCAAACATTCAAAAGGAACATTTAACTATTGCTATTCCCCTCAAATTTAATGAAAATAGGCTGCAATCATTGAGGTCCCTGCAAGGAAAAAATTAGGGAAAAGAAAGTGTCCTAAAGCCACTGTGCAAAACAAGAAAGTCATCCAACCTTCGCCAGGCCCTCTGGTGCATTATGTTTATTTATATTTTGGTATGAATACTTTTGGGGTAGTTCTTCAACTGTTAATAACCCCTGAACATAAACCATGTTGTACAAAGCTTCGGAACAGATCCAGCAATGGTACAATAATTCGCAACCTCGGCAGGAGTGCTGTAAGACACCCTCAAACCATGGTTAGTCAGGGCACAGTGTTCGTTTATGAATAGTCAAATGACAAGCTACTAAAACATCTTGAAAGATTTAACAAGATATATAGTATGGGTATGCTATTGTCAAAGCAAAAAGAAACATTTAAGGATTTTTTAATATATATTATTGGTATTCTTATGAAAAACAAACAAAGGACGCTAGAAGCTACATTTTTCTTTGCCACTGACAAGAGGAGTATTCCCTAGAAATAAACCAGAAACCCATCTGTCCTTAGAAGTAGATAACACGGTTAGCAAACCTATTCATTGCAATGCTTCCACGCAATAAATGCAAATAAAGTGCATTGTAAAACTGCAGAGATAAGGGCCTGTACCTTGTGAAGCCGACGGGTGAAGGACAGCAGAATGTGCCCTCAGAGAAGGCAGCACAATCCTAACTTGAAGGCTGCTCTGGTTTACTGCCAAGGACAGCACTATTTCCCTGCCAGGCCTGTTTGTTAAGCAATGGTGTGTGTCATCTTTCATTAAGGTTTGGTACAAAAATCCTGCGTGCACCGTGGCCATTATACCAATTATTTTATCACTTCAGTACAGCTGCAAGATGAGCTGGTCTTCGGTCTACATGTGAAAGAAACATAAGCTGTTTCCACGATTAAAAAATGAACTGAAAGAAAACAGTAATGTTGCTTGTTGCAATGAGAGCGTGGTTGTATTAATGGGTGAAAGATGGATTTCCACCACTGTGATTTAGAACTTCATTTGGTTTGGAGTCCACCAATCAGCCAGAGCAGAGAGTAGGGTTGTTGAAGTGAAACCTTGGTGAATTTCCTTCGTGGAGACAGAAGTCATGTAACAGAAGAGACGTTATTATGGGCAAAAGAGGCTGTTGCCTCGCACATGCGCAGAAGCAGCCGTCGCTGCGAGGTATGCGCATGCACAGCAGCCGGCGACACGCACAAGAGCAGCCGGCGACACAAACACATGCAGGAGCAGCACCAACCCAGCTACACTTGGGAGACGGAGACACCACACACACACACACACACCCAAGGAATCCGCAGTTAGTATAAATATAGATATGCAAATAGCTAAAATAGGGTGTGTGTGTGTGTGTGCCGAGCACGCGCGTTCTAAGTCAAACTTCTTCACGTTTTCTCACTCAAATTGTGTTTTGATTTTAAATTAAAACATCGCCATCACAAATACAATATCTGTGACAAAAAAGTGACAAAAGACAAAGAAGTTTCTCCTAGTAAGGTGGACAGAAGAAATGGACAAATGCAAAACACATTTTGATGGGTGACAGTCAACAACCAATGTGAGGAAAAGGAAAGCACATGATTCAGAAGAGCATCAGGAACAAGAGGGTTCAAACCATCTATACGACGCAGGGCCTTTGTGTGAAGCAAAGACACAAAATGCCACTGTATTGTGTGATTAGAAAAACAGTTTAATACTGCACACCTATTTTCCCATTTGGAAGATGCAACCTGTGAACAAGCCTTCCTGGTTTCAATAAGAACCCCTGCCTTCCTTTGGTGCATGTTAAAGCTGCTGCTCCAGCCTGTTCAGTTTCATTTTGAAGAATAATTAGGCCTGCTACTTTCTCTCAAACAGTTAGCATTTTGAGGTAAATAATTGAATGACTTTCGATGACAAGTTAGAAAGCAAAAAAAGGAAATGCAGACAACCTGAACATTTCTCAGTGAGCTTTGATTTCCTGCGTTTTTTGGAAGCACTGATGTTTAGAGAAAAGCCAGTAATAAGGAAAACGGAAGGAAATTCTCCAGAAAGAAGGCTTATTTAAAAATGTATTAAACTACATTAAATACATAACAAGGATATAGAAGCCACATCACTGCTAATTCTTAGGCATCTCTTGGAAACGTTATTATGTGTGTAACGCACTTTCCCCAGCCGCCTGGGAGATATGGTGGCTATGGTGTGTGGTGCGTTACCTGTGGCTCACAGGAGGCCTGAACCTCCGCTGCTGGGAGCCTGGGGTGTACCTGATTCGATGGGTGACAGCGCCTCCACCTGCGCAGGATCCTAACTATGTGGGATAGCCCTGTGCAGGACCATATATGACCAATATACAATACACACTGATGCAGTGACACAATAACAACTTACTATAGACATAGAACAATCATAACATTAGCACCAATACTGCAATATCAGGCCTCGCTGGGCCGCAACCCCTCACCGTGCCTTACCCACCACCGTGTCTATACCATGGGGGGGTTTACCCCAATGTACTGAGGTGTTCCCGGCACCAGACCGCCCCAGTGTCTCCAGACTCAACCACCCACCTGTGTGTGTGAGACAGCGCTGCCCCACTAATGTGAAGGTGAGTTGGTGCACTTAGTTGGGTACCTTCCAGGTGTGTCCACACCCAGGCGCACATATGCTGTACTTATGATGGGATCTACAGATCCGTTGCAGTAACCCACGATGTCACCGCCTCTATGGTGGGTGGGTCCCACAGGGATTGTACCACCATATGCAATGTCTTTGTTGCAGGGGTCTGGTCCCAGATCACCTGAGGTCAGGATGCAGCCGCGTCCTGGCTGTGTCCTTCACTTTAATGCTACAAGGGCAGTGTCCCTATCTATGGGCCTGTCCCTGCAGCAACCACATATTGAGGGGAGTCGGGGCCTAGCTGGGGCCTAATGGGGGTATCTGGCCTAGTGCAGGTGCCACAGACACCTGTACACATACACCATTCCTGATGGCGTCCCAGCTCCGACTGACTCGCGGTCCCAGCACGTGAAAGTATCAATCTCCCCTTGCAGGGAAAGCTCCAGCCCTATTGGCTCTCGCACGACATGTGTCCTTGAGGCTCATGGGACATGTAGTCCCTGCTGGAGGCCTTATCCTTTAGACCGCTATTCGCGCACATGCACAACTCTGCCCAAGATGGCAGCGCCCAGCTAAGGGAGCCGCCGATAGTCACCGGCAATGCATTCGTCTGCCTGCACTGTGCATTTGCCGCAAGCGAGCGCATCCTTCCATCGGCCACCCCGGAGGTAAGGGGAATATACCGGGGACCCAGTGAGGCGTAAAGGGGGCGAGGCGGACCCATGCTATATGTAAAAAGCAGAGGAATGCAAAGATTCAAAACACATTTTATTTTGTGTACTTTTTGGAGTGCAACTTTGAAGCAAAACTCTTAAAAGGATTCTGAATGAGAAAATTCCCTGCCACCCACCTGCCTTTCTTCTAAATCTCCCAGCAATATAATATTCTATCGTCTCCTCATCTGCCAGGTTCCCCTCCAAATACTTCTCTATTTTAAGCACCTATCACACATAGTGTTACCATCATGGCCTACTGATTACAAGTGGATCCCAATTACATACTGCCCTGGAGTTTCACTCACTCAAGTTTGTTGAATTAAAAAAAAATGTAATTTGAACCTTGCATTTCTTCAGTGAAGTATTTGACAATCAAGGTCAAGGTGTTTCAAGGTCTTTGAAAAACATTTTGCTTTTCATACCACTAACCCTTCAGATTTTACTTGAATATGGACTTTGCAGTTGATTAAATGTGAATACAGTATATACTACTTCAGTACATTCTGTCTGCTGCGAACTTCACTCAACAGTGCTACTCCTGATTAAACATTCAATCGGATTGCTATTACAGTACCATTGAGTGAATAGAGACCGGTCAGCAAAAATGAACCACAGCTGAAAGATACAAGCCACTGTACAGTGCCCGAGACACGTGCTGATTTTGGGCTACAAGACCCCTGCAGATTAGTAGGTTAGAAGAGATCTTAAAACAGTAATCAGCGCTTATTGACTCAAAATGTGATTGTATTTATTTTGGGCGCTCTTCGAAGCTACAGTACTACTCTCACTCTTCCAACCCCCGGCTTGTATATTGTGCATGTATATTTATATAGTTGCAAACTTGTTATTGAGTTTTATAAAAGATATACTGTAACATAGAGATGGGTGTGTCACTGGCCCCACTCCCATAAAGAACAGGTGAAAGCTACAGTGACTGCAAACACATTTTGTTTGGCTGATAAAACAGAGACACAATGTGGCTAAATAAACGGGTAGGTGAGGGAACAGAAAGGAAGAAGCATTTAGATTCTTAAACTGATAAACAGGTATCATATCAGAATTATAAGGAATGTAGCAAAAGGGCTAAGCACTCACCCCTGGGCAATTACCCCATTCACCCACCACCTCTACCCCAACAAACCCGGCACCTTCATTACCTTAGCGGTTAGCCGTTACGGTAATGAAGCCGTTTTATTTTATTTTAATAACAGTATTGAAGTAGGGGGTCTCCAGAGCATTAATTTCAACCTCCGGGACCCCCTGCTTCCCGAGGTACAGGCCCCAGTATGGGATGCCAGTATCTCCCTGCATTGTTTACATTCCCGGGTCATGTGACCGGGACATTTACAGGGACTTGCAGAGATACTGGCACCCCATACCGTAACTCGGGAAGCAGGGGGTCCCAGAGGCTGCACTGAATGCGGTTCAGCTGCAGAGACCCCCTTGCTTCAATACTGTGTTATTACAATCAAATAAAAACAGTGCGATGGCCTGTATGAGCTGTGCAGGGAGATGCAGCTCTCTCTGTGCAGCTCTTACAGACTGCAGGCAGATCCCAGGGGCAGAACTAAGAAAAAGACACAGATAAAGAAGACACTGTTATCCCGAGCGGTTTGGCATTCTCCTCACTTCACGGTATCTGACTTGCGATAACTCTTTCTGAATACCGTGATAACACAAATTCAGACCATGAGGTAAGGTCATGCCAAACCGTTCGATTTGGCAGTGATTTTATCAAAGTTACTAGAATAGGTCCCATAATTGGACAATGTTTCATTCAGATTATTTTGTTTGCCTTCTTCTGGATCAATATACAATACTATAAATGCAAATATAGGATAAGTATCTGTCGTCTAAATGTAACATAGGTTGAACATGATGGGCATGTCTTTCAACCTCATCTACTGTGCAAATGTGCAACTGTGCACTTCCCAAATAGTCGGCATTCTGTTGTGTTCTTTTCTCTGTGAATGTTGTGCTAAATATAAAGCAGTCGGTAACTACATACCCCTTTGATAAGAAACATCAACCTTCAGACTTCAATCAGCATAAAAAAGAAAACAAGATGGTAGAAACTAATCTCTCTAACCATACATCTGCCCATCTCAAACATGTATTTCATTTGGCCTTGAGCCCTCTTTGAAGGCCTCTCATGAATGGCAAATGGCACAACAATGTCAAAGATGGGGTTTCTGGGATGGATTAACACTTTCACAGCCAGAGGTGTCAGCAAAAAGGTCACATTACTGCAAGGGGCTGCCATAAGTATCAATAGATGCCAAACCCCCCAAAATATATCAATAACCCCCCTTCATTCCAACTGTAGGAATAATTTTTTTTATAGAGGGTTATGCTTGGGAAACGAGGCTGCAGCATAATATGAACGTCGTTCTAAATTCATTTCGGAGACCTTGTTAAAAGGTGAATATTTTGAAATTGGGGGAAGCGCTCCTGTAAAGTTTGCAGGTCAGCCCTTTCCCTGAGTAACTAAATACACTTTCAGTGACACAATTCTTGCTACGCGATTGTATCCTTTGTGAGACCAAGAGTTGCTTAGCAAAGCAACTGTGCTGCAACATTTCCCTGCGCTGGGTTCTGCTTTATAATTATAACACTGCGTTTCTATATACACATAGAGCTGCTCAAATCATTTGCAAAGAAGCACACGGTGCCATCCAAGTGAAGGTCAGGTAAAATATAGTCTTGGAGATATGGAAAGAGATGGTTTTGAAAGGAGTTTTTAAATGAGAGAAAGAGGAGAATAATAACATTAGCATGCTGTGCTTTGTGATAAAGGGAGCAACATAATGAGATAATGATCTGGGAGGATAAGCATAATTTACTAACAGCTCATAATAACCCTCTTAGAACATCATAACGTAGGTCTCATCCTTAAAGAGATTTACAGAACATTATACAACGGAGGTAAATTAGGCAAGTGCAACAGTGAGAAAAAAGCAATGACAAATATAGCATGGCTAGTGGCAAAGACCGGCCACCCTGAAGTTACTGAGCCTCTCCTTTACTTGCACCCCTGCTTCTGAATCCTGGAGTTGTTTAAGAGGAATGTTTCTGTAAGTCTCCACTCATAACCAAAGTGACACGGCCGTATAGGGCTCATATCCAGAAAAGCATGCATGGTGGTACGTGGCGGCTCCCACCAGAAGGGAACAGGGCCTGGCATTAAGGGACATTTCTACTAAACAGTCTTTTGCAAAAAGGCACATTCCAGACCATTTAAACCATGGGGCTGTAAGGGGTATGCCAATGCTGGAAGAAGACGGCGTAGTAAATATGGACCAAAGTGTTTAGTACCTAACCAAGCTGACCAGTAAACCCCTGAAGGAAGAAGAATGGGAGAAAGAAAATGCTTAGTTGCAAGAGGGCGGCATTACCAAGAGAGAAGCAAAAACATCTCAATCTTAGACGCTAGTGGGGGAAGATGTAGTGTAAGTGTGTGAAAGTACTATACTAAAGATACTGGATATATACACCTGCAGGGTGTGGCCAAGCTGAGGAGGAAGCAGCATGGGCAGTAAAGGGGGAGAGGGGGCATGTGTCAGTGTGATTTCTGTAACTCTCTGCCCCCTCTGACTCCCTGGCCCCGCAACCCAACTACTGTGACTCCATACACCAGGGGAGTGCAATCTTTTCCCCCTGCCGGCTGTCCTGCTCTTTGCGCGCCCCCATCTCTCCTCCTTACCGCGGTTACCGGCGTCTGAATGTCACATTGCCATAGCAACGCGATGTCACATGACCCCGCTGCATCATTTGCCACTGCGTTGCCATGGCGACGCGTCTCCAGATGCCGGCTGAACCATGGAAAGGTTTACAGAGGCCTTCGCCGCTTCCCTGGCACTTAATTTAAGTGCCTTCGGGAAGCTCGCGGGGCATCTGTAAACCCCGCGCACCCGAAGATAATCTCGCGCGCCCCCCAGTTTGCGCACCACTGCCCTACACCATCCCCACCCACCCAGACTCCCCTGCTGCCTTACTCCTGTGACTCTCTGCCCCGACATACGACTCCTGTGACTCCCCTCCCCCACTTACTGCTGTGACTGACTCCCCTGCCCCCGTCTGTCTCTCCTGTGACTGTCTCTCTGTCCTGTGTTTTCTGTGACCCTGTCCTGTTGTAGCGGTGCCTCAGCAACTATGCACTGTGGTTAGGGGTGCCCCAAGAGAATAAAGGTTGAAAACCACTGATCTATGGTCTTGCTGCTGGCACCTGATGGCGAGCCAATTCCTACACTAATTATTCATTGTTATTGCCATGTGACGGCACAGGGTTTCCTTGTTTCAGATTTGTACTTCCCAATTTTGTTCACCTATCCCAGCGCTGTATTCTAATGTTTCTGCCGTGGAGTGCCATGCAGGGGAGGAGTATCTGTATACATAAATATACACAGGTCATAAGCTTTGAGTGATGGCTGTGTTTATAAGAGGTTGTGTGCAAAGTGTTTTACCAAACAATGGAGCCCTTGTTCTTATTCATAAATTCTTCATGCCGCAGACCACGAACAGCAGTGAAGCAGTTAATCATGCAATGTATTTATGCCACAAGAAGACGCATGCAGTTGAAGAATCATTGCAGGATACATTGACAGCAGTGAGTGACAGGTAAAGCAAACACATTTTCACCTCTGTTTATCTAAATCTAATTATAGGCAGGTTGTTTATTTTATAAATCAATATTATGGTAGGCAGATGTAGCATAACAATCCCAAACTTCTCCACAGTGACCGCATTACAAACACTCCATTTACCACATATACTCAGAGAAGCAGGGCCACCAACAGATTTCCCGGGCCCTCTGAGGCTTTGCTCAACATAAATGCGTCAGTGGATACTTGTTCCATTCCTGTGTGTTTGTGCCATGTCTATCCATTAAATCGACATTTTTACCATACTGCCTCCAGCCCTGTCATTATTGCAATGCCTCGCCTCACCCAACTGATTTTCTAACAGCTGGGGAGAGCCAGGGCCCGGCTGCAGAAAGCAGAGGCCTGGCAGCTGGGCCAGGCCTCTGGTTACCACCGCCAGACCCCGGCTCCTGCCTCCTCTTCCCATGCCGCCCTCCCTCTCCCGTCTGTGTGCGTGCTGGAACTGTATGCAGCCGGAAGGGAGAGGGAGAGGGAGAGGGAGAGGGAGAGGGAGAGGGAGAGGGAGAGGGAGAGAGAGAGAGAGAGAGAGAGAGAGAGAGAGAGAGAGAGAGAGAGAGAGAGAGAGAGAGAGAGAGAGAGAGATCGGCGTAGAAAGAGAAGGCAACAGCTGGGGAGAACCACGATCCAGGGCTCGGTGGCGGCAACCAGAGGCCCAGCAGCTGGACGCTACCAGTGCAGGCCGGCCGGGCTCCCACAGCCACTGGGCTCGGGACACTTGTCCCGCCTCTCCGACCTTGTCGGCGACCCTGAACAGAAGGGATATTCAAAGTAAACTGCGGTCGCTGACTCCCATTTGTCCAAGGTCATAAGAAAATAGCACTGGATCTAAAACACAATCAACTAACTAATGAAAGCTAATATCAAAGAGCCAAACTAACATAACCCATTCACTGACGGAGGAACCTGCAGAGTTTGTGCATGGGTCCAAGTACCCCATGTAAAGTTAGTAGATACATGAGACCGTGCCCAATTAGGAGGCACACACCCATACAGGAAAAGACTCTTACATTACACTTAAGTTGATCCCAATAATGTTTTTTATTATTTTGTCTACTACTGTCCTGTGAGAAACTCTTCCTCATCTGTCCCGAGTCTACCACTTCCCAACTATAAGAATCAAAGCAAATATCAGATTCAGCTACAAAACACACACACGTGAAGCACTTAGGCCGTGATGCGGGTTATCGGACTTTGATCAACCGCGGATTAAAAAGACTGGAATAGGCTATTGAAATGCTTCATTTAAGACGTGAGTTTTAAGGTTTCACTTAAAGGTGGGGAGAAGGTGCTTGGCGTTTACCGAGTGTGAGGGAGTGTTACAGGTAAGGGACAGTGAGAGGAAAAAGTTTAAGGCACAAGAGCAGAAGAGGTGGAAGGGGTGGAGAGAAGACTGTTATGGGTAAAGCGCAGGGGACAAGTGGTGGCATAACAAGAGAACGGTTAAAGGGCTACTGAGCAGAAAATAAACCGATGGTCAAAGTTCAACAAAATAACTCTGGGGAGCAACATACATGTAGGAGACTTTAAAAAATGAAAACCTCAATAGAAAGCCACACCAGATGACGTCACAGCTTCCTATTGGCCCCCGGTAGTTTTTAAATGCCGTCATTAAGAGAACCGCAGCTCCTATCCTACAGAGGTAAGTATCTCGGGAAGCAGGGGGTTCAGCTCGAGACCCCCTGCTTCAATCCTATGTAAAAAATAAAACTCAAAAGAATGTAAAACAACGCAAAGGAAAACGGTGCGCTTGGATTGCTGCTTTAAACTGCAGAAATTAAAATGATGTGGCTATGCAAATAAGCTTGTCATATTTTAGTTTTCAAAATGTATTTTAGTCATGAAATCCCCTGAATATTCATCATGCTAAATTACACTGGTTACACAGCCAAAGGTGGGGTGGGGAAGAGCAAGCTTATGTAGCACAGACACTTAAGGATAGGTGTTTCAGCTTACTCACTATTTGTACACTCAAAGGCTAATAGTAGGTTAGAAACTAAACAGACAACACAGTTATGACAAATGCCCTTCACTGTAAGGGGTACAACAAATACCAAACCATGCAAGGTTATCTGTATGTCTCACACAGGATCCCCGAGCCTGTGTCTTAAGCATCAAGCCGTGTTTCAGATGCAGATATACAAAACCTAGCTGTGGAAATGCTCCTTTTCTGTGACAGATAGTGCCACACAAGAATGGCCATTTGACAAATGGTAATCACTTACTAAAAGCAAGTCAGGGGTTCCAGTCTTCAGCTGCTCAATGAAGGTATTGTACAGTACAGTATGCACGCATATAAAAAAAAGCCACGGGTCCTGGGTTTCTTAAAGAATATTAGCATGTCAGAAGCGGTTTCTGGGGAAGCTTGCAAACCAGTGCTGCAAATCCACCAGCACTGAATTAGTTCGTGTTCAGATTAATGTAAGGGACAAAAATGCAGTCAAAACAGTTTGATTGTGAGCGCAATTATCTTATGTGTGTTTAGAAAGGAGGTTTAATATGCATAAACAGCATATGTATATGTATTTACTGTATTTGTAGTATAACAATGTCTTATTTAACATTTGTGAAATAAAGTATTTGATCAGCTTATAGTGCACGATTAGCAAAGTACCCTACAAAACCTTCTACTTTCCACTTGTCAAACACATTGCCCTTTCCATTATCAGAATTGCAATAGCCAGTGTTCTCCGGTATTACGGGACTTGCATGTCACAGCATTTATAGCCTCTTATGTAACAGGCAGCCCAGGCTCGGACTTGGAGGAGTTAAGCAAGTTACGGGGAACAGAGTGCACACACATACATGTACCAAGTTACGGTGAACACACTGCACACACATACATGTACACAATACTGCTCTAAAACAACTCAAGCAAAACCTCCCTTCAGAAGCTGGCTTAGTAACATGTTCCTTATCGATAAAAACAAAATGCTCTCTTACAGAAGGCTCACAACACATTGCTTCTCAATCAGCTGTAATGTTATTTTGCAACCAGCTACAAAACAGAAGATTATATTTACAGTAACAGACAAAGTTATCTCAGTAGAAGAAATAAAACAGTAAGATGCACAATCCCCAGTGGCCCCATTAGCCCAAGAAAATGCAAAAGAGACAGGCAGGCAAGAGAAAGCAAACCTTTGAGCTCTGTAGCAAAAGCCTCTTTCTTCCTCTCCTGAATAAGCATCCTAATGCAATACACAGTGCTGCCGTCTCTAAGGAAACAGGGTCGTCACATGACCACGGATCTCGTGTTCGTGAGGTTTCTTATCCAACTGAACACGCCGAGCCAGGACAGGTGCAGCAATAGTGACGAGCGGAGAAGGTAGCGAAGCTGTCAGAACAAGGGGAAGTCACGTTGGACTGAAAATCCTGTATAATGCACGCTGTTCCTCTTATTAAAAAAGAAACTGGCACAGCAAATACTATTGCTTGCCTTTCGCTTCTTTGCTTATAAACTCGAACATTCATTCTTGTTTAAATCAGGAGTGGCAAACGCCAGTCCTCATGGGCCACGAATAGGTCTGGGTTTAATGATATACCTGCTTCAGCCCAGGTGGCTCCTACAAGCAATATCCTACATTTGTGTTTCTCTTTTATTTTTTTAATAAATCAGTTCTGTAGTATTAGACAATACTTACTACTTTTTTTATTTATAAATTCAACTCATAATGCAATTTTTTATGAGTTTTAATATATTGAGCATCTTGATTTCTATGGCAGGCTTTAGCCCAGCAGTGCACAAACTGGGGGGGAGCGCTAGATTTTTATGGGGGGGGGGGGGGGGGTTTGCAGAGGTCCTGCGCTCTTCCCCAAGACATTTAAATTAAATGTCGGGGGACCGCGCAAAGGCTCTGCAACTACACTTACCGTGGTTCAGAAGCTTTGTGTCAGGCGTCGGTATGGCAACGCGGCGTCAAGTGACGTCATTGTTGCCACGGTAACGGAACGTCAAATGAAGTGACACGTGACACGACCCCCCATGGCGCCACGTGAGGTAAGGTGGGGGGGCGCTCTAACTGAGGAGAGCAGGCGGAGGGGGCGCCGCAAATAAAGTTTGCGCGCCCCTACTTTAGCCCACCTCCCCAGCAGTGCAAGGTCTTTGTAACACTTTCCTGTTTGTGATCATTTGTTGCCAATATTCAATACAATACAGATAATGTCACATTAGTCATATAAGAATACATTTTAGCTGATAAGTTAAACTGCCTGAAGGATTCATTTGCAACTGAAAGGCAACCATTGAGTGAACTCTGGAAAGCAGGATTTTGCTGATCAATCACGGGAGAACAAATCGATCAGCAGCGTAAGTAATTAGATTTCATAACGGTAATAAATGCTGCATATAATAATAAATATATATATACAGTATACAGTATATATATATATATACTAGCTGAGAGACCCGGCGTTGCCCGGGCGTGGAAGGGGGGGAGGGGAGGGGCGTGGAAGGGCGGGGGGGCAAAGGGGCGTGGAAGGGCGGGGAGGGCAAAGGGCAGGGGGGGCAACAAGGAAGGGAGGGGCAGGGGGCAAAGGGCAGGGAGGGGGGCAAAAGGCAGGGAGGGGCGGGGGGGGCAAAGGGCAGGGAGGGGTGGGGGGCAAAGGGCAGGGAGGGGGTCAAAGGGCAGGGGGCAGGGAGGGGCAGGGGGGCAAAGGGCAGGGGGGCAGGGAGGGGCAGGGGGGGTAGGGGGGGCAAAGGGCAGGGGGAGTCAGGGACGCGTTAAAGAACCCATTCCCCTGCGTTTACTCACCTTGCACACGGCCGCGCTCCTCTTCGTCCTCCTCCACCTCGGGCTCCTCAGCGGAGAGGCTGAGACGCTCCGGTGAGGAGGTGCTGTGCCTTTCGCGGGGAGAGGCGGACACAGCCGGAGGAGCGCCCTCGGGGACGGGGAGCGGCCTATGTGAGGGGAGAGACGCACAGTGCGTGCTCTGTGTGTGTGGTGGGTGGGGGTGAGCGGGGGTGAGAGAGCGCCGGGTGAGGGAGTGGCCTATGGGTGGTGAGAGCCGTGGTGAGGTGAGAGTCCCCCGCTGTGTCCCGGGCGCTCGCTCCCCCGCTGACTGTAGCGGCGCCGGGGGGGGGGGGGGGGGGAAAGCGCGGGAAACCGGGCGACCCGGGGAGAGGAGGAGGTGCGCGCGGGTCCCGATGAGCGGCGCGCACTGCGGCTGTGATGAGTTGGATTGCAGGCTGATGTTCGGGGAGGATGCGGCGGAGCCTCCGGGACCGGCGGGTAAGAGACCGGGAGATGTGCTGCTAACATTGTGAGCCCCACCCCCCCGGGTTATACATGCTGCTAATGTATGTAACACCCCCCCTACCCCTAAGTAAGTGTGTGTGTGTGTGTGTTGGACCTTTGGCCCGTCACTCCGCCTCAGGCCAATGAGAGGTGTGCGGGGGCGGGCGGGCCAAGGGAGCCATCTCATTGGCCTGAGGCGGAGTGACGGGCCAAAGCTCCAATGCGATTGCCGCTAGGGACAGAGGACACGCAGACAGGCATACAGTGCTTTCAAAAATATATAGTAGATATATATATTTATATATATATATATATTTTTTTTTAAGCTGCTTGGGTTGCCTCTTTAACCCACCTCCAAAGGAGTGTAAGAACTGTACAACACTTTCCTCTTTGTAATAATTTGTTGTCAATATTTCCAGCAGTATAAGCTGTAAACTGTAACAATAGATAATGTTACCTTAGTAATATAAGGATACAGTGTAGCTTCTGAGTTACACTAACTGAAGCAGCCTTACGTTAGTCACACAATCAGGATTTTTACAGATAACAGGAGCACCAAATGATTGCCAGCTTAGATAAGAATGTAGAATTATTCATGGTCACATGCTTTACAAAAAAAAAAAAAAAAAAGGAGGGATGTAGAATTGCTGCTTTAAATGTTGCTTAACTTTAAAGTTTAGCTGCCCCTAAAATCAATTTGTCTATCTGAGAGGCTTTGGCAAGAAGTATGTTAAGGAGGGAGATATCAACATTTTCCCTGCCATGAGACCCTGCGATGCCAGCAGCAAAAAGGTTAACCAGTTTCTGGTTTTTATTTTCGGTATACCCCCCTTAGACGTATTTGTATTTTCTTATTAATTTATGATGAAACTTATTCTTTCAGCAGAGAGAAAAATCCTGTTCAGGTGAAAAACTCTTGCACATATAAAAGTGAATCTATCCAAAAGGGGCTATGCCTGTATGTATGTGAAGATACTGTAGCTTCACATGCTATGCCTGTATGTATGTGAAGATACGGTAGCTTCACATGCTATGCCTGTATGTATGTGAAGATACTGTAGCTTCACATAGACATACGGTGAAGCCTTCTAATTGTACGAGTTATGTTAGAACGATCTACAGGACACGCACACTGACTGATTCTAAACCTAGTATAGACAGGCACCGCTCGCATGTAAACTGTCTATACTAAGCTTATAATCACCAACAGTTTACATGTGTATGTGATGCCTGTCTGTACTACTGTACGTTTAGAATCACTGAAAGGCATCCAGAGCTGGTGCAATGGTATTCGGCACCCTAGGCGAATTGTCAACCCTGCGCCACCCCCCCTCCCCCGACCCCCCACTCTCTGAACTTTCAGATTTTTTAAAATGTTATTATAGCCCCATTCTCTCATCCCCCCTCCCACTCATTCACTCTTCCTCCACTCACCCCCCTCCTTCTCCTCTTCCTCTCTCACCCCTTCCTCCCTGGCTTCGGTGGAGCAGAGCAGCAGAGGAAGGCGAAGTCGGGTGGCAGCTGGAGAAGAGTACAGAGGAGGAGGACGTCAGGCAGGCGGCGAGAAGAGGAGGAGGACGGAAGGAGCGGAGCACCAGCCCTGTAGGCATCACATACACATGTAAACGGTCAGTGACTTACCGGTATTGATTATTTGCGCCAACACATTCCACAGTGTTGCACAATGGGGACACAGATTTTAACTATATACAGACTTAAATGCATATAAGGAAGTTATGGTGGGTGTCACATACGGCACACCTGTGAGCACGTGGCCTGCATATGGGACAAGGGTTAACACCTTCCGCAAAGGTCCCTCAAATTAACAATATCTCCCCTCAACCCATCTCAATATACTCCTTACTCGATTGCAATCATATTTATCCGCTTCCACCGCCCAAGAAACATCAAATAGGACATTTGCAGAGTATAAGGTCCCTGTTTTTTAAAGAAAACTTTGCACTAAGCACAAAAAATTGTTGTAGCAAAACATGTCCGAAAATATAAATACTCTACAAATCGTACAACAGTTCAATCAGAGCCCAAAGCATTACATATTAAAGTTTAATTTTAATACAAAAAATACAGTGCTTAGATAACAGAAAAAAAAGATTACTATAAGTACAGTTACAATAAATGCAGACAAGTTTCTTAAAATAAAAGAACCCAGGCAGAAATGACTATACTTTAGCACAAGTCATACTGCTGCGGCCAGCTTTAAGCTATCAAATGCCCGTGATTTTCCAGGGCTTTTTTCGGCTGGCGCCGAACTTGGCCGTGCGCCAGCCGCATCTTCCCAGCCTCCCTTCCTTCCTCCGCGACCCCTGGCTGCTCCGCCTCTGCTTCCCCTGATCCTCCACATCCCCCACACATACACGGCACATACACGGATGTGCCTTCGGGATGCCGGCGGAACGGAGGCACCAGTGCCGCGCGGCACGTATCGGGGAAAAACTGCGCCTGCACGCGGTTTTAAATTACCCGCGGTGGCGGCAGCTTTAGACTCAGGGCGGCCGCCACTGTAGGTTTTTCCCAGAGAGGTCGCTGCAGTAGAAAAGAATTCACATGGCTGATCCCAAAACACACCTCTGTTAAATTCTGATTTTCTATTCACACATGCCACCCTTTATGCCCAGACCTTTTGCATTGAAACACACACAAAACCCTCCCCTACCGTAAATCAGAAACTTGGTTGACAGTTTTATGACGTAAAAGAAAAAACTCCTTTCTTGCGATGTTTACATTTGACTGAACATATAAAAGATCTCATAACTTTCTGATCATAAAACTTAGACACACGTTGAGTCATATCAATAGGCTCAGGCGAGTTTGCTGAATGTATCACAAATTCTGACCGCCCTGCTCCTAAGTTTCAGCGACAAATGGATATCTGTGCCTTGCCACCTCTTAAACCTCAAGATGTTGGCCTTATTGCACCCATCTCATTGCAACGGTTATGAATATCTATAGGCTATTCTTTATTCTATCACATGATAGAGGGCTATATTAAATATAGGCTAAATGGCGACCTCTCTCTGTCAGGGGACATATCAAGAAATGAGGGGACATTTTAAGAATGTTAAAAGGTTTTCTTTGAGGCCGACAGCCCATGTCTGGCTATCGTCCACAGCCTTTCTAAAATATACATTTTGTTCACTTTTAATGGGCCATCAGTGATAGACCCCCAATTACGCCCTCTTTCTAAATCAACACAGACACAGGAAGGGTCTTGACCCGTCATAAAAACTATTGTTGTATTTCTAACACAATTTCTAATCAACATTAACCTGAAGTACCAAATTGATTAAAATACTGAATATACCCCGCTATTTTTATTACAGTGGGTAAAAAAAAAGTGACGAAAAAACTCCACCAAACGGTGTACAGCAAATAAAAATAGCACCTGTGAGAACATTCACGTCTTTCCCCATTATGGCTTAGCAAATCGTGCTTCAAATGCAGCCGGGGATTCTGGGTAATGGCATGAAAATAAGCACACTGTGTCACTTGCCCAACAGAAAGAGGGAGTGAAGAGGAGACACCAGAGAAGGAAACACTAAAGGAGTTGTTGGATAGGTAAGACGTGAACCAGGAGAAGGCCGAGTCACAGAAGCCAGTGGAGTGGAGTGGAGAGACTCCAGGAGAAGGGGGTGATCAACAGTGTCAAAGGCAGTACAGAGATCCAGGAGAATTACAAAGGATAAGTGACCCTTAGAGATAGCTGTGGGGTGGTCATTTGGCCACTTGCTGGTGCTACCTCTATGGAGTGTAGAGGATGGAAACCAGGTTTCTTTAGAATGGGAGTGATGAGTACATGTTTAAAAGAAAGTGGGAATGTGCCAGAAATGCGAGGTGAGTTAGGGTGGGGATTAGGGTGCAGAAAAGAAGCGGAGATGTGAGGCAATAGGATCAAAGGGGGCAGGTTGTAGGGTGAGATAATGAGGACGACAACCCCCTCATCCCCAATCACAGGGACAAGAAGATGAGGGGAGGTAGGTTGTGATTATAAATTTAGTACAAACAGGCACCTCAAACATATAAACTCAATGATATTCTGTAAATCTGATTTGGAGTCAGTCTCACTGATCTTTAGTATCTCAGAATTCTGAACAATTAACAACTTTACTTTAATGTTATCGGTACGATTATAAAATCTCGTTGCGCCAGTGGTTGAAGTGTTTTAAAAAGTAGTGGTGCTGTTCGACTATAAAAACTGCTTAATTTATTAAACATTGTGGAAAAGCTATTTGGATCATACTTTCGGAAGCTTAATACAAAGATGAAATTTAGAAAAAAAAAAACAAGAATGGACAGGTCCTTCCTAAAGTTAGTGTTTAAATAAAAAGTAGTGATAATCTGGGGTCATAAATAAAGTAGAGGTACTGTACTTTGTTCCCCTTGGCACCCTCACACTCCTACCCCTTACTCATGCTACTTACTGTGCAGAAGGATGTATTTCAGGTCCTTGCCACTTTAAAGCGGTTATGTTTTTGAGAATATAGAGGGAAAATAAGCTCCACGTCAAAATCTGCATCAGACGAGAGGAAAAGAAATAGACGGGAAATACGTTGTGTCACACAGTTGGCAGGATGAACAAGAGATTCCTGTAGCAGCTTCCAACTTCGATCGTTCTGCAATATTTGGCTTGATCGTTTGAGAGCCGGATGTGTCTTAATGGTGGTTAAGTACTAATGTGCATCCATGTGGCATACAGTACAATGCTGCTCAGTCCCATTGAATTACCCAGTTGTAATGAGTTGCTAGTGCAATCTCAAAGCACCAGCCCCACACTAAGCAAGTCATTAAAAAGGGGCACACATTCACTTACTTCCTAATTCAAGAAGGGTTTGAGAGCTTTTCAATTTTGGACCGAAAACCAAACTGCACCATGGCAAATGGGTGGAAATTTGGAGTGACAGGATTATAATGAGAGTAGAGGCGTGGGAGAGTGGTAAAAACATGGTGTCAGTGCAGCACAATGTGGGGGTATCTACAGTACTACGTGATCGATGCATTAGGACAGGGATGCGCAAACTAGAGGGCAAAGATTTTTCAGGGGGGGCACGACGGTTGCAGAGGGCCGTGCTCTCCCCACAGAATTTAAATTAAATGCTGTGGGATCGTGTGAGGCCTCATCAACTTCTCCTACTTTGTCTTCGGCGACGCGGGGTTACGTTGCCATGGTAATGTGACCCCGTGACGTCATTTGACGCCGGAGACAAGGAAGGGGGGGCGCGAGCCGGGAAGGAAAGCAGACACGGGTGCGCAGGGGGAAAGGTTTGCGCACCCGTGCATTAGAGCAAAACGGGTGCAATTCTGAGACAAAACATCGTAGCCAATGCAAAATCAATACTGATGCTGTACTTGGGATTTTTTCCCTGGATGCATATGGTGCATCTTATTTGCATCTTATTTCCCACAGAACTGCAAATGATACATGTACCCGTATCCAACAGGGACTTAACCGGTCTAAAAAGGCTTCAATAGAAAGCCTGTATCGGTCTGTAGAATCCAGCAGGGAGCTGCTGGGTAATTGCAGCTAGAGACAATTAACCAGACGCCTCTGTATAATCTCTTACCTGCTCTCTGGTGGCTTCTGGTGATGGTTCACCATGGCAACGCGATGTTGTAATGTCAGAAATGCTGGAGAACAGGTAAAGAGGGGGTGGGGGGAGGGGCGCGAGCAGGGGCGGGGGGAGAGAAGGGGAGGTTGGGGGGTGCAGATAAAAATGTTTGCGCACCCCTGATCTAGAGCACAGAAGGATTGTGATGCCAGCAAGACACCATGAACCAGGCCTCTATCCAAGGGTACAGCGGGCCCAAGAACCCGCCAGAGGGTGGCCCCTCAATGGACACCAACCCAGACAGACGGATATAAATGGCACTCTGCTTACAGGTACCTCTTTGGACTTTGGGGTCATAGGTTGGCAAGAGGCTTATCCTCCCAGCCCTGCAGATAGGGACTGGAAAAGTGGGTTAGCCCTTATAACTCTGTGCCCAGGTCATACATGAAAACGAGAGGTAACTCCCAAGGTACAGTACTACTTCAGGGTAACACATTTTATAAATAAATAATACAAAGGGATAGGATGTTTGTTTTTGTGTTTCCTTAAACTGTATTTTTTTAAGTGACGGGTGAATAAAAGCCATGGTTTAATTTCCCCAAATCTGTCTCCTTGGTTGTACCTCTGCAGCGTACAAGTCAAAATATAAACAGACATTTTCCTTAAATGACTCTATAATTAATATTCATTAATATTAAGACTGTTGCAGTTTTTATACCATTAACCTACTTTGCTTGCAGGTACTTGCTGAGGCGGGTTATTTTCTGCATGACTGGGGATGGATGATATATTTGCAGAGAAGCAAGTAGTTTATCTTCTATTAGAGTCAGTGAGACACGTAGAACTTTAAAACGATATCAGAAGCATACCAAAGTGTTCCACGGAGAGCCCACCAAGCCACCCTTCCATTACAAACGGCCAAGAAGAAACTGACCAGTAACGACTATATAACACGCTGGGGTTCATTCATACGCAAGGCACACGTTTGAGAGTGTAATCACGCTTTATGTAGAGTGGAACACAGTTATTGTAGACCTACTGTATTGCACTACTTTCCTTCTTGCACTATTGGAACAACTTTCTTTTTTTATTCCGGGAGTGAAGCCCCAGCCGAAAAGTATGTCGGAGTGGGAGTGCTTTGCTGGGACCCCTTCCTCGTTCGCGTATACGACCATTTGTGTCTAACATACTGGCTGTTCTTCGGACATCTCATTACCCTGATGTGCTATGTGCCTCACCTTCATCTCTATTACTGGATATCTATACCCATAGAGAGTGAAGTAGAAATAGAACCCAAATACAGCACTCAGGTTCACGCTGTGTGTTAAGTGAATGATTTAAAACATAACTTTATTGTATCTCATATATAAAATAATGGGTGTTAAAAACTGACGACCTGAAGGAATAGTGACCTTCAATACTAGAACCATATAGGTTTAGGGTCTAGAGTGTAAATGTGTTCTGTAAAAGACAGATAGCACATTTAGCTAAAATCCTTAAGAGGATCTATCCAATCTATACTCACTGGCTCTAAGGAGAGTACTGATGGCCGCAAGCGCCTAAAGCGAACCAAGTAGGGCTAGATAGTTATTGTGTGCTCAGGGACTATCAGGTAAGTAGCTACCGGTCACTCATAATGCTAACAAGGTAAATGAGGAGTTAAGACTCCAGTCAGTAATTGTAATGACCTTTAAATAGGTGCGGTGCTTGGTCTGATTGACCTATGGTGCCCTGCTATAGTGTAGAGTAATAGTGAGGGTCTGACCCCTAATAACCTCAGTAGTAGTGTACACAGGTTAATTGCACTATGTGCAGACTAATGCAGGGAAGAGCACACTGACATATATAGCTGTTGGTAGCAACCAAAGAAAGGTAGTTTAGTCCTCTCTAATACTGGCATTGGTTGTTCTATTTATGGTAGAGGTACTTAGCACATATTAGGTCCCCTGCTTTACAGCGAGCTGCACTGGATACTATTACCACTCAGGGATTCCCTGATAGCAGCCTATAGGGACTCTACAGTTTTCAACAGCACTCAGACTGCTTATATTTGTAATTGTTTTCAATGATCCCTGGTTTAAGGAGGTATCAGTCACTGTACAAGAGTATACCTGTCCTCAGGGTCACAACATTTACAGTTTATCACTCATTCAGCAGCTGAGAGCTTACTATTACCTATTATCGCCTCTGATTTTTATTGTGTAGCTACTTACCTGATAGTCCCTGAGCACACAATAACTATCTAGCCCTACTTGGTTCGCTTTAGGCGCTTGCGGCCATCAGTACTCTCCTTAGAGCCAGTGAGTATAGATTGGATAGATCCTCTTAAGGATTTTAGCTAAATGTGCTATCTGTCTTTTACAGAACACATTTACACTCTAGACCCTAAACCTATATGGTTCTAGTATTGAAGGTCACTATTCCTTCAGGTCGTCAGTTTTTAACACCCATTATTTTATATATGAGATACAATAAAGTTATGTTTTAAATCATTCACTTAACACACAGCGTGAACCTGAGTGCTGTATTTGGGTTCTATTTCTACTTCACTCTCTATTGTGCATTTACCCAAAGCACCGTTCATTTACTACTTGTCTGAGGCAGTAGCAGGGGCTCCCCTATCAATTTGCTATCTATACCCATATCAAAGACTCCATCGCTGCAAGCCGAGTATCCCTCTTTTCAATATCTTGCATTTTTTATGGTAGGAGGTACGTATATGGGACTCTGCTGTTTCAGATGTAAATTTATTTCTGGACACTATTTACTCTGGGATTTTGCCCTCAGGATATACTGTGCTCTTGTTACACTATACATTTTGTGCAGGTTCTTTTCATACATTCTGGTACTAGGCCTTTAATAGCTATTTATCGCTTATACACTTTTTTTTACTCTTTGCATGACGTAGACCCGTTGTCAGCATAAGGGATTTTCACTAACAACTCCCGTACAGCTGCTGATCTGATCCACTGTTTGTCCCAACTCGACTATTGGTCATGGCTATTCTGCTGTTAACATGTATTTGTATCATGCTGCTACTTACTTGAGAGATTATTTGTCATTCTGATACTGACCTTTTGACTTACAGTTGTGAAGGTGTATGTACCACTCTCTTGCCATACACTTTGTGACCAGCCGGTCCTGATGATACAGAGCAGAGCCATATGGAGCAGAGATGGCCAACTGCAGTCCTCAAGGGCCACCAACAGGTCAGGTTTTCAGGATATCCCTGCTTCAGCACAGATGGCACTGATTGAGCCACCTACGCTGAAGCAGGGATATCCTGAAAACCTGACCTGTTGGTGGCCCTTGAGGACTGCAGTTGGCCGCCCCTGATAGGGTTCCTCTCTATCTGTATGAGTGCGCTTCTCTAGCTGGGAAACCACAAAGTAACACTGAACACATGTAGTTATAGATCGACATGATTGAGATCCCCCTCACTCTGGGACCACTAAAATTTGATCTGGAATCTTCCATCCCCAAATTATTAACCCCACAGGGAAATCCCTAGTCACTATGACTACTAGGGTAAGGATTCACCTTCTACAAAGTATCCTTATCTAGAGACATATTAGGCACCTTCTACAAGGTGGGTGTGGCTAAACAATTGTCTTAATTACTTTGCAATATATATGTAGCCCTTTTTCTGACGATCCCAAACAGACTACTGGTCACTGTACACAACCTGTGGCTCCAGGAGATCTGAACCTCCGCTAGCTGGGAGCCTGGGGTAACACTTATAGCGCAGCGCCTCCACTTACCCAGGATCCCCGTGATGTGAGATTCCCCTGGGCAAGAAACATACCACAGCACACATATGAATGCAACCAGTTTTACTGTAACGCAATAATACCTTATCACTTTATCATATTAATTCACACATAGCATATAACCTAACACATAACCTATAACACTATCCTTAGCAGGTAATAGTGGGGGTGGGGGGAGTGGATGGACTGGGCGCTTCCCAAGTGATAACAAATATAAAAATAGTGTTATAAGTGAAACACAAAATATACACAAATACACCTTACACCAAAAAAAGTGAATTACAAATATTAAGTGTAAATTTTGATCAGCTCAAACTGTCCTGTTGTGGGACAGTTCCAAGTCCCAGGATATGAGCATTTTTTTGCTTGGAGGTGGGAGGAGCGAGGAAATACCACGGTATAAATAGAAGAAGAAAAAATATATTTAGTGCAGACTGTAATAACACTGCTCGAATGTTTGATGTCAACAAGACTGAGAAACTCCACAAACAATCGCTGCAATATATCAACCAGCCCAAGAGCATCCTTCTCTCTCTGGCTGGAGCCCTCTTTAAAGCCTCTGGTATCAGGATATATCCCTCAATGGATGGATCGAGTTTGGAATAAAGGAAACCACAATAGTGCATACGTATTTCAACTCAATATATTGCATGTTTATCACAGATGTAAGGAAACTCACATTTTCCATCTATTAATAAAAGGATGTTGGAGAAAACCGCTGGCCGAAAGGCCAATTTGAAGCTGTTGTCCAGTTTTCACTCGCTCCTTGCCGTGGGCTTCGCATGTGTCAACCGGGCCGTCGCGTCACTTCCGCTCTTGCGTCACAGCTACGGGCGTGAAGCCAAACTGGAACTATACAGCAGTAGGTTTGCCAGTCCCTTACTGAAGCCAGTCCTCTCAATTACATCTACGCGTTTCGCAAACTGCTTCTGCTGGTATGATGTAATTATAAGAGTACCATGGTGCATATATAGGTCCCTTTAATTGAATATTTTTGAGAATATATATATAACATTCCCCCTCAGCGCGTCCGCACATAGCGCGAGGTCCAAACCATTAGTAGTTACCCCACCCTGTACTGCACGCACCCTTTATTCGAGCAAATACCCACGTATGTACCTGGCAGATACCTGGAAGCGCCGCTCCTCACCTCTGACAAGCCCCGTTGCGTTTGCTTCCCCGCCTGGTTCATGCCTGCTGGACGGGCGGACTGATCTGTTAAATGATAATGAGTTAGGATTTAATAGGCTGCAATTCTTCGCGTGTCTACCAGATGAGCATAAATTCATGAATTGTAATGCCTATATATTATATATACTGTGCAGTATTGCAGCCAGACGGGAATAAAATGTTCAATATCCCTGCTTAGAAAATACCTCAATGCACTCGGGCAGAAAACAGTCACAAACCTCAATACACCCGGGTATACCCGAATTCGTGGGACTAGCCGAGCTTGAATAAAGTTTGTCGCCAGTGTATATGCATACCTATTTGATGAACATAAAATAAGTATATGACTATATTAAAAATGAAGAGAGATGACTAGATGAGAAGAGCGATAAGACATCTTAATAATGCAATAACAAATGAAATATTTAAAGAATGAATATAAATGCATATAATGACAATAGCATGCATATAGTGGAATAGAAACACTTGTTGTAATTACCTTTTTTACTCTTTTTTTTACCATTAATATATAGCTTTATCCCTCTCTTTTTTTACTATGTATTCACTTGGGTCCTCTATTTTAAAAGGTATTTACAACAAGTGTTTCTATTCCACTATATGCATTTTATATTTCATTTGTTATTGCATATTATAAATTATGTCTTATCTCTCTCTTCCTCTAGTCATCTCTCCATTCTTTTAAATATATTTCATATACTTATTTTATGTTCATCAAATAGGTATGCATATACAGGGGGTATACACCCTTTTATTCTTAAGATAAATGGATTATAATTACCTATGTATTATGCTTTTTAAACTTATCTATATTTGTGTTTAGTATTTAATAAAGAATAATGTATTTTATGTGATAATGTAACTACTAATGGGTTTTGGACCTCGCGCTATGTGCGAGCGCTGAGGGGGTTAATATTATATATATATTCTCAAAACTATTCAATTAAGGGACCTATATATAGCACCATGGTACTCTTATGCAATTACACTCCTGACGAAGCAGTTTGCGAAACGCGTAATTATGAGAGTGTGACTGACGTTGAATGAGAGGGCCAGTGTCGACCAGAACAGGCACCCAGAGAGTGCAACTATTTTCGCTGTTATGTGGTCCAGTGTTGTGTAGACTAAGTGCGCACCGCCCTTAGATCTGTTAGCGAAGCGAGCGGAGAGTGACGCACGGGACGGTGACACTATCGAAGGAAGCCCACGGCAAGGGCAGGGTGAAACACTGAGACACAGCTTCAAATTGTCCTTTCTGACCAGCGGTCTCTCCACCATCCTTTTTAATATATGGAAAGAAATGTGAGTGTCCTTATCATCTGTGTATAAACATGCAAAGATATTGAGTGAATAAGTATGCACTATTTGTGTTTCCTTTATTCACATAACACGCATCCATCCATTGAGGGATATCCTGATACAGAGGCTTTAAAGGGCTCGACACCAGAGAAGAGAAGGATCTCTGGCATGTGATATATTGCAGCGATTTTTGTGAGTTTTAGTCTTGTTGGACATACAAAACATCTGGAGATAGTGGTACATGAGTCAGTACTTCAGCTGATATATATTTTAGTTTTTTTCTCTTGCTAGTATACCGTGGGGGTATTTTACCGGCGCTGCCTCCCAAGCCTCCACCAGAACTCCAAGAAAAAAACTATCCTTAGCAGCAACGCCTAACACCCTAATAACTGATACCGTCCTTATAAACGGTGTGTTGGCTTAGCCACACTCCGTAATGAGTACTGTCGTCTGTCCCGGCTCAACCGCGTGTTCCACACCGTGTCCCTGTCGGTATGTATTTGAAAGGTCTCAGCGTCCTTTGGCCAGCGCCTGTTGAGCCGTGTTGGTGCACTTGATGGTAGTAGTATCTTGCCGGTATTCACGGCGGTGACAGGCACAGCTTCTAAAAAGGATCCATCGATCCGACATGTGGCCTCCAGATTTCACGGTGTCCAGCCGTCTTGGTCCCAATATGTGCATAGAACCCGGCCATCACTTGTGCTTCTCCCTAACTGTTACTCAGTAAGGATGGGTTCCTGTCCCTATAGGGCTTCCCTGCAGCACTGCAACCTACGGTGACTTTTCAGGGATACTCCTAGGGGCCTGCGGGAAGAACTGTCCTATGCAGGGCGGGTCTGACCCCCTGCAACCCACACTACCTTCTCCTTCACACGCTCCCGTTCCCCTCTCCCTAGCTCTCTCCTCTGCTTAACCTGCGACAGCTGCACGTGCACTCACACAATACCGCCAGCACCGCACTGCACATCACCCTGGTACCTGCAGCAACTGCACTGGCACTCAACCTGGTGTCTCCTTGTCAGCGCACACAAGCACTGACAGCTGTGTCACTGCAAGACTACACACCCACCTAAGTGACAGGGTCCCTACCTTAGGGGCCTTCCCTCAGCACTCCTACCCACTACCATTGGATTGGGGGCCTGCCTGGCCTGGGGATTACCTTACCTGGTGTAGGAGCCACTTGCTCCCTACACCCTAACCTCCCCCCCTTCCTGCTCCCAGCTCCAACTCGACTCACTCCTAAGCCCGCGAAAAAGTATCTATCTCCCTTGCTGAGAATCCTTAGCCTCATTGGCCCACTCGGGACCCGATGGGTATTTGGGCCCTAAGCCTCCATGGGACTTGTAGTCCCGTGGAGCTCTGGTTGCATTGGGCCCGCGTGCGCGCTTGTCCTGCGCGATGCGCGAGTCCTGATGGCCGGCCGCAACCCCCGCACTTTACTGCGCATGCGCAACCACTGCGCATGCGCGCGCAAACCGTCATGGGAGGCCCCCGCTATCCAGGTGCGCCGCATGAGCCTCGGGAGCGGCTCCAGCCCGGCCCCCCACCTTCTCGTCATGCCGGCAGGTCCGTCGCTGCCTCCGTCGGTGGCACCCCATAGACCGCTTGGCACGCAGGAGGGGGGTCTGCGGACCAAAAAGAGACCGGGGTCATACAAATACATAGACTAACTGCACACATTTCTCTTAAGGACCATTACCTAGGATTAACCCCTTAAACACTCCCTGTAGGACCATGCACCGGACTAATAGACAAGCACATCCCCCTGCGATCTGCACTAATACATATAGAATAGATATACTGACTATTTATACCATATAAGCCCAGTCTGACAGAGAGTGAGTCACAAATTAGTCTCTTACAGACTGAAGCTGTGTGACACACACACACACACACACAACCCGAGAAAACACAGCAGTCCCTTCATCTCCCATTACCTCCTGCAGCATAATAGGATATAGAGCAGCCCAGCTACTGTATATCTCAAAGTGAAAATCTCTTGTACCTTCGTAATTAGATTATCACTTTTTAATATGGAAACACGTCCAATAAAGTTTATCATATTTGATCTCCCTACTGAATTGAAATATATTTGTTAGCTCTCGCTTGTAAGAATCAGCAATACATTGCAGCGCAAGCTGGTTCAAATGTTTTCAATAGCAAGTCATTAACAAGTCACGGTGATGTTCTCTATTTATACTTGTTTCATTTCATGCACATCCGCAAGGCATAAATGATTACTGGTCTAACCACAGTAGTGTGCTGATCGAATGTCACCAGCCGAAATTACCTTTCATTCCATCTCCGTGCTGCAAACAACCAAGACATCCTACAGTCACACAGTTTACGTTTGAAACATAAACACCCTACTAAAATAATTACCCACATTCACAGTGTCATTTTAAATACCAGTTATATATTTAGTGTGAGCTTGACTCCAGCGTTTTTCATTTGTGTAATGTACCTACCAGTATAGCATACTGAATATAAATGAGGGTTGCCATGCATTTAGCAGTTTTTTTTGCCCAGGGTCTGTGCAAGGGTAATCCAGTGCCGCTAGGCAAACCCTTCAGCACACAATCATCAACTTTCGGGGGAAAGCTGTCATGATGTCATGATGTCATGATTCATGTCAAACCGCAAAAAATTTTATACCCAATAGTATCTCTCCCCCCCCTTCCCCATCCTTCTCTCCCCCCCCTCCCCCTCCTTCCTCCCCCCCCCCCTCCCCCACCCATTTCAATTAAAAATGCCAGGCTGCGGTCCCCCCCCCTCCCCCACCCATTTCAATTAAAAATGCCAGGCTGCGGTCTTGAGGCTAAGAAGGGGAGAGGACCTGTGCTGAGGCAGCGGCGAACCGCTGGGGCGTCCTCCTCCCATGGCCGCCATCCCCCACTCCCGAAGCCCTGCTCTGCTAAAACCACCCGTCCTTGTTGTTGTCCTCCACTGCCCAAGAAGTGTAGCTCTAGGCGATCGCCTAGGTCGCACTGGCCCTGTTATATGCCATAGGACAACTTCCAGCCAACTCAAGCGAATAAACCAGAAGAGATCTATGGACCACTTCATGAGCCTTAATGTTACACCACTAAGCATACACATCATACCTTGCATCTTTTATGTGGTCCCATAACTCTACTGTATCATTACTGTACATTGCACACTATACTATAAATGTGGATGCCTTCTATATAATTACTAACACACACATGATCTATGCTGAAGCAGGAGGAATATTTTTGTGAGGCCATGGTAGCCTCCATGCTGATTTCCCCTCACCACAACATATAAAGCTATGCAAGTGTTCGTGTGTTTCTATGTCTGTATAATTTAATGATCAGAACAATTAGGCAGAAAGAAAATAAGCAAATCTGGCGATGGAGATGCCCCAACAAAAGCGATGGGAACAAGCTATTAAATACTGAAGAACTCAAACAAAATAAAGCAAAAAAAGATTACACAGTGATGATACGTTTCTAATATAATCGTTTTACTAAACAAATCCACCACAAAGGGAAGCAATAAGCATCAACGCAGGCACCTTAAGGGAGCTATCAGCAAAGATACAATCGTTTGAAAGCGTTGCCCTATTCAATATGCAGTGAAGCCAGTTGTCCCGGTCATTGAAGACCTCTTTCCATTAGAATGGGGCCAAAAGGTTTCCCAGACAAGAAAATGCAGCTTCAGAAATTCTGAAAAGGGGATTATGCGCACTGGTGCAATGTGTTAACACCGTGAATCCCCCTGTTAGACCCTGTCTCCAAGGGCCAATGTATGTTATCACCAGATCTGGGTGTGATACTCTGCATCTGCATTTAGTGAATCTCCCCTTTTGTGGTGTAACAGCATAATATACTGTATATTATAATATTCAATATCTGTACTACTAAAATGTTAATGCATGCCCTCAGTCTCTCCCACCTGGGCCACTGCAACCTTCTTCTAAATGGTCACACTGCCTAGCGGCTCTGTACTCTTGAATCTATTCAAAATGCTGTTGTTGTGAGGATAACCTCACTCTCCTCTCAAGGCACATCTTCTCTCTATGCCTCATGTCACTGCAGCTCTCTCGCGCCTACAACCTCGAACATGCTCTGAGCTCCCTTCCTCCCAATGCGCATCACACACCTCTCTAGCTTCAAAACCCATAAAAAAAATTAACATGATCAACAAAGCATTGCCCACTACTAACTAAACGACTTTATGCCCTTATACACAGTCTAACCCAGCGGTGCGCAAACTTTTTGAGCTGCAGCCCCCGTCCTGGGAGCCGCAGCATTCGTGGCCCCCCCTCTCCCAATGTCTCTGTGTCAAATGACACCGCGGGTCATGTGATGTCACGTGACCCCACCGTATCATTTGACGAAGACCGGTTGGCAGGTAAGGGAGTTACAGGGGCCTCACGCCTCCCCCGGCATTTAACTTAAATGCCATGGGGTAGAGCGCGGGGCCTCTGTAACCGCCCGCGTCCCCCTCTAGAAATTCTCTCGCCCCCCAGTTTGCGCAGTGCTGCTCTAACCAATCTACACCCACTGTTTTTGTTGGCCTTCCCACATGCAGATTTGATTGTAAATTCTTCTGGTCTGGGACACATTTTTGTAAAAATGATAAAGCACTAGCTGGTGGCAGCTACGTATATAAATGTATATATGCATACATACAGTTCTCAGAAATGGGTTGAAAATGGTTCAAAGAACTTGACGTGGAAAATATCCAATTCAAGCACTCACACTTCCTTTGCCCCTTCATTTTTTTTGATTGAACAGAATAAAAGACTTCTCTATTTTTTCTTTTTAGTTCTGTGCAATAGCTCTCTAATGAAACTGTAACTGCTTTTAAATACATAGATTATTTTTAGAGGAAAACAAAAGTTTCAAGCAGGCTTCGATTCAAGAAAATAAAAAGTAACTCGCCTACCACGGTTATGCATAACAGTATGAATTACTGGCCTACATGAACAAAATGTCATTCTCTCCATGATACATAGTACATACTAACATTGTATAAAACTCCTCAGTCACCCCCCAGAACTCCCCCCTCTAACACATACACCTAACCACACAGAAGCTCTCCATGACCATGAAGACCCCTTCACCCCCTCCTTCCCCCACATGATAAATACCCTTCCCCTCACCTCTCCAAATGATGCAGGAAGGATTAAACTTAATCAACCATTATTGGGTTTGACTCCTGTCCGGTATTATTGTTGACTCCTGAGTCCGTCACAGGACTGTAATTAAGGCACCAAACTGCAACGCACAGACAGCATGAGTGACATAGCTGTCAATCAACGTGGTAGCATCCAAAGTCACGCCCCACAACGCCTTGCAACGGAGGACACAAGGCATTGTAGGGCACAAGTTTGTTCTAAGAAACATAGAAAACGGGATAGGAAAGCTATTTACAGAAAGCATTGAGCAGTCAATGAAAGGAAAATAAACTTGAGGGTTGGAAAGCTCTGTACATTATCGATGTTCTTCCCCTAAAAGGTATTACAACCGACAATTCATCTACATTTCACCAGGGTCAATACACCTTGAAGATCTCTGAACTACCAAAATAAACAAAACAGAGAATGTGGTACTCCCTCAAAATGGAGAAATTAACAACTATCCTCATAGATAGTGCACTAAATTCTCGAAAACCTGGCAACCCTAGCTGATATATGCCAGTTTCCCCGACGGCGGGGCGGCCCCCTCACACACGGCATTTAATTCCTGCGTAGCACCCTCCCTATGGGCCCGCTGAACTCGCCTTGCAGTTAAGTCACTCTATATAGTGCTTTCCATTATTGTGATTAAAGCTCTCTGAGTTCCGAGAACATAGTCTGTGCCTAATGTATCCAATGCTTTTAAAATCTTCACTTCCTGTGTGTGGTAAAGTTATCGCTATACACTAAACCCCCTCAATCTTTTTTATTTTGTACCCCTTTACACCCCCCCCCCCCACCACTGTATTTTACAATGTCAAAAATAAAATAAAAACTACAAGTAAAAAAATATATATATATATTTTTTTTTTTTTTTTTTTAAAAACAAAAAACTTCTTTTGGTGTGAAGTCACAGAACTACTGTAAACAAAAGTTCCCAAGCGTATTTACTTACAATTATGTCACTACAGCTCTTAATTGTGTTCTGGTTGAAAAAATGATCAAGCTATTGAAAAATTTCCAGTTAAATATGAAAGAGATTAAAGTCTATTAACATATAGCTTCTATATGTATCCACTTTCATCACAATTCAGCCCAGAAAAATCCTTGTTCAACAAACCCGATTTTGTTGTATTCTCTAGTGCACCAATGAAAACACAGGGCATGTCAAAAAAGGCAAGCAAAAAACATCGCTTCGATTTCAAGCATGAGGCAAAAGAAAATTAAATCCCTTAAAGACTGAAAACACATACGCTGACTGGAACATTTTAGAGAGCCGTTTACAGTAAGGACAAATGCAGACCAACTCATGAGCTCCATGCAATGCTGTCGTCACTCTGAAAAAGAAAGTGTCTGTACAAACTGTAAGAGAAAGAGCTTGTTTATAAATATATTTTGGTAAGCGCTGAACCAAAGTATTATGAAATGGGAAGAAAAAGTCTACTACAGTACCTCACATGGATGCACAAGCTGCTAACATTTAACATGGTGCAAAGCGATGGGCTGCTTTATTGAAGCCTGTATCCTAGCAACCACAATATTCATGGAGTATTGTGGATGAAATGAACAGAACTTTCTCATTAAGGAAGAAAAACAGTTGTCGATTTCTGATCCAGACCAGTGTTTTTCTACAGGGGTTCCCTTGGATTCCCCAGGCATCCCTGTCATTTCCAAGTCCTTTGAAAATGGTAGCATATACAGAGGAATTTACAATGCATCTGATCTCAGATGCGCTATTAGAGAGGGTTGGGGTTCCTTACAATGCATCTGATCTCAGACGCGCTATTAGAGAGGGTTGGGGTTCCTTACAATGCATCTCATCTTAGACGCGCTATTAGAGAGGGTTGGGGTTCCTTACAATGCATCTGATCACAGATGCGCTGTTAGAGAGGGTTGGAGTTCCTTACAATGCATCTGATCACAGACGCGCAATTAGAGAGGGTTGGAGTTCCTTACAATGCATCTGATCATAGACACGCTATTTAGAGAGGGTTGAGGTTCCTCAGAATTTCACAATATAATTATAGTATTCCTTAATCCAAAAAAGGTTTAAAAAAAAACAACAAAAAACAGATCTAGACTGCTGAGATGTATGAAACACATTTTTACATTCATGCATGATGGACAATGTGCAGAAAGTCAGAATGACAGCACAAGATCACAGTAGCTCTCAACACCAGATAATTACCTATTGCACCTTGCGTATTATAACAACTGCTTGTATAGAAAACGGAATGCTCCGAAAGCACCACACTTACAGATGGATCACTGTGTAATATTTTATACAAGGAGCGTCTTTCATACATCATGTAACAGGTTGTATGGACCATCCATTATTTAATTCCCATATAGTGTGTTATGCTAGAAGAAGACAGTGATACCACAACATATCCAAGTATCAGAGTTTCCATTGGAATAATTGTCCTTCTACACAAATAATGTATTAATTACCCAAATTCTTGCAGTACAAAAGCAGTGCTCACAGGAATGTATTGCTCAGGCTGCTGAGTAAATAAGGGTGTCTTGAGCAGCCATAAAATATAATACATTTACCTTGCTAACTAGTACTTCCCTGGCAGATGGGGCTATAAATGCTGGAGTGGCCAACTCCAATCCTCAAGGGCCACAAACAGGTCAGGCTTTAAAGATTTCCCTGCTTCAGCACAAGTGGCTCAGTGATTGACAGTCAATGACTGAGCCTCCGATTGAGTCACCTGTGCTGAAGAAGGGATATCCTTAAAACCTGTTAGTGGCCTGGAGGACACGAGTTGGACACCACTGCACTTTGCGATTGCTGTACTGTTATGTTGCAGTAATGTGTCCAGCTCAGGGTGACAACCTGAAGCCCGGGCTAGCAGCAGAACTTGCTCAAAAAAACGTCCTACTCAGCAGTTACTAAATATTCAGCTCTACAGACATGAAAACTTTGTCCATATTTACGCAAAAATGCTCAACTTTAATACTTGTACAGTGGATTTCAGACTAAAATCTGCCCCATCTTGTGAACACCAAGGTAGTTATCCAGCCATTGCTGAATAACAACCCCCTATATTCAGTGCTTGACAAATCACCCAAAAATCTACTCGCCGAACAAAAAAATCTACTCGCCACCTAGTCCCGCCCCTACCCCGCCCCTAGTCCCGCCCCTAGTCCCGCATTTAAAAAAAAACCTAAATGAAATAAATTGAATAAATTTCTAGTAAGAACATTCGTTTTTGACATAAGTTTATTTATTGTATTACATTATACTACAATTAGTCCTTGTTACGTGTGTGTGTGTGTGTGTGTGTGTGTGTGTGTGTGTATGTGTGTATAAATGTCGAATCTAGAAAAAAAAGCCAGGTGTGAATGACTAGTTTCCTGCACCCCTTAACTAGTGCCTGGACGTCCCCGCTTCACAATATTTAAAGCAGCAATCCCGCCTGGGATCTTACCTGATCCGCAGTCCCTCAATGTCCAGGTACCCTCATTCCTGCAATGTTATACATTGGAGGGGAGGTGTTCCCAACCTGTCTTCTGGGTTAGGGGGGGTTCCGATGTCTTCCGTGTGAAGCTTGAGTCAGATCTGGAAGAAAGCAGTATAGGTTATTTCGGTGTAGGTATAGGGCAGTTAAGATATACAGGGTAAATAAAATATCCAGATTGTGAGACAGAGAGAGGGTGAGAGAGATGGTGAGACGGAGAGAGGGTGAGAGAGAGGGTGAGAGAAAGAAGGTGAGAGAGACGGAGAGAGAGAAGGTGAGAGACGGAGAGAGAAGGTGAGAGAGACGGAGAGAGGGTGAGAGAGACGGAGAGAGGGTGAGAAGAAGACGGGAGAGGGTGAGAGTAGGCCGTAGAGAGGGTGTGAAGAGAGGAGAGAGGGTGAGAGTAGACGAGAGAGGTGAGAGAGGGGCTGAAGAGGAGGGGGTTGATAGAGGGTGAACGAGACGGAGAGAGGGTGAGAGTAGACGTAGAGAGGTTAAGCGAGCAGACGGAGAGAGTTAGAGAAGTGGTGAGAGAGACGACAGGAGAGACAGAGGAGGTGGACGTGGGGTTTGGTGTGACGGGTGGGGTGATTGGGTTGTGGGGTGATTGGGGGGGTAGGGGTGATTGGGGGCTGGGTGACTGACTGGGTTTTGTTTGGGGTGTGGACGGGGTGGGGTTATTGGGGGGTTGGGGTGCGGGGTGTCTGACTGGGTGGGGATTCTGACTGACTGGGTGGGGTGACTGGGCGACTGGGCACAGGGCAGGGGGGTGGGATGACTGACTATGACTGACTGGGTGGGGGGGGGGATGACTGACTGGGTGGGGGGGGGGATGACTGACTGGGTGGGGGGGGGATGACTGACTGGGGGGTGGGGGATGACTGACTGGGTGGGGGGGGTGGGACTGACTGGGGGGGATGACGACTGGGTGGGGGCATGACTGACTGGGTGGGGGGATGACTGACTGGGTGTGTGGATGACTGATGGGTGTGGCGTGGGGGGTACTTCCTGGTGTCCTACAGTTCTCTCTCTCTACCCCACACATCATCTCTCCACTCTCTCTACCACACACACACACACTCTCTCACATACCACACACACACACACACACACACACACACACACACACACACACACCACACACACACACACACACACACACACACACACACACCCACACACTCTCCTACAACACACCCACACACACATCACCTACAACACTCTCTCTACCCATATCACACACACACAGACACGCTACCTACCACACACAACTTCTTACACACACACACACACACACACACTCTCCTACCCACACAATACACACACACCCACACACACCCCCTAACACACCTCCCTACCATACACACACACATACACACACCCACAACACACCAACACATCACCTACCCATACACACACACAACACACCCTACCCCACACACCAACACACACCCACACTCCCTACCCATACACACACACACACACACACACACACACACCACACACTCTCCTACCCATACACACACACACATACACACACTCTCCTACCCATAGCACACACACCACACACACTCTCCTACACACACTCTCCTACACACACACACACACACACACACACACACACACACACACTGATGGGACGGGGAAACAACCTCTACTGACCTGCCGCCCCGCGCGGGCAGCGGGAGCGAGGGGAGGAGGGGTTGTAAGAGAAACAACCCGAGCCGCGCGGGACAGCGGGAGGGGGGTGAACGCACCCAGCGCGCGGGCACGGGAGGGGGTGAAACACCCGAGCCGCGTGGGCAGCGGGAGGGGGGTGAAGGCACCCGAGCCGCGCGGGCAGCGGGAGGGGGGGAAAACAGCCCGCCGCGGGCACGGGAGGGGGTGAAGCACTCGAGCCGCCGCGTGGGCAGCGGGGTGTGAAACACCCGAGCCGCGCGGGCAGAAGGAGGGGGGTGAAACACCCAGTCCCCGGGCAGAAGGAGGGGGGTGAAACACCCGAGCCGCGCGGGCAGGCGGGAGGGAGGGGGTGAAACACCCGAGCCGCGCGGGCAAGAGGGATGGAGGGGGGAAAGAGAAAGAATGAGCCGCGCGGGGAGGGCAGAGGGAGGAGGGGGAAGAGAAAGACATGAGGCCGCGGGACAGCGGGAGCGCCGACAGGGAGGGGGGAGAAACACCTCTGCTACCACCTCCGCGCGGGCAGCGGGAGCGCCGGGGACCGTATGTATCAGTATAATATTTATTAAAGGACATTAAATTCCCCACACTACCAGCATGTGTCCACAATCCTCTCCATGACCGGATCAGTGCAGGTTTGTAAGCAGGGAGGTGACACAATTATACAGGAGGATATATAAAGAAGAGGAGGAGCCAGACGCGCGCGCACCCCCAACCCCCCCCCCTCCCCATTACTTACCCGTGCAGAGAAGGAAGGGCGGTCCTGGCAACTCCAAGCCGCGTCACAGCCAGAGGGATTTTTTTTTTTTTCGAGCAGGGGATTTTTTTTTTGCAGAGCAGGAGAAAAGCTACTGGCCACGAGCCAATATCCGATCGCAGCTGGCGAGTTGGCGACCGGGTTTGTCGAGCACTGCCTATATTATGTTTCAGTGCTCCTCTTAGTGAGGCACATCCCAAACTATTCCTACAGGTACAAGTTTGAAATTTAAAGGAGTACTCCAAGCTATTTTTTATTTTCTTCAATAAAATTGAAGCCGGGGTCTCCAGAGCTGAACATCATTCATTTCACATCTGGGACCACCTGCTCCCCAAGATACAGGCTTCCATAGGTGCTGCCGATGCACCATGATTTTGAAATCCTCCACAGCACGCGGGCCAATAGGAAGCCACGATGGACGGCATCACGCCTTCCCATTCCGAAATAAGACTGCATGATGTTGACCAAGTTGGGGTTGTCCCTCTGTGCACCTTCATTTGTAAGTATCTAGGGAAGTAGGGGGTACTCAGAGCTGAAATTAACACAGTTCTCCTCCAGAGATCCCCTGCTTCATTTCTAGAAGCACCTTTAAAAAAAGGCACATTTTTATAGTTCTGTGTAACGGGCGGCCTTGTAGATGTGGTCAGGAAGGAGCTCACACACCACTTTTCTTGTAACGAAAGTTCTTTATTCCCCGTATCAGGGGTTGCAGAAGTCGGCAACAAAACAAAACAGTCTAACTTACATATCATACGTCTGCAAAACAACCGGACAGTACCTAATCGCTGGTATGCAAAAGGCAGCTCAGGCTCTCCCCTGACAGGCTCTCTGCAGCCTGTTCCCTCACAGGTCGAGAGCAAAATGAGAGTTTGGGAAGTTTGCCGTCTGATTTTTAAACCTCCCCTTTCCAATCAGCTTGCAAACCTACAAGTTTTAACCCTATACACTCCCTCACAGTCCGATTTTAATAATTATTCTTGAATGTTTTGGTTACCTTCCTACACTAGAGCAGACGTTCCCAACTCTAGTCCACAAGGACCACTAACAGTGCAAGTTATAAGTATACCCCTTCTTGAGTACAGGTGGTTCAGTCAAAATGATTGGGCCATGTGCTAATGAGAGGTTAGCCTTAAAACCTGCCCTGTTAGCGGTCCTACCCTGAGGACTGGAATTGGGAACCTCTGCACTAGAGCATTCTAAAAAGATCCAATTGTGTCCTCATACGTTCTTGCATATTTTTGTGATAAACTGTTGTCTGGTTCTTCTTATAGTATCATTTTGATTCCCAATGATTTAATTCATGCCAAGGAAAACTTCCATAAACAAGGTGTTAAATACCTTTAAAAGAGCAGTTAACTTCTCTGTTCTTTTTATTCCCAAAACTTTTTTTTGAGGGATTGTAGTTTTAATGAGAACTTTTCGAAACATTCATACGATCATTAGTCACCTTTCCCACTGAATTACTGCCTACGGAAATTTGGAGAAAACAAATCTATAAAGCCTTTCATTATGATCAAGCTGCTTTTGTGTTTAGACTATCTTCCCGGTGAGATTTCCAATAAGAAAAAATATAATTCCTCCAAATTACTTTCACTACAAGAAAGGAAATGATGACTGTGTAACTTGCTCACTGAGTGTAAGGGATCGGGGGACACGTTCCCCACGGCGTGTGTCCCCCCGCTCCGGCTCGGAACACCGCCGGGTTCCTACCTCCTCCGGTCAGGCGCCGCTCCGCTGCGGCGCACGCCATCTCTGCCTGCACGCTATCTCTGCCTGCACGCTGCCGGGTCGCGCGCGCACCCGATCCTTTCTGCCTGCTCCACGCACAGCTGGCCCCGCCCCCCGCAGGACCCTATGTCACACTCCACCACTCACCTGGCTTGCCTCTCCTCTAGGTACCTGAGCCTATCCCTGGGCCTGCCTGGGCACACCTCCGCTCCACCTCTACCCCTTATTGGTCCACCTAGATATTTTACCCCAGTCTGCCCTCTCCTTCCTCGCCCTGCATAGTTTCTTGTGGCTCTTGTTGTTCGGAGTTCTATGCCTGGCTCTCCACTGTGTTTCAGCTCTCGCTCGCTCGCTCCTGCATGGGGCAGTCTGCTACATACAGATCATCAATAAAGATGCCCTTGTTAAAGAAACCCCCACTGTGTGAGTGTGAGATTACTCTACAGTGGCAGTCACCACCGAGAAGGAGTTCCTCACCAGGACCATCTCCCTGCGGAAGCACAGATCCTGATGAGGTGGAGGCGCTGCACATGATGTAAGTTGGAATCGCACCCACTACCTCAGCTACCTGTCCTGATGACATCCCCTAATACCATCAAGCGGGAGACTCAGGAGTCCTGTTACTTGCAGGTGCACCACCATACACGATCACGTAATGGGGACCGGTTAGACCACACGGGCCAATATGAGATTGGGTGGGTCAGACAAGGGGGTCCACCCGTTACACATAGTTAAAAAAAACTTTCAAAAAACTTTATTCACATACAGTATACACTAAGCAAAAGGACAAGCATTAGAATGTAATGCTCTTTGATACTTCAGATTCAAAGTATAACAGCTAGGCAATGTGACGCATATGCCTCTATAGTAATATCCAATGAATAACTACACATCCTATAATATAGACTTCAATATTTTCTAAAAAGAAACCTCACCTGTACATACATAAGTAGTGATTATTTTGTCCAGACTCAATGTTTATGATAATAAACCTAACATCACATCCCGTATGTTAGTGAGGTGAATTTCCCTATTCCCCCCCCCCATTACTTCCCTTTCTTGCCCCCCCAATTCCTTCCCTTTCCCTTCCTCTCCCCCCAATTCCTTCCCGTTCCCTTCCTCTCCCCCCAATTCCTTCCATTTCACCCCCACTCCCTCCTCTTTTACTTCCCCTCATCCCCCTTCTTATAGTAAGCGCGACGAAAAATTTGGAAGCCGGGTAAATTTGATTTTTTAGAGACAGTCGCCACATGTGACTGTCTCTAAACCAATCAAATTGCGTGGCACGCCCCTTTTAGTGATGTCACTGGCCTTGTCGCCAGCAACATCGCTAAAAATCAAATTACAACTTTTGCCGGTGGCGACGGCGACAGGTGATGTCATCGATTACGTCGCCAGCACTATAAGCGCGGCCTTACGGCCTTCGGAATTTCAGTTCCTTGCTTATTTGATCATTCATTTTGCCATTGATTTTTGCAGGTTCAATCCCATTTTTCCTGTTTCTTCCAATGTTGTGTGAAATATGGTTTAGAACATCTTCATCATCCATTTGATCTCTTCACAGAGAACATTCCTGTAAGGTTATTTTTTGTTGGTATTTGGTACCTTCCAGATTAATCTATCCTATAGCCTCAGACAGATGTTGGCGTAACTGTTCCAAGGAAGGTTCATTTTTTCATATACTGTATGGTGGTCTTGCTCTAAAATACAAACCATTTGGACACACGTTTAAGAAATCATAAAGGAAATTACAGGTGTTAGTCTCCAGTTGGATCCTTAGAGGTTTTGTTGGGTGTAGTGGATGTGGATAAAAAGTAATCACACATTTACTATTAGCCAAATGGAAAGAATAACCCAACGCTTGAAGTGTTAAAGTGATATCCAAGTGTTGAATACATGGCTGCTCTAAAACCCAGTAAATTAAATTAACCTCTAAATTCCACATTTAAAATGGTGTGGAAAAAACTAGGGGAGCGCTCAAAAAAATAAAATAAATAAAGTGCACATTTTGTGCACAATACAATAAAGAGTGTGGTCAGTCCCAGGCCTTTAGGGTGTCCGTACCAAAAAGAAACCCATACCACGTCCATATCCTAAGTTTTAAGTGTGAGTGTCCGTTTAAAGCTTATTTGTGTGTACCAATATATCCTGCCTGATCTGCACCATGGGATCTGTTTTTTCTGTTTCCTATGATCCTGGGAGGAAGATTAAAGTTTTCTGAAGCTGAACAAGAGCATGAGCTTCAAAGCAGCAAATGGTTACATTATCTATATCTATTTACTCACATGCAGTAGCACTGATATTTATGCACGTTTGCATTGCAATTTGCACAAGTATTCTAATTATATGGTAATATAAGTTATCCACATATCACCATTATATATATGCACTTATTGTATTGTGCACAACATTTGCACTTTATTTATTTAATTATTTGAGCGCTCCCTTCGTTTTTTCCCAAACTATTTAAATTAGCCGCCAGATTGTGCATTGCTTCTAACTGGAAGAAAGTATCGGCACCAAATATGACACAATGGTTGACTAGAACATGGGAGATATGTGCTTTACAGAGCATAACTTTTTCTAAAAAAAAAAAAAAAATTCTCGAAATTTATGGATATCTGCTTTCCTTTCTTATCTTATTTGGAAATACATAACTCTTATCATAACGAGACCAGATAATGCTGGGAGTTATAGTATATGTGTGTGTATATTTATATATATATATATATATATACTAGCTGATAGACCCGGCGTTGCCCGGAATGTGAATCGATTTTTTTTTAAATGTTGTTTAGTGGTGGTGTGGGAAGAAGGGTTTTTGGGTGGGGGTGTGTGAAGAGGAAGGGTGGGTGAGGGTGTGGGAAGATGAAGGGTGGGTGGGTGGGGGTGTGTGAAGAGGAAGGTTGGTTGTGTGGGGGTGTGGGAAGAGGAAGGGTTTTATATATATATATATATATATATATATATATATATATATATATATAAATATATCATAAAAATGATTTAAAAAAAAATCCTTTCATACGTTGCACCTTTTCCCCCACCCGAAGTGAGATCATAAAGCTACCGGTGTATTCTTGCGCGGTACATATCGGTTTGGTAGAACAGAAGGCCTGAGAACTCTGTGGTGGTATGGGGTGGCATCAGGACCTGCTCTCTATGATGATTCTTACAGCGCAGCGCCTCTAGCCGGTGAGGATCCTGGTTAAGCCAGGATGGTCCGCACTAGCAACTCAGCTAGTGGCCCAGTCAAGAAGCCACAACAGATGTATTCAACCAGGTCTTTATTAGCAGCATACATGTAGTCATGACAGGCACATACCCTGAAGTAGTATCCCCAGGACTTGAGGCCCTGCAGGCTCCTCAGCTCCATTACCCCCCTGATGGGATCAAGGATAAATGCCTCTACTCCACAGGGGGAGGGAAGAGAGCGTCAGCTTATGTACACCAGGGGAGGGGCTTGTAACCCTGCCCCATAACAGGGCAGGTCCGATACTGACAGTCATCCCATCGTGGTCATGTGACCCAGCCAGTATCCTCCCCAAGGATGACACACTCTGGTTGTTGTTAGGCCAGCCCCCGGATACAGCAATAGTGTATCCAGGCTGCAACAAGAAGCTAGGCCTCCATGAGAGAACGTATCCCCCGCGGTGCCTGCGTCTAACAAGACTTATACTGTTAGGGCCAAATAAAAGATGATAGCCAGGGGACTACGCTACACATCTAAAAGTATATATTTATTTATTATTAAACAAAGAGGTCTCAGATATTGGGATGGTGTCTTTTTTTGTTTTGTGGCAATATCTGGTGTTCTTACAAGGTTTTTAGATAATATATGAGCAGTGGTGTGTGTGTGTGGGGGGGAGGTTGTGGGAGTGTAGGGGTATAGTAGTTGGTACGGTTTTTTTTCTCCATGAATTATTGTATTTATATTGTTTCATGTTATTCAAAAACTAATAAAAAGATTTAAAAAAGTGGGACATACTCTTAACTGTTTGTTGTGTGTTTTTAGAAAGATCATAGTAAATAGTTTGAAGGAATAATTGTTACATGTCATGAAGTGAAATATGATGTCACTAACATTTAATGATTTAGGATTGAAGAATAATAAGGGTTAAAATAAACCTATGTTGCATTGTATTCTAAAGTTTATTAGTGTATTTAAAATACATTTGGTAATTTGGCAGTTGTGAAAGGATTATGTTTGTGTCCTACTGGACAACACAGAGCAGGAAGTACCTATTAGGGGTATAGATTATTATACTAAGATTGATTGCACACCGACTCCCAGTATAGACTTGTATTTACATGTAGTAATTCCATAGCTCATTATCATTCTTACCAGGTTCTATAGGTTTTGGAACTCCTGAGTGTGGGAGACTGTGTTACAATTTGTGAATGATCTATTGATACAAATAAAATATGAAGTATAGATTCATTGAGGTTTTAAATATTTTTTTTATATACTTTAGAGCAGGGGTGCGCAATCTTTTTCCCCTGCGCCCCTCTGCTGGCTCCCCCCCCCCCTTACCTTGGCTTCAGCGTTCTGATGCCACGTGGCCATGGCAACGCAGTGTCACGTGACCCCACTGTCATTTGCCGGCGCGCTGACGTCTCCAGAAGCCGTCTAAGCCAAGGTAAGTAAAGTTTACAGAGGCCCTCGCCGCTCCCCCGGCATTTCATTTAAATGCCTTTGGAAAGTGCGCGGGGCCTCTGTAAACCCTGCGCCCCCCGCAGAGAATCTCATGCCCCCCATGGGGGGAGCGCCCCCAAGTTTGCGCACCCCTGCTTTAGAGCAGTCAGGACTGAATCTAAAGCACAAGTTAAAAACAAAATAACGTAAAGTAAAGTTTGTGGGGTAATACAATTAGACAAAAGATAGAGAGTACTCCAATAATGTAAGGAAGCTTTATAGATTTTTACCCCGGCCCACTTTAATCACAGGATCGAGACATTTTTGTGAGTTTTGATGCCCGCAGAAAGAAAAAAAGAATGTTGATGGAAGGTATGAGAATAGTGAGAAGAGATGGAGAATGGCAGGAAATAGAGTTGTAGACAGAGAAAGGTTGTGTAAAAAAAAACCCACAGAGATAAGGAATTAGAAATAAATTAATGATTATTTTTTTTGTTTAGTTTTTTTCTTTTTTAGTTATTAAGGTTTCTCTGTTCAGACTTATGATAGGAAACTGACTGTTTTCTTATATAAAACCGGTCCTGTCTGATTTTTCAACAGCAGGAATGAAAAAGGTTGCAGGTTATAGCAGCTTCAAAAACATAAAATTACAAAAATGGTATCTTACCACAAGAAACATGGTCAGAGCATATACATATGCGTTGAGGGGGATATAATACGGGAGCAATGATTGGTTATTATAAAAATATTTAGAAAATCAAACGATTTTCAAATTTGAAAGACATTCTGCAATATCATTATTATAATGTAGAAAGTTATTACACAGAATTCTAGGTCACAAAAGCCAGAGAAGGTATAGTATATATAATTTAAATGTAAATTATACAAAGGAAAGGCAGGTAAATATGAACAAACAGATATCACTGCCAAGAACCTGATACTGTACTGGATTCTCTTCCCAGGTGAAGGATGGATTTGGAAACCTGGAAGAGGGTCACATTTGGACACGAAGTACCAGACATACCGGAATGTCTTTTTTCCCTGAGCGTATAACGTTAACAGGTCCACGGTAACTGACACACTTTGGAACCAGAGATGACCGATGTCCAAAAGTGGCTACAGAAGAAGAAACACAATTCTCTAAACCAGAACCAAAGATAAAGGACATGGATCCATCAGATGATAAATAACCATTTCCGGAACCAAACATGGAAGACCAGATCGGAAGCAAGGAAAAGAAAACAAAAACTTTGTAAACAAACAATGCTGCACACACTATTTTACGTTATGATTTATATGCTTTTATGGGGAACTATTGTGGGATAACAATTAAGTGTTGGAGACACACACATACAGTATGTCAAGATCAAGATGGTGGAATCTATTTTGGAAGATCGATTTAAATGTGACCTGCCATATCCACACATGAACAGACATATGTAACTAATTTTATTTTTATTTTTTTTATTTATAAAAATGTTTAACCAGGAAGTAATACATTGAGAGTTACCTCTCGTTTCCAAGTATGTCCTGGGCACAGATTTGTAAAAAAAAATACATGGTTAATGATTCTGTTATGTGTCTTAAGAATGTACAAGTCAATATACAGTAATAGACAATCCTATTCAGATACATGCAGATAGCCCAGGTATTTTGGCTATGGAAGTATAATTTGGACTCAATACCTGGTATGTAAATATATCTGAATGGAATGGATATAGACTCTTTATCAAGTATACCAACACGTAAGGCAGAATTAGAGATCTCTTGTTTTGAAATCCAGCCGCTAGTAAGTAGTTCATTTAGGAACGGAGGGGGGAACTGAAGATGATTTCAAGCCTAAAAAACAACCAGACCCCTCCCACAACTCCAAGTTTGAAAACCCCTCTAACTTTGAAAGGATATGTGCGGCAGGAGCATATCGGAAGGGTCTGATCTCTGGGATTTATATGGGACTAGCACGCGCCCTGATACCCGTCAACCATAGCTTCAGTATATGCTTAAGTGGACTGCAGACCTCAATATAGAAATAGATAGAGAAGACAGGGAGGATATCTGGGATGCCGCTACCAAAACCTCAATTTGTACCACCATCAAGGAAAACATCTACAACATTTTATTCCACTGGTACCTCACCCCGAGTAGGCTGAGCCAGGCCTTCCCTGGTCTGTCAGACTTCTGTTGGAGGGGATGCGGCCAGCAGGGAGACCTAGTACACATACTGTGGACCTGTCCCGTGTTGGGTCCTTTTTGGGATATGATCAGAGCCATGGTGGAGGAGATAAGTGAGGTGGAGGTCTCACTGGATCCGGTGTCGTTTTTGCTGGGTAAGCCTATAGAAGGCTTCCCCACCTCAGACCAAAAAATTAACATCCTTTGTACTAACGGCAGCCCGCCACTCAATAGTGGCAAAATGGAAAAAAAAACTAGACCACCCAACAAGGAGATGGTCCTCACCAGAATCAGGGAAGGACATTTGATGGAACTTCTATCAGATCGATTAAAACAACAACAACAACTAGACAAATTCAACAAAACCTGGGAAGCTTGGCCTATATGACTAAACCCCCATAGATTACTAAAACTCTGTTCTGGAACTCGGTGGGCGTCGGGCCCTGGGCGGGGTTGCGGGGGGTCCCACCACCCTCCCTCTCTTTCGTTGCTCCACCCTCCCCCTTCCCTCTCCCCCTCCCCTCTTTCTTCCTCTCTCCCTTTTAACTATCCTCACTCCACTTGAAAAGGAGAGACGGATGCACATCAATTGACTCCCCCCCCTCCGGATGGAGGGGCAGGCCTGATACTCTTGGATCATAACAGGTTGTGCGGAAGCTCCATTATTGTCAACTTGTTCAAAAAAATACCCAATGACGTCTGTACCAGCTTGTTGTGTTATGATATGATGTACTCTACCCTCTGAAAAACCCCCAAAAAAATTTGAAGTTAAAAAAAAAAAAACAACCAGACCCATTCTTCAGAGGGAGGAGTCTTGTTAAGATGTCTTGCTATATTAGAGCGACTTGCTACAGTCGCCTTTATGGCTTGAGGAAGGATCATGTAGATCCGAAACACTGCTGTTTGTTACCCCGTTTCTGGATATCTATAAATATTGCAGAATAAAATGTAAGTTTGTTGCACTCTTATAACTTTGGCGCTGGTGACTTTCTATTTTTGTCCTGGAGAAACAATATGGCCACTGGGGTCAGTCTCACTCAAACAGCCAATAAGAAAGCAGTGACACCATTTTGAGATGACACTGCAGCTTCTGACCCATCAGGTATCTCTGTTTTCCCTTCCAAATGTTTAAAATGTATATCTGGTCAATCGGGGAGTCCTTGGGTTTTTTGCTCTAGGTGACCCTCACAACCACTGGCTCATATAAATGTATTTTATTTATTTGTGGGTGTGGTTGTGGCCTTAACACTATCACAAGCTATAACAAAGCTACAGGACCTATACAAAATATATAAAAATACAGTACATCTCAGATTACCAGTCAGAACCATACAAGGTGTAGATAGGAAAACTATTGATGTGTTGTTCTATTGAACAGGAAATAAGATTCAGAGAATTGTCAAACAGCCTTAGTCGCGGCTGTGCTGTATATTGGTGGGGCTCATGCATATGGAAATGAGCACAGCTGTTCACTGTTGGAGTGAAAGCAGAAGATGTAATTCAAAGTCCTAAGTAAGTGATGATGCCATGTTATGTGCTTTGTGCATGAGTCTGCCATTTAAAGAGAACATACTGTATAACAATAGCTCAAATGACAAGATTGCATATTTTGTTTGAACACTAAAGAATACATTCTAAGATGAGGATTTTTCTTTACCTTTGAAATAAGCTCGACCGTTGCTCTAGTTTACCTAAATCATTCATCTTTTTCTTTACTTATCTTGTAGACTCAACTGATCAAATCTTTTAAAAAAAAAAAAAGTATATTTTCCCTTGCGATCCATCCGTAACGTCACAGATAAAAACAATAAAAGATCACAGGCCCTGGTATAGACCCCTGGGTGAACTCCAGTTACCACAACGCTGTAGCCCATCTCTCAAGTCAATGCCATATGCATTCAACAGAGAATTCATACCCATTATCGTTTATTTGTAAAGTGCCAACATATTCCGTAGCGAGGTACAGTGGGGGAACAGAGTGATATGGTCAACTTGTTTAGTAATATGACTAACAGTGTCAAAGTCTTTACTAATATCCCAGTAAACGGCTTTTACTGCTCCACCCTGATTCAAGGCCTTTGTCAGCCAATGAATGAAATTGACCAGATGAATCTGTACTCCCTTTGATCTTGCCAGCTGTTTTTCAGATATTAAATACATCCTTTCTTTAGCCGGGTTTCCATTGGCTTCCTACTGGTGTATAGTTGCCAGCCACCCCTCTACTCCCACTTTTGTAAAGTGGCACTACAGCTTCCCAGGTTAGTCATCTAGAACTACCCCTGTTAACAGTAACTTCTTGGACAGGTTTGGTTGAAATTGCCACTATTAATTGATTGTGATCTGTTATCAATATTATGTTCTCAGGGAAAAATATTGGAGCATTAAGTGTCCCAATACTTTATTATTTGGTACAAATTGTCTTCACATTTTATTTATTCTGCTGACCTATTTCAATACAGTACAAAATGTTCCTGAAATTTTGGGATTTGGAGAAATATTGATATATAAGAAGAGACTCTTAAAAAATGGTCACCATTAACATTTTAGAAAACCTGACTTGCTAAATCAGGATTTATACGGACTTATTTTTTTATTTTAATTTAAAACAAATGACAGATACAGATGCAACTGCAGGTTGTAGACGGCTTGCCAAGGAAAATCTGTGACCATCTCATGAGATGGTCCAAAGCAGACTGTAAAGGTCCATCGGATTAACACAGCGGGGGTCCCTGCATTTGAATGGGACTCACAGTCTGGTAGGATTCACATAGCTTGAGTCTCATTCAAATGCAGGGACCCCCGCTGTGTTAATCCGATGGGCCATTAGTCTGGCTGCATGAATCTCTCAGCGTGGGATGGGTTTAAGTGCAAAATTCTCAAGGCAAGCAGTTTACAACCGGCCGTTGCAGCTGTAGATGAAGACAAATATATAACTGCATATAAATTATAACTGTGGATAAGTGCTTTTACATTTTTGCAATTACAATAGGAGTTAAAGTACAGGAGGGAGACCTTTTGTTTTGAAATACTGTGGCATATTTTCCAGAATTTTAATTGCACAAGACCAAAGCATTGCTAATTATGTGATATCAATCTGACAGATGTATTGTTTGATTTGAATAACTTTGCTTCTGTGACAAGAAGTTCTTCTAGTCTCGACTGTTAAGACATCAGGATATGTAAGCAGAAAGCAAGGTGTTCTGCAAAGTGCGTCCTCGCTCGATCCAAGCAACTGCTGCTGCTAAAAAGGTCAGAGAAACACTGGAAGGGTTAAAGGCCATATTTGCCAATAAAGGGTACTCCATTACACGCCCTATTGTATGTCTTTATTTATATAGCGCCATTAATGTACATAACGCTTCACAGTAGTATTCAAGTGAATGGGTCTATAAAGCGCCGTATTTAATAAGCAGTGTTAGTCCATAATACACTTTGTGATAGAAGACACTGTGCAGGCCATTTACTTGCTCAAAACATCCAGGGGGAGCATGTGGGGAGATAAGAGAACAATATATACAATTTAAGTGCAGACGTCTGGTGTTATATGGTATAAAAGCTATGTCTTGGCTCTTATGGTTGATCTACTCACAGGAGCAAGGTGTTATAATGAGCAGTTGGCAAATTGGGTTGCCACCCTTGAAGATATCTGTGGATGGTGCCCCCCTAACGATTCTCCGTCAGCAGAGTATATATAGAGAGAGGGAAAAGACTACATAGTGCGATCAAAATGATATTTATATTTGAAAAACACAATAAAAATGCGCACTTACAATTTGAATAAAAGTTAAAAGCATATATCACAATAAGTGAATGGAGGATCTCCGAAACAGCTCACCGCCTCTTCAGGTCAGTCTGCTGGCTTCTGCTGCTCTGCGTCGGACCGGAGCTTCCTTCTCGGAGAAGGAAGCTCCGGTCCAGGACGCAGAGCAGCAGAAGCCAGCAGAGGACTGGACATGAGGAGGCGGTGAGTGTTCGGGAGATCCTCCATTCACTTGTGATATATGCTTTTAACTTTTATTCAAATTGTAAGTGCGCATTTTATTGTGTTTTCAAATATAAAATATCATTTTGATCGCACTATGTAGTCTTTTCCCTCTCTCTATATATACTCTGCTGACGGAGAATCGTTAGGGGGGGCACCATCCACAGATATTTCAAGGGTGGCAACCACAATTTGCCAACTGCTCATTATACACCTTGCTCCGTGAGTAGATCAACCATAAGAGCCAAGACATAGCTTTTATACCATTTAACACCAGACGTCTGCACTTAAATGTATATATTGTTCTCTTATCTCCCAACATGCTCCCCCTGGATGTTTTGAGCAATACTTAACCCTTGGAACCCGTGACACAGGTCTCACCAGTGAGGTTTGAGCAAGGGGTTGGATTATATATCCTATCTGTACCACTTTTCTATTACATTCTATAATTTCATTCACGAAGCAGCGCCTGTTTTTTCACTCTTTTCAGGCCATTTACTTGAACAGACGGTTAAGGGCCATATTTACCAAATCATGCTGGGAAGTGTCTAAGGCTTTGGTCCCGCTGCGGCCGGCGGCGCGCCACCAGCTGCTTGCCCCCGTTCTAGTTGCCCCCGCTGGCTCCTTCCGGCGTGGCTGACTGCGTGCTGTGACGCGTCAGCCAGACGGAGCTACAAGGAGCTTGTGATTTTGGCCAGTGTCGCGTCATGTGACATCCCAGCAGCCAATCAGATTCCCCCCCCGTTCTGATTTCCCCCTTCATCTCCGATCCCCGTTCCGATCCCCCCTCTGCACGATCCCCCTTCCGATTCCCCCCTGCTCCGATTTCCCCTCTCTGCCCGATCCCCGTTCCGATCCCCCCTCTGCACGATCCCCCTTACGATTCCCCCCCTTGCTCCGATTCACCTCCCCCCCGTGTGTATTTGCGTGTGTCTGAGTGGAGGGGAGCAGGGAAGGAGCTGCGTGTGTGTGTGTGTGTGTGTCCTGGTTTTTTTTTTGTTACTTTGGCCGGCTCGGGAGGAGGGAGCAGTGATGCGCGAGAGGCAGAACCTTGACAGAATTTGTATCTCCCGCCCCCCTCTCGCTCCGGCTCCCTACAGACCGCATATCACGGTCTGTGCCTGTCAGCGCGCCGCCTGTCTGCAGTGCGGGCGCGCTGACTGAGGGAGCGGGGCCTTAGCCTAATAGAGCAGTACCTCCTACTAAATATAGCCCTAAATGCACAATTATACCTTTTAGAAAGAAAATCTTACGCACCAAACAAATAAAAGATATCTGTGACCCCTGGGTGGTACTCAAGAAACAACGCCTCCCTTAAGTACCTGGCATGGGACTATACTATTAAATAGTATGGGGGTGCTTAGTGTACCGAATATGCTTATTTGTTCTTCTTTGCCATGTGCAACTAAACAGGTCACCGAGGTTCATGCAACGCATTGGGGTAGCCATTCCAATCCAATACATGGTACATTTACGGATGCTGTGGTGACAAAGTGATGAGGACTATACACCCGAGAATCAGATAACATAACACGTAATAATCATTCATTAACTTTCCAATGAAGAGTAGAGTATAGAAAGTAAAAGTATAAACTTTTGTATTCTAAGGTAGTCAGTCATTTTTCACTGGATTATAGCAAATCATATGCTTTGACATTTAAACAAACAGTGCCCCAATATCATCGGGACTGCAGTACGTTACCGATTACCCATAGCCATGCCACAACCCAAGCATGGCCACAACTGAAAATCTTTAGAAATGTACCCAACATTGTAATGTTCCAAACTTAAATTAAAAAAAATAAAACAATCCAAGGAGCGTGTTAAAGCAGCCCGTTAAAAAAACGATCAATTGACGAAGATTCGGCTTGGGGGTTCACTAAATGGCTGTCAGTGCAGCAGAGGGGGACCAAAGATGCAAAGTTCTGTAGGGAAGATCATGTGACCAGGCAGTCACTAGATACAATTGGTGCACTGCTAGAGAGAGGGCAGGGCTCAAAAAGGGGTTTGCCCGAGTCTGTTTCAGAAGAGGAAGTGACTTTGTAAATGGTTGCTATAGAAACAAAAACAATAGTACAGAACTGATTTATTTAAACACATTTAGGATATAGCTTTAAAACAAAAGACCGGTCTTGCAGCAAGACTGTTGCAATACAAGACATGCTGATGAATGCGAAACTAAAATGAAACAGTGAGCTACATATGAGGCACTGCAAGTAGTTGTTTTGTTGTTTAACTGATACACTGAGCATCAATCTACAGTTGCATCTTCGTGTTTATGTATGAAGATGCGCATATCAATAACTGGAAACAGAAGCATAATGGGATTGGGGTGTAATAATCCAGAGTCCTGGGACACATTGCATTGCAGAAGTCTCTTAATCTGGTAAACCTGGGGTGGCATTAAACCCCGTGACTCTCTTACATTAAAAAAAAACTAAATATGGGATGTTAAGTAAACTTTTAAGAATGATAAGAATGGTAAGAATAGACTTTGAAAATAAACTATCAAATATGTTAAATTCTTCAGTTCATGCAAAGTCTGACATGTAGTTGCAATACTACTGTAAATAGTTCCAGCTGCCAAATCACATGAAATATACCCAAACTTCCACAACGGTGATGATTTACTTGTTAATTGTAAAACCAATTCCGTAGACGATAGCAAGCAGTAAGGAGAATTTCACGTGACATTCAGAGGGTTTGCGTTGATGAGATCCCTGTATGCTTTGTACCTCTATCGGAGAAATACACGTGATCTGTGTGATAAAGTTCAAGTTTCTGGTAAACTGTTCAGTAAAAGTATGAAAAATATAAAAATGGAGAGAAACAATGAGCAGTAGCACACTTAAAGACGCTGTCACCTTTGTGAGAATGGTAACACTATAATATGTGGAAAAGAATTCGTGAGTTTTATTCCAAGTGTTTGTTTTTAAATGCTGGTTCATTAACTGTTGTATATAGCAGTTCTATGCTATGTTTTCATTTTTCTTTCCCACATATTATTGCTGAGAATTGTCCATCCGGCAGAGGTGCAATTTTCTCATCTTCGACTCCATTGATGTGAGTTCTCTATTAACTATCATTCCCGGTGTAATCTAGGAGTACTATGGAGTAATAGGATACATCTTAATTGATTGGGTTACACCTAGATTACTGATCCAGGCTGTAAAGGGTTAACTGCTTGGTGGTGGTGTGTGTATGTTTATGGTCATTTCCATCACCATTTCTGGAGTGTTAGGGTGAAATTGCATCTAATGTTCCCATTCTCACAGAGGTGACAGCACCTGTAAGTAAGTGTGTTACGCCTCATTGTTTCTCTGCGTGTTTATATTTTTCATGCATTGTATTGAGCACGAGTGAAAGTTCCAGCGCCGAGAAGGACTCTCTCTGCAAAGACTGTGTCTATGGGACTTGGATAATCCCAGAGGACTCACGGCTGCAGGACTTTGCCATCTAAGTGGATACTCAAACTTTTTTCTTGATATACCGGTATGACTTGATTTTATGTTTATGTTACATTAGATTGTTTGTAAGCATTTTGTATATTTGATATATTTGATTTGTTATGGGGTATAGCGCTATAGTTGTGTAATTGCCAGCTTGTTCAGTAAAAGTAGTTAACCCTGAATAAGAAGGGCTGTAGGGCCGAGTACCACTGTGTAATTCTTGTCCCCAATAGCATACAGCCACCTAAAAGGAGCACAGTCTAACCAGCGTAAATGCATTGCCTACTAACAAGTAGTACCACAATGCTTGGGCTGCTAACTTCACTGCTAGATACTCAATCACCAACCAGGATTGTTCCTAGGTAGTAGTTTTCTATGTAAATACTTTCCTGGATGTTCCTCCGCATCTGCCGTCTGACACCCAAGCCTGCCCGTGAGGCATAAGTCTGTCATATACATTCCTTTATAAACTGTGTGCATTGCCAACGTTTTAATTCCTCACACACTTCTGACCACCTAACACGATTGGGGGCAACCTTCCCAGTGAGGTTGGTTAACGAGCTACAAGGTTTGAGAACTCAGGAATTCATTTTCTGCAATAACCTGCAAGCCCTAAAATGATCTCCCTTATTCTACCTTGTTTCTTTGTACTGGGTATAGATGACTCTCTTACCGCCTTTACTTTTCACCTGATCATCATCCAAAGTACAACCCAAATACTTTTGGATTGGAGATACAACCCTTCTACTGTTTCTGACTTCCTGATGGACATTGGCGATTAGACGAGCCTTCTAATGGGAAACCAGTACTGGCCAGTTAAATAAACCCGCAGTCTCTGCAGCACAGGAAAGTGCAGAAAGTTTGACTAGCCTTTGCACACACAAGGGGTTAACCCTATCATGCCTGTTACCTTTATACACCCCCATCACAGGGGGTTATTCAATGTGAGCTGAAGCGGCCGATCAGACATTTATTTTTATCCGATAATAGTCGATAAGCCAATTTTGGGGCAAATTGAATCAGGTCTCACAGTATGTCGTAAACTATTCTTTTAATGACAACGTTTACAGTATTACCTCTTTAGCAACTACACGTTATCCAAACTATGCTATATGCTCGCGACATTTCTAGTGTCATGGGCACTGTTTCTATGTTAAAAATTCGGCAAGGGCCACTATCTTATAGACTAAAACGGACCCCTAAGACCACACACATTTTGGGGGTTTTCGTAGACTTATCGAAGTCTGCTAGTTATCGCAGCAATGTGCATGGAGTTCGAAAATGATGTAACATTTTGCTGACATTCATAAAGAAAATGTATACAAATGTCTCCCCTTCATGCCAATTTGTATATAAATGCACATCCCCAATGTGAAAGGAGACAAACTCACACATCTCTGCATGTAACGCACAGGCCATTCACAGCTTGGGAAGATTATATGCTTTCCGGGTACCATGGTTTGAATGCAATGAATCCACACAATGTGGCTGTTTAAAGGTCCCGAGTCCCAATAGAAAGTCCCAACGTCGTCCCTTGCTGCTTCAGATTAAAGGTCCTGTATCACGCGGGACAAACAGAACTGAAATAATAGCAGCACCTTTGAGGTAAGTATTTGGGGACGTAGGTGTCTCCGGAGCTGAAATTAACACTGTTCAGCACCGGAAACCGCCTGTCTTCCACCTAGGGGGTAATACACATACATACGCATTATTTATTTACTAAAATTACAAAATAAGGCACCATTATTACTCCTTATTAAATAGAGGCCTTACTATTATTTTGTTTCCAGATACATATGAATCACTCTTCTGGCTATCAACTCCCTTATTTTTACATTACAGTATCACTTAAAATAATTCTGCATGCAAAGTTCAACACATTATCTACATTCGCAGTCTGAAAGCCAAGCAGTTCCGTTTGCAAATACCCAGCCTATATAAATCAATGCTTGCTTGCCCACAGGCCACCGCTTGGGAAATATGCAAGGTTTGAAGTAAATGATGTCTCAGGGTTTGATAAATATGCAAACGTGTAAAGAAAATCAGGCACAGAAGACAAGCGTTGCGCTCCCATTTCTGATAAATAATGTTATTTATCACAGGCAACAGCTCCCTCATTAATTCGCTGTGAGTTCATATTGCAAATTACAGTGGCAACAAAACAAGTCTAAATCACAAAAAAAATACATAGAATTGCCATTCAAGCAGTAAAACCCTCCTGCGAGTCCATTAAGCAAACGAAAATGGATGAGGTTTATTTTCATTCACACAGTAATTTTTCCAGAACAGAAATATGATCCCTTGTTATTAGCACACCAAACACAAGATTATTATTTTTTATCACCACCGAGGCCAGAGTAATTAATTTAAATAGCATTTTGGACAGTATGTGGAGGACTGCACTTAGGCCCAGCCCCACAGTGCCCCGTTAAGTGTAAACGGGTATCTACAAAGCTTAGTAACTCCGTGTTAAGTGCTGTTTTTAGCTGTAACGAGCCCTTGCGTTAGGCTAAGGCCCCGCTCCCTCAGTCAGCGCGCCCGCACTGCAGACAGGCAGGGTGCTGACAGACACAGACCGCGATATGCGGTCTGTAGGGAGCGGGGCGGGAGTGGGGGCGTGGTTTGAGCGGAGCGGGTTCCACGCTGCCGCTGAGTGCGCTTGGTGTGCCGATTTCAGTTAAAATCAATCTGTACGGCCACACTCACATGGCGCTCGTGAGCGTGCACGTACGCTCTCCCAAGCCAGGCGCTTGGGGAGACAGAGAAAATTATTTTCAAGCGCGCTAAAGGGTCACTTGACCTTTCAGCAACCAATCAGCGCCAGTGAATGCACAAGAGCACACACACACACAGAAACAGCCCTGATCCAGCCAATGACACGCCCCCGGCCATGCCCCCCCCCCCCGCAAAATTCTGCAGGACAGTCTGCACTCATGCTTGGAGAGTTGGTGAGGTCACCACTCTCAAGCTTGAGCGTGCTCAGCGGCAGAGTGGCCGCAGCCTTATGTCTGACAGCCTTGCATTAGACTGTTCCGGTTCTATACAAGCAGCTACTGATTCAGTGTAATTTGTGTTAGAGAGGCTTCTGGGACCACAGGAGGCCCAAACACACGCAGACCTGTGACACAGATCATTATCCTGGATACCAGAGGAGCAGAATCTTAGACAAGTAATATATGATCAGCGGGTAACACTATTCTGCAACTTCTGGCCTAGGAAAACACTCCACTAGAGCCTGTTTGAGGTCACTTGGTAAAATGAATAGCACTTCAGATAGACGATGGAGCAAAATTAATCTCTTGTAGTTGGACATATGACTTGCAAAGAAAGAACATACCATACACATTCATGCATAGTAAGTACCAAAACAAAGTGCAAATCTGCATAGCTGATGGATTCCACCATCGCCCTTGCAAAATGCAGGTACTTTTATTTGCTTCCAGCCAGAAGGAGAAATGGTCAAGTAAAAACAATGTTTATTTAAGGCTTTAGAGTGGGATATAAAAAAATATGTAAACGGAATACAAAAATGATTATAAGTGATGTCCCCTCACCATATACCAAAACCAGGTATTATCCCCTTATAACACATAGTTTACCCCTGCGGGAGCATGGATAGATAGCGGTTATGAGCTAAACAAATGCTTTGTCATGACATAGGGATTCCGGTCTCACTTCCGGACAGCTCAAGTATCCTCCCTGGACTGCACACTTCCACTCCACGAAATAAACTGCAATAAAGACTTTATATACACAAACACACATTTACACCAATCATTATCCATACATTTTCTGAATGCGTGTAGATCAGATCATCGCTCTAATCTATCAGTAATCTCAAAATCATACACTTATAAATAGGGAATAAGAAAGAAAAGGTGATAATAGTATATAATCTTACACCGATATATACACTTTCGCATCACTAGAAACAGTCATAATAACCAATTACAGTAACTGACATGGGAACACACGCATTCACATAAATTAATGCAAATCATTCAAACCATACAGATCTAGGGCTGATAATCTATGGATCCACAAGCACTCTATCTGTATCCGCCAATATTTTCATGAATGGAGACTATTCTACCTGGTCATGTATTTTGATGCAAAGAAAAAATAAATAAATCGGACCATGCAAAACATAACTGGGTATTTGCTATGGAGTACTGTTTGTGGTCCGTAAGCATTTAACCCTTGCAAAATGCAGGTACATATATTTTCTGCTTGACTATAACACGCGAGTCCTGCTTCCTTTGTGATGTAGAAATAAGCCATAATGTAAATACTGTAGATGGACAAAGGCACACGAATTTTAATTAAAAAAAAAAAAAATTTGTGCCATAAACAACGTTTCGGCTCGCAGGCCTTTCTCAACTTGAGACAGGCCAGTGGGCCGAAACGTTGTTTATGGCACAATAAATTCTTTTTTCATTCAAATCCGTGTGCCCTTGTCCCTCTATTTACATTGGATACCCTGGTCGAAATACAGGTCTTCCCTAGGACTGAAGGAGCACCGGTAAATATATCCTTTCTTTATCTGATATTCTGGCGTGCAGTTGCAGCTTTGTGGAGCGCAGGTTTCACCATATATAAAAAACAAAGAAATACTACAATAGTGTAATAAGTTCCAAAATTGTGTGACTTCTAGGTATCAGCCAAAAAAGGGGACTCACACTTTCCCAGCAAATAGATAGCAGTTTCTACACTGGTGTAGTCTTAGATGTCTTTAATCTCAGGTGAATAACAGGGGTCTCTGCATTGTGTTCCTCAATAGAACAAAGATAACGATTAAGTGCAACATTGTTTGTTCAATAGGAATATGTATTAGAACAAATGGTATTACACTTACATTTGTATCATTAGGCATGGATACATAAAAATTAAAGTTGAGTGGCTTGCTTGGATCTTCCGTCCTTCACAGTCTGCACTTCTGATTAGAAGAGAATTGGACCTTCTCTACATAGGGTTGAGCTGCGACTTTTTCACCTTATTCACTAAATTTTACATAATTTATCACTATTTAAGTTCTATTAGTGTACTGTATACACTTTTTAGTGATTATATATAGTTATCACTGTTTTCACACTCTGTATAGGAGCACCAAATAACCACTTTTTTTTGCACATTCTGGAGTGCAGCAAGAATTCACCATTTTTTTCAGAAATAAGCCATAAACCATGCTTGCTACAGATGTAGGTGTTCTTGAATCCGGTAGCACACAGCAGCGGGTGAAATAAAGCATTAGCCCCGTCCATTTTTCACGCGTGGTTAATTGCTACACAATGGTGTCTGCTCCCGCTGGCACACTGCGTGTCCCATGACAAATACAGCTGCACTGTATGTTTTGTGACAACAGGAGACTTAGAACCGACATCTTACACTGGTTTCCGTGCATTGATGAACTAATGTACTGTAGTCTGTTAAAGAATCTACTCGGTTCTGAAGTAAACATACAATACGTAGGGTTCCACATATTTTGAGCGAAAAGTGGCCCAGCTCTAAAGTGTTAAAGTAGTTGCCATTGTGTAAAACACCACAAGTGTTGAAGACACAAATAGCAGCAAGAATAGACCAAGCTAAATTAGCCTAACACCAAGAGCTAATTTAACTGTCACATCAGGTCCTTTGTCACATCATTTAAATAACCATGTCTGAAGTGTCAAATCTCTCTGCCTATGTACTTCAGGGCATGACTCAAACTGCTGTATGCAAAACCCTGCAGTACAATCAAAGTAATACAGTGTCACAGGAAAACTTGTAATCTTGTCATTATGTACGTGTATGTGCGACTTGCGGTTTTGTAATTACTCCCAGTGTATTGGGGTGTTGAGGATATTATTCTCCAAGCACTGATGTATGGTTGTAAGTCTCACTTTTCTGATATCATTCCAAATGATGTTGCTCTTTGGAAACACAGCAGATTGCTTAAAGCAGCAAAACATTAAAAATCTTGTATGTTTTAAACATTTTTTTTAATAAGTTTTGTTAAACTCTCACTACAATTTTTTCCCCCGTGGCGGCTGCAGAACCCTTGAGGGGTGTCCGTGGACCGCGGTTGAAAAGGACTTATTTAGAAAGTCATATCCACTTCCTCTTTTGAAATAGGCTCGGACAAACACCTGTTCGAGCTCTGCACTTTAGCAACAAAGTATCACGAACAGACCTGTTGCTGTGTTCCAAACAGTAGATTGTCTATCACTCTGAAAGCTGTAATAATAATGTGTTACACTTTGTAATATAATGTTACATAGCAGCACACAACTTATAACAGGAGCACCACATGATTGCCAGTTTAGGTAAGAATGAATTATACATTGTCACAGGCTTTACATAGAAGAATAAGAGGGGGCAAAGGGTTCATGTAGTATTGCTGCTTTTAATGTACATTATAACATAATTGCCTATTGATTTTTTTCCAGCCAATGAAAAACAACTTATTTGCTGATAAAGACAAAAAGAGTCACTTCCCCGATGAGAAAATACAAGCTATACAGCATTGTTTACATGTACCAATGAATTACAACGCTAAAGCTGTGTAATTGCTGCACTCACAAATACAATGCTCTGCAATATACATTATACATAGGGTATTGTGACACTACTAATGTATTTTTGGTTCATCATGTGACTTGCATTGTCAATTTTATATTAGGCAGCCCGAGACAGAAATGAGAGCCTGCTAAACAAATCACATAGAACAAGAGTCTGAGGACATTTATTCAGAAGTGCCATGAAGGATAAACTGCATTGCACACTCGTTAAGCTTATCACCAAATACCTAAATGGCAAGATGGGGCGAGTGTTAAAGAAATTGGAAACAAAGGATGTCTTTTCCTTGGGAGCTCGTAAACACATCACATCAAATATCCTATTTTCCAAATCATTACAATCTGCAGGATTAATAAACTCACAACAAAAAATAAGTAGTTCACCTGCAAGTAGCTTCCAAATTCTTCTTTTTCCCCATAGGTCAAAGTTCTGCACGACCAGACGGTGTACACAACCCCACAGTAGTAAATATATTTCTCTGCCACTGCTTTATGCTACTTAGGAAATCTTTTGCTTGGTCCCTTTGCTTTCCGTATGGCATGACCCTCTTGCTGCTTTCACTCTCTCATACAACACACGCAGTTTCTTTGAGGTCTAGAAAGACGGGTAAATAATTCATAAGAAACCCATCCCTGGGGTTGCCCATAACCTACAAATCCTCTAGTTCGGATCACTCAGTAACTTGGCAGGGTTGTTGTTTCCAACATCTCACCTCTCCTTACATTAACACTGCGTTCATATACTTGTGATTACAAAGTCTGACCGTTTAGATAATATTTTACAGACTGCTGTAGATGCCAAAGGTTCCCATCTCCCTACAATTTATTTGTATTCAAGTTTCATAGCAAAGAGACCACACTGACATAATTAGTGTTGTAGTTTCAGCTGTTCTATATATGCATCCATACTGTAAACGTGCATGGTGGTGTTTTCCTGCCCTTGTGCTATTCCTATAATATCAGACATTCTGCCCTTTTGTGGAGCTGATGGTGGGGATAAGGGAAAGAGCAGTTGTAGGATTTGTCGTATTCAAAATGTCTAACACAACCAATGACCGTTGTGCTTGGACACACAATACTGTGGGTAAGTAGTGCAGATACTTTAAAGGTATCAGGAAAAACATACTTCTGTCTTCTTCGTATGACCTTTATACTGTAACTATCGACTCACTCCAACTGTTCAGGTAAGTTGCAGTTTGCTTCTCCAAATACAAATATTGTAGCAAGACTACCAATCCAAGAAAAAGCCACACAGTGGGACACAACTGACCTCAAACATTTGAGTTAATGGACTGGCATGCCATCTTGGCAATTGAATTGTTTGTCTCCTGGAGCTCTGGGGGCCATGTAGACTGAAGTATCTGCAGTATCTTGACAGGATTAAATTGCACAGTAAAATCACAATGGACTAATATAGACAATATGCAGATATAACTTATTTGTGGACTTGAAATGTATATAATCTATGCACATTCAATATTTACGTTGATCTAACTATAGGAGTTACGTGATGAAGGAATGTGCTTCAGTATTTGGGGAAGAACCTGCACTGAATTGTAAGGGTTCCCGACAGTAAGGGCGTTAACGCCCCAAACTCCCATGCTGCTTTAAGTGCTGCCTCCTCAGCAGAGACATACCATTTATTTGACGACATGTCAGATCGATACCTTAACGCAAACTTGGCAGCGTCTGATTACATTACAGTATGTCAAAACTCCTTAAGCAATTAATGAAGTTTGCAGCTATATAAAAAAAGAAAGCTGTATATCTAAAGGCGTGCCAGCTTTCCTTCTCTTTTGGTAAAGCTAGAAGGGTACTGAGAGATGGACATTTTAACTACAGACAACAAATGTCTAATCTAATTGTTGGTACTTGGGAGACAGGAAGATGAAAGTGACTTGATCTGGGTCAAATAAGGCTGGCGGCTCCCAGCAGAGTTCTAACTACAAGGACACAAGTCACACTAACTGATTTGTATGATCCAACACAGGAGCGGCCAACTCCAGTCCCCAAGGGCCACCAACAAGTCATGTTTTAAGGATATTGCTGCTTCAGCACAAGTGGCTCAATCAGTGGCTCAGAATGACTGCCCTTGTGGACTGGAGTAGGCCACCCCTGATCTAACATATCCAAAGAAGTAAAGGAGCGGAGGGCATCAATGTGTATATGAAAAAGATGCAAAAAAATAAATAAAACATAGACCAGTAGTACTGTCAGAGTAGATTCAACTCCTGACGAAGCTTTTGCCCAAAACAAAACCCTTAGAGCCCTGTGAGAGAAAGCACCATGCTGGAGATAGGAACGTTTGGCAAGGCTTAAGAGGTTCCGGACGGCCACTACCGGAGGCAACTCCTGCCGACGCCAAACAGCTGATCCGACCGGTATTGCAGAAGCTGTGAGATCACCATTTTTATTATTACATACTCAAAAGAACTGCCCAAAATGTGAGTGGGCATTTTTGGGCTTGTGTTTTTCTTTTTTTTAAATAAAGTTTACAAAACGTTACTGTGCTATGGTGTTCCCCTTTCTTTGAGGTAACCCACATCACAGCATCCATTGCCACAGATTGTGATGGGCTCTTTAATACTCACACACGTGAGTATAACCCTTGGAGGTTCCATTTGTATACATCCATCTACTCTGATAGTACTACTGTATGGTCTATTTTTTTGCATCGTTTTCATATGAACATTGATGCCCTCCGCTCCTTTACTTGTAAATGCCCGTACTGGTTTAGTATTGTGCACCTTACTGCTACAAACCCCTGTCTGAGAGCGCCACTCGTGTGTTACTGTATGTCCCACCCCTGATCCAACACCTGATCAATGGAAGGAAATGAATGTGAACACGAGTTAATATGCAAATATTACAACAAAAGACTTTGAACTGAGATCAAATAAGCTGCGAGCCAGCTGATCTACTGTATTCAGCATTACAAATATTGCTATACTTACTGTATATTGCAAGAGAAAGGCATTTTGGGAAAGTTAGAATTTTGGGGAAAAATTTGAGAATGCTTAAATGTTTGTAACTCTTTTAAAATATAAGTAGTTAACTAGTTAGCAGGATCTAATGGATAATTTAAATGCAAGCTGAACAAAAGACATTAAAAATTAAACAACCTTCAGTAAAACACAATATCTAAAAGTTTGCCAAGAATCAAACCATTATCAGTGTAAAGTGCTGCAATGTATTTATATATGTCTTTATTTATATAGTGCCCTACAGGTTCATAGCACGTCACCTCAGTAATATACGGGACATAATAATATAACACATACTGGGAATAAGCGCTTCAGTCATAACCAGCATTAGGAAAAGGAGTCCCTGCCCCGAAGAGCTTACAATCTTAGTGTTAAGTCGGGAGAACTTAAGGACAGTATGAGGGTGTTCTGGTAAGTGCGTCTGCAAGCGGCCAAGACCAATGCACATTAGATGTATAGTATCAGCCAACAGAGCAAAGTGAAGTAACATCACAGCTAATTTCTAAAAGAGCTATACATCTCAAGCCCTGCAGGCTTTGTACAACTCAACATGGAGCTCATCAGGCTCCCAACAGGGAAGAGGAAAGAGAGAAAAGCTGTGAAATGGAGAAGACCCGGAAAGAGAAAAACAACAAGAGTGGGAGACAATGGCACACTAAATAATGCGGTTTAATGATTCAACCTCACCCAGCGTACATCTGCGTTGCTCCAAAGGCGCACAGCCTGATAAGGGCCCCCCCAAGAACTGCTCCCCTCTGCACAGGACCAGCGTGCTAAGGGTTAACATGTGCTTGTTCTTTTGTTGAATCCGGAACCCCACCCCTGGAATGGTAATGACCAGGGGGGGACAAAGAAAAGATCTTTTTGTTCACAGACGCACCAGATTCAACCTCACCCACCCAGCGTACATCTGCGTTGCTCTAAAGGCGCACAGCCTGATGAGGGCCCCCCCAAGAATTGCTCCCCTCTGCACAGGACCAGCGTGCTAAGGGTTAACATGTGCTTGTTCTTTGTTGAATCGGAAACCCCACCCACTGGAATGTTAATGAGCCAAGGGGACAAAGAAAAGATCTTTTTGTTCACAGACGCACCAGATTCAACCTCACCCACCCAGCGTACATCTGCGTTGCTCTAAAGGCGCACAGCCTGATGAGGGCCCCCCCAAGAATTGCTCCCCTCTGCACAGGACCAGCGTGCTAAGGGTTAACATGTGCTTGTTCTTTGTTGAATCGGAAACCCCACCCACTGGAATGTTAATGAGCCAAGGGGACAAAGAAAAGATCCTTTTGTTCACAGACGCACCAGATTCAACCTCACCCACCCAGCGTACATCTGCGTTGCTCCAAAGGCGCACAGCCTTTGGCGCAGCCGAAGGGCAGCCAAAGGGCTTGAGCCGTTTGCTGCCGTTCGCTGATGTTAAGGTGATGTTAAAGCTGCTCTATTTCCATCTGAAACACATAAGCCCTTTATCCCCTGTACCCAATTTTCCAGCTTTATCTGTCCATGAAATGTCTGTGAATTCCCTGTATAACCTTGTTCTTTTATCGTAACCATGTATTTTTTATAACTCTGTGTCCAGGACATACTTGAAAACGAGAGGTATCTCTCAATGTATTACTTCCTCGTAAAACATTTTTATAAATAAATAAATATGCTGGTTAAAGATGAAATCCTCTATAAGTGACAGGCAACATTGTAGAAAGAATGTAATAAATCACACCCACTGTATACAACACTTATCTTTTTAGATCTGTCTCCAGAAACCTGCTTATAGTCCCAAGGATCAATAAAGAATCCGGTCGCTCTTCCTTCTCTTGGCGATTACCCTATCCCCCCCTCCCCCCCCGCAAACTTTGGCTGATTCTTACTTTAAAACTTGTTGTCAACTTTACTTTGTGCCCAGGAAATACTTGCGAGTTACCTCTCGTTTTCAATATCTCTCTGGAGCAAAATATTTTGTAAAGAAATAATCAAAAGATCTTTTAAAAAAAAAACAAAAAAAAAACAGTTACACCAAAGACTTCATTTATTTTTTGAGTTTAAACACACCTTCACTTAACAGGGGCATCAGAATACTTTGCTATGAGACGAATTAAAATGATATACAATTGATTTGTTGGCAGGAAAAGCCAGAAGGAAGAGGTAAGTCTTAAACCGAGGCCGAAACAGTGGTAAGAGATACATTTATGTGAAAAAGAAAGTACACCCTCTTTAAATGCTATAGTTTTACATATCAGGACATAATAACAACCATCTGTTCCTTAGCAGGTCCTAAAATTAGGTACATACAACCTCAGATGAACAACAACACATGACATATTACACCATGTCATGATTTATTTTACAAAAATAAAGCCAAAATGGAGAAGTTGTGTGTGAAAAACTAAGTACACCCTTACTGCTTCCATAGGAATGAAGATGCTAAGTAGCAGACAGGTGCTGCTAATCAAATGTCCTTGGTTAATTGATCATCAGCAAGTGTGGCCACCACTATAAAAGCCGAAGTTTTAGCAGTTTGCTGGTCTGGAGCCTTCAGGTGTGTGTTAACACAATGCCAAGGAGGAAAGACATCAGCAATGATCTTAAAGAAGCAATTGTTGCTGCCATCAATCTGGGATGGGTTATAAGGCCATTTTCAAACAATTTAAAGTCCATCATTCTAGTGAGAAAGATTATTCAAAAGTGGAAAACATTCAAGACAGTTGCCAATCTTCTGAGGAGTGGACGTCGCAGCAAATTCACCCCAGGGTCAGACTATGCAATGCTCAGAGAAATTGCAAAAAAGCCAAGAGTTACATCTCAGACGCTACAGGTCTCAGTTAGCATGTTAAATGTTAAAGCTCATGCCAGTACAATTAGAAAAAGACTGAACAAGTATGGTTTGTTTGGAAGGGTTGCCGGGAGAAAGCCTCTTCTCTCTAAAAAGAACATGGCAGCACGGCTTAGGTTTCCAAAGTTGCATCAGAACAAACCACAAGACTTCTGGAACAATGTCCTTTGGACAGACGAGACCAAAGTGGAAATGTTTGGCCATAATGGACAGTGCCACGTTTGACGAAAATCAAACACAGCATATCAGCACAAACACCTCATACCAACTGTCAAGCACAGTGGTGAAGGGGTGATGACTTGGGCTTGTTTTGCAGCCTCAGGACCTGGGAACCTTGAAGTCATTGAGTCGACCATGAACTCCTCTGTATACCAAAGTTTTCTAGAGTCAAATGTGAGGCCATCTGTCCGACAGCTAAAGCTTGGCCGAAATTGGGTCATGCAACAGGACAATGATCCCAAGCACACCAGCAAATCTACAACAGAATGGCTGAAAAAGAAAAGAATCAAGGTGTTGCAATGGCCCAGGCAAAGTCCAGACATCAACCCTATTGAAATGCCGTGGCGGGACCTTAAGAGATCTGTGCATAAACAAATGCCCACAAACCTCAATGAACTGAAGCAACATTGTAAAAAAGAGTGGGCCAAAATTCCTCCACAACTATGTGAGAGACTGATAAAGTTATACAGAAAACGATTACTTCAAGTTATTGCTGCTAAAGGTGGTTCTACAAGCTATTGAATCATAAGGTATACTTAGTTTTTCACACATGGCTTCTACATTTTGGCTTTATTTTTGTTAAATAAATCATGACACGGTGTAATATGTCATGTGTTGTTGTTCATCTGAGGTTGTATTTACCTAATTTTAAGACGTGCTAAGGAACAGATGGAATACAAAAAGACCAAAAGCGCAGGCGCATATAGTGAAGTATGTTAAAATAAATAAATATATATTGTTAGGGTAAGATATCTGCGTACATCAGATCAAAGAATAATCAGCATTTCATGTACAATGACATGGGTTACCCGACACCACACAGCCACCGCTTGATCGAAGGATATCCACTTTGCTGCCTTTAAGGAGATCTTTGCCTAGGAACACACCGCCAAGGCACTTGAAGAAAACCCTCCACTCGTCTCCCAAGGTCGAGGTGAGACATCCCTAGAAGTCAGGGCCGTCGGAACCGCTGCTCCGTCTAGCTGAAAGCCGAAGGGACGCCCTCAGGAGTCAGAGCTGTTGGAGCCACCGCCGGGCTGGTTCGTTAAGAGTCCCGTATGTGTTTCATTACCGGCCGCAAAGTGAGGATGGCCGTAAAGTGAGGAATTGCGTCACTTCGATAATGCCAAAATATCACAAATTCTCAGAAAATGTTTGGGCACGCAGATTATGAACAAGAATGTCATATGGGCTATAAAATCTATCCAACGCGTTTCGTAGCGTAAGCTACTTCATCAGGGATAATTTAGTTAATACATTCACGGATATAAATACCCTAAAACCACATCTGAATACCCTAAAACCACAATCCAGAAAGCACACCGCACCAATCAGAATTCAATTAAGCAATGTCACACATATGTGTGAATAATAAGGTAATTGTTAACCTCTGTGCTTATCAATTTAACCCCATCATATGTGATTAGGATACATTACAAAATACACTTATTTCAACAAGTAACACATATTAGAAAAAACAATGCATATAGATAAAACTGCCAATACAACCAATATAATTGGCAAATGTAAAAATAAATGGCTCTGAAATAAAACAGACAATCAGTTAGTAATTTATCAAGGAGAATATAGCAAATATTTAGAATAGACCAATTCCAGATCGTACATAATATAAATTTGCAAAACAAAACACAGAAAATAGATCTTATAGACACGTTCTTTAATATAAACACCATATGTCTATATTTTCATTTAAACCGTTAATACCTAAGGTTTCAAGTTTTTGTATCCAGAATGTTTCTTGGACAGAGACATCCTTTAACCTATCACCTCCTCGTCTGCTCCGATGGATATGTTTAATCCCTTTGAATGTTAAAGATGAGGGATCTTTGTTATGATGGGTAGAATAATGGCGACTACCGCTTTGAGTCGATAGGGCATTTTTGATATTTCTCACATGTTCTTGAATGCGGAGTTTAAGACTACGCTTTGTGCGGCCTACATATTATAGGCCGCACGGACACTCTAGTAAATAAACTACAAAGCTAGTATTACAGTTTATAAAATCTTTAATATTGTATGATTTATGATTCTTACATGACTTAAATGTTTTTCTTTATGTTTTTCGTAAGTCGCCATTATTCTACCCATCATAACAAAGATCCCTCATCCCTAACATTCAAAGGGATTAAACATATCTCTCGGAGAAGACGAGGAGGTGATAGGTTAAAGGATGTCTCTGTCTGTTTTATTTCAGAGCCATTTATTTTTACATTTACCAATTATATTGGTTGTATTGGCAGTTTTATCTATATGCATTGTTTTTTCTAATATGTGTTACTTGTTGAAATAAAAGTGTATTTTGTAATGTATCCTAATCACACCTGATGGGGTTAAATTGATAAGCACAGAGGTTAACAATGACCTTATTATTCACACATGTGTGACATTGCTAAGTTAAATTCTGATTGGTGCGGTGTGCTTTCTGGATTGACCTATCAGATATGGTTTTAAACTATTTATATCCGTGAATGTATTAACTAAATTATCCCTGATAAAGTAGTTTACGTTACGAAACGCGTTGGATAGATTTTATAGCCCATATGACATTCTTGTTCATAATCTGCGTGCCCAAACATTTTCTGAGATTTTCTGAGAATTTGTGATATTTTGGCATTATCGAAGTGACGCAATTCCTCACTTTACGGCCATCCTCACTTTGCGGCTGGTTGTGAAACACATACGGGACTCTTGACGAACCAGCCCGGCGGTGGCTCCAACAGCTCTCCTGAGGGCGTCCCATCGGCTTTCAGCTAGACGGAGCGGCGGTTCCGACGGCCCTGACTTCTAGGGGCGTCTCACCTGGACCTTGGGAGACGAGTGGAGGGTTTTCTTCAAGTGCTGTGGCGGTGTGTTCCCAGGCAAAGATCTCCTTAAAGACAGCAAAGTGGATATCCTTCGATCCAGCGGTGGCTGTGTGGTGTCGGGTAACCCATGTCATTGTACATGAAATGCTGATTATTCTTTGATCTGATGTACGCAGATATCTTATCCTAACAATATATATTTATTTATTTTAACATACTTCACTATGTGCGTCTGCGCTTTTGGTCTTTTTGTATTCCAGTTGCTCTAGGGGTGTTGTGTCATCCCTATCAATATAGCTGCAGACGCCTATCTCCAATATAGAGGTTGTTTTTCAACTATATTATCACATAGGTGGTTAATGGGTTAATTATTTTACATTAGAGGTTATATAGTTGCGCACTTGTATTTTTTGTTTTCTAAGGAACAGATGATTGTTATTATGTCCTGATATGTAAAACCATAGAATTCAAAGAGGGTGTACTTTCTTTTTCACACAACTGTACACCTGAGCTCTGGTTGTAGCGAGTTCCAGAACTCTGAAGCTGCACGCAAAAAGGCCCACCCAGCGTAGGGTGCAGTACCCTTGGCACGGCGAGATGGACCTCCTCCACGAGATCATAGCCAGTACCCATCCGCGGCTTCAAACAAGACTGCAGATAGGCAGCCCTTGACCTTGCAAGGTATTAAAAAAATCATGATGGCCAACTGGAACCGAACACAGAATATGACTGGAAGCCAGTGCAGATCACGTAAGGTGGGAGTGATATACTCAAAGCAAGAAACACGTTCTGCACAAGCTGGAGCCTCCACAGCAGGCACGTCGGTAGTCTTGCATATAAGGCATTCTGTAGTTCAACTGTGTAGACACAAAGGCATGGACCAGTGACAAGATCCATAGATGACAGAAGTGAATGCAAGCTCCGAAGTAGCCTCAGATAAAAAAAAACAACAAGGTGCATGAAGGCTCCAGTCGGGTATGAAATGCGTCTGAGTGCGCCATAGACATGCGTCTATCCGTTTTTGCTTAATAAAACTCTGTTTTTCATTGATTGCGCCGTATCGTTTTCACCGGTGAGCTGTGCATCACCTTCCTTCCTTCACATATAACAAACCAGACAAAAGAATTGAGGCCACTTGGGCTGGCATGTTGAGATTCTAGTAAAAAAAGGATGCAGTGGTTACACACCTGGGGCACAGGTAGTGCCTGGGGCACAGGTAGTGGCTGGGGCACAGTTAGTGGCTGGGGCACAGGTAGTGGCTGTACACCATTGATTAGGGGAATCTTGAAAACCCTCCTGTCCAATACTCAGGTGCCTTGCTGAACCCATAATCATTAGTTCAGTCTTGTCAGGATTGAGTCTCAGCCAATTCATCTCCATCAATGCCGCCACCTCATCAGAAATGCTGTCAGTGTGGTAACAGCCGTCGCTGGGTAGACCTGGAAAGAAACATATCTGGGTGTCATCAGCTTACTGGTGGCACTTCAGACCATGCTTCCGGATGATATTGTTCAGCAGTCTTCATACACGTTGAACAGGAGCGGTGACTGCACCAATCCTTGAGGGACCCCAAAGGGACAAGCCCCACCGGTGACACAAGGGACCCCATAGCCACCTGCTGGGTCCGGCCCTGCATGAAAGAGACAACCCGTTGTAATGCAGTCTTACTGATACCAGCTAGGTCCTTTAGGCGGTGCAGCAGCACCCGATGATAAACTGTGTTGAAGGCCGCTGAGAGGTCAAACATGACATGGGTGAGAAATACAGCCCTTGTCCATAGCCATCAATAAGTCATCAACCACACAGACCTGGGTCGAGTTAGTTCCATGACCAGCACTAAAGTCAGACTGCATGGGGTCGAAGAAGCCGGCCCTTTCCAGACAATCATCCAGCTGGGTGAAAACTAATCTCTTCAACACCTAACCTATACTGGGAAGATTGGAGATTGGACGATAGTTGGCAAGAACATCAACATCTAGACCCAATTTCTTCAACAGGGGACGGACCAGCGCCTTTTTCAAGGCCACCGGCACCTACTCCACAGTGAGGGATCTACTGATGATCGCCACAAACCACGGAGCCACTGCATTACTGGTCTCTTTTTTGACTTGGCTGTGTTTGCTTCTTTGGAAATTAACCAAGTATTGTTTTTCTTAGGCGACTCTGATGTTAGAGTTTGTAAATCAAGTATTTCCTCTATCCTTGACCGACCATGTCTTTATTGAGACCCAATAAAGGACGTGGTAGAGGGAGATGAGGGTTGCCTGTGCAAACTCATCGAACACAGTGACATCACATACAAGGGAGCAGCCAAAGCCCTCCCAAGTCTTAGCTCACCATACAGTATTTATAAACTGTAAAAAATAAAGGATCTACAAATGCTTGTAGGTGTAGATTTAATCCCTCAAACAGTTCACTATCGTTAGTACACTTTGATCCCCAGAGGTACTGCCCTTCAAACTGTGCATGAATGGCCAACCTAAAAAAAAGTGTAGCTAAATCGTAAGCTTGATCTTGTGCTGCATTGAGGCATACTGTATGCTCCACTTATAAATAGCATTCTGACAACAAAACAAGATGTCCCTCATTGTTCAGTTAAGAATGCATGATACAATGACTGCTTTATTGCCGCTATATTCAATGGGAAAAAAAATTGCAATTTTCTAAATGAAAGCCTCTACACATCTTATTTTAATGATCGATATGGACAGAAGAACAGTGCTTCAGGACCTTTTTTTCCCACAAAGGACCTCTATTTATAAGATCCAAGTTAGTTTAGTGAATAATTACGTTTAAGAAGGTTCCCATAAAACTGGTTAGAAATTGAAATGGCTTTGTCAATTGTTACTGAAAATGTACAGTCAAAATGTGAGTGTTACAGATGTAACCATACTAGTCTCTGTAGCCGCAGCTCAAAAAACCCAAAAAGCCAACGGCTCCGGACAGTGCCGAACGTGACATCTCTCTGGGAGATCCATGCTTCCAGATAAAACTCCCCATCATGTTACTCCTCCGAATAATTCATCTTACTTGGAACTAACACAGTCAGGTATAGGGCATCAGCCCTTTTATCATTACCTCTCTAGTGTGGGATTGCTTATTGATTATGCCCCATGGGTGAATTATGTCTCAAAAGGGACCATTGGATGTGGTAGCTGTGTGGGCACCACTAGGTCTCCTTTTCTCCCTGGGATGAACATCTCTGTTACTTATACAGTTGTTCTGAAGTTTGGATTCACTTGAATGGACTTATGTTTCTGTGAGCTTATTTTGTGATGCACCAACTCACCACATATCTATATATCACAGCCAGGCCAGATGGTTTTCCAATATTCCAGCAGAAAAGTTCATGCAGCTACAGTATGAAAGCCTTTTAGAAGCATAAAGCTAGTCAGTCATGCAGTCATGCAACATATATATGACACTGGATTCATAATTTAAGACAGGGGTTCGCAAACTTCATCTGCGCCCCCCTGTCTGCTCAGCCCGAAAGACCTCCTCCCCCCCCCACCCCGCTCGCTCCCCTACTTTTTCTCCAGTGGCATTTGATGGGGTAGCGTCGTTTTAGGGTGCTATTTGCAATACAGAAGCTGGTGGGGTCCATTCATATCTAGACCATTCGCTCTCCAATATTGGGCAAATCACTCTGTGCTTTCCTAGGACACGTACAGTATATCTGAATGCATATTTCCTGGCAAAACGTCATTTAAATCAACTACAGGCATGCCTTAGAGGAATAAAAAGTTAGTGTAAGAAAGTTATTAGTAGAAAAAAAAATTGGTGACGAGTAGAAGTGTAACTGCATGTTTGAGCGGCTTCTTGATGAGGATAAATGGCACACAGGAGGCCCATAAAAGGGTGTAAAAAAGTTGCCGTTTTGTTTTAATTTCCTAATTGGATCATTACTCCCATAATGAAGCATGTAACATCATCTATTTCAATCTACATCAATTGCAATCTAAATGTTCATTGTCTTCCATACATTGCAATCTAGTGAAATGCCTCATGTAGTAAAAGCATTGACAAGGTGGTACCAAGAAGAAAATCCATGCCTCATGTTCTGAATATTAAAAGCCTAAAACGAGTACACCGTTATAAATTAGCTTTGGCTCACATAATTTATTGCTTCAGTGCACAGCTTTCCGCCTCATTTTTCTGTTCCAGCATTAAGTTTACAAACTTTAACATATACAGTATTACAATTGGCAACAGACGAATAGACTTTATTTGTGTAGAAGAGCACATTAAAAATGAGTTATGCGTTGATTTGCTACTGGATAGTTATACTGGCCCATAGAAGACATTTTAATTGCTGTCTGAATTTGTCAACACAAATTCCTAGTTCCCACCTCAACAGGGATATCCTATCCCCACCTCATTAACACTCACAAATCCAATCTACATAGTCTTTTCTTTGTATTTGACTCCCTCCTCCGACCTTCTCCTCCCACTTCACATCCGTCCTCCACTTCTCCCCAAGCATTCACCAACTACTTCAAAGGCAAGATGGATGCTATCCACAAGGAGATTCCCACAGTTCCTTCCCCCTCCTCTCTGCTTCTACCTAAACCACCACCTCCTACTTTTGACTCCCTTTCTCCAGTTACAGAGTTGGAAGTTTCTAAGCTGATCTCTTCTCCCTCTACCACATTCCCTCTACCACATTCCCTCTCTATCCCATCCCCTCGCACCTTGTCAGATCGCTTACTTCTTAGTTCCCATTCCCACCCACATCTTCAATTCCTCCCTAACCTCTGGCACTTTCTCCTTTTCCTTTAAGCATGCGGCGGTCACACCTATTCTCAAAAAAACAACCTAGACCTTACGTGTCTTACCAACTACCGCCCTGAATCCCTCCTGCCGTTTGCCTCCAAATTGCTAGAACGTCTCGTGTTCTCCCGTATGATCAACTTTCTTAATACCCCTGCCCTCCTGGACCTTTTACAATCTGGCTTTTGTACAGCTCACTCCACAGAGACGGTGCTTACTAAAGTAGCCAATGATATAGATCGGGGTGGCCAACCTGTCGCTCAAGGGCCGCGTGTGGCGCTTCAGTGTTTCATGCGAGGCCCCAGAAGGAAAAAAATACAGGGTCTATTTGCACACAATGCAGAGACCATAGAGACATGGAAGAGGGAAAGTCAGAGCGCCCCCCAACCAGCTTCTCTCCTGAGCTCCTATGGACTAGCGACCCCTGGTGGGCTCCCAAGCAGCAGAGTACAGTGAATATGCACCCTGTCTATTCTTTCCGAGAAACATCAATCAACGTCTCCTTTAGTATAGTTTATTTAGGGATAATGATATTTGGGGATAACATATCCATTTAATAAAATATAAACTGTATTAATGTAATAATTATTTGAAGATATTTTATTATATAAATTTGTGATTGATGGTTAGTCACATTTTATTATATTGAGTAAATGTTTTTTACTTCATTTTTATTTGTTATATTAAAACTGTATTGTATTTAAATTGATATTAGGTTTAGGCACCATATTTTATTTTATTATGTGTAAAGATATAGGTCTGCCACAATACCAGGGGATTGATCACCTAATCATGTCTGCCGATTTAGGGTTAAACCTAAGTGTGATAGCTGATTATGTCTAATTAGAGGTAGGGCAAGTGGGTATATAAATCCCCATGATGCAGCACACCATCACTCCTGACGAATCCGTGTCAACCAACGTCGAAACGCGTAGAGTGTTTCAGCAAGGGATCTGTGAGAGAGAGAGCTCCAAGAGCGCATCTGCACCACCGAGTCCGGAGGTTCCAGCCGCACCGGAAGTGACGTGTGACCCCCGGTTGTGGATGCGGAAGTATTCCGGAGAACAGTGCGGTACACAGGGAGATCGCGACCCGCTGTGCACCTGTTACATGTTATACACTGCGCTGGAAAACCATCTTAAGTGTAAGCCTTGAATTGTATTTCACTGTGTGTCAATATATCTTTCTTCTACACATTGGTTTGCTCTTTTTCATTTGAGATTGGCTGCTGAATAATGCTACACATCTATGGGAACATCCACCCCTAGAGTTGGATGGCTGCTTGACATTTCTACTCTATTGTGAGTAGCCATTTGCGAGCCCACTTTATTGTCTAAACATTTTGTTAACATTACTACGTACACTATGTGATGTTTCTTTATATTTATGGTTACTTACGACGCTCCCCTGGTCCTTGTGGAAGAAGTTTGTGCAGAAGACTTTTTGAAACAGTCTTCACTAAGGGTTGTGTGTGTTTGTTTTCCTCATCATCACTTACAGTTCACCATTATATTTTGTTACATTAGTGCACTATTAAGTATTAATATTACATTTTCTATGCACTATTTTATGCACTATTATTATTTTGGGTTTGTAAGAGCGCAATTCAGCACTTGTGTGTTATAGGGCTCCCAAACAGCACAGAGTACAGTGAATATGCACCCTGTCTGCAGAGAGCTCCATGTGATTGGAGAGCAAGGTAGGACCGCACTGCCCCCCTTGTCCCACACAATTGCCCCCATCCCCTTTTATTCTCAACTGCCCCATCTCCCCATGTCACCCCCTCTCCTGATGTGTCACCCCTCTTCCTCCCCATCCCATTTGTATCCCTCTCTTCCCATGCATCACCCTCTCCTTCCACATCCCATGCGTTACCCAACCTCCCCTCCCCACTTATACACCGTCAGGTTATACCCTGTGCAGTGTGTAGTGCCATCAGGTTATGCCCTGTGTATAGTGCCGCTGGCTACATAAGCTTTCAGTGTATAGTGCCGTAAAGTTATACTCCGCACTATACACTGACACAGTATATAACCTGACCGCACTATACACTGACACGGTCAGGTTATGCTGTGTGTCAGTGTATACAGGAATTCATTTGAACGTTTTTGTTATTGTGGCCCTTTGACAATGAGACAGATAAATTCTGGCTCCAGCTCCCCGTCATGTTGGCCGCCCCTGACCTAGATGAAGCTAAATCCCACGGTAACTTTTCACTACTAATCGTACTGTAACTCTCTGCTGCTTTTGATACTGTCGATCACTCTCTTCTCCAACCTATTCTAAATTCTACAGTTCCAGAAAATGGAGACCGCGCTCGTCTGTAAACTTCAAGGGGATTCTTCTGAGATGCCTCTCTTCCCGCTGCTCCTTCTCCCTCCGGTGATCAGCCGGCCACAAACAGTCCAAGTAAAAAACAAAAGAGGAGATGGAGCGCAGAGAAAGAAAATGCCAAGGTAAGATATGGGTCATTTATTTGAACAACAATGCACAGTATTACTTACAATTAGTTTAAAACAGCATACAAGTAGAAGTTCCCACAGAGGTCTGTATACATCTGTTTGGCACCCCTGTCCCGACTGTAACACACTGCTTCCAAGTCTCACAGGGTCCCTGACCCGGAACCGGAAGGGTTACCAACCAAGGTGATAGGCGGGCTCTCGAGCTCAGGCAAAGGCTATGGCATAGCAACAGCCGCTCGTGAAATGACAGGGGGATATCAGCACTGGCTGAATTAGGGAAAATTCTACCGTACTAAAAATGCACTCCTACCCAGGAGTGCAACAACAAGGTATTAAGCAACCCTCAACGCGTTTCACGCAGTATAGCGCTTCGTCAGGCTCCTGACGAAGCGCTATACTGCGTGAAACGCGTTGAGGGTTGCTTAATACCTTTATGTTGCACTCCTGGGTAGGAGTGCATTTTTAGTACGGTAGAATTTTCCCTAATTCAGCAGTGCTGATATCCCCCTGTCATTTCACGAGCGGCTGTTGCTATTGCCATAGCCTTTGCCTGAGCTCGAGAGCCCGCCTATCACCCTTGGTTGGTAACCCTTCCGGTTCCGGGTCAGGGACCCTGTGAGACTTGGAAGCAGTGTGTTACAGTCGGGACAGGGGGTGCCAAACAGATGTATATACAGACCTCTGTGGGAACTTCTACTTGTATGCTGTTTTAAACTAATTGTAAGTAATACTGTGCATTGTTGTTCAAATAAATTGACCCATATCTTACCTTGGCATTTTCTTTCTCTGCGCTCCATCTCCTCTTTTGTTTTCTATTCTAAATTCTCTTGGTATCCGCAACAAAGCCCTATCCTTGTTCTCATCTTACTTCTCTCCGCACATTTTCGGTCTCTGTTGCTAACATGTCTTCGTCTTTTGTCAATCTGTCTTTGGTGTACTTCAGGGCTCTATTCTGGGACCTCTGCTTTCCTCTCTCTACATACCATCACTTGATAGCCTCATCAACTCTTTTGGCCTTGGGTATCCTCTCTATGCACACGATTCAGAGATAGATCTATCCACCCCTAACATCACTCCTGCAATCCAGTCCCAAGTCTCGGGGTGCCTCCTGGCTATATACTCGTGGATGGTGCTCCGCCGCCTTAAACTTAATATGTGTAAGACAGAGCTCCTCATATTTCCCCCTAAATCTGGCCTAACACCACACCTTTTAATCACAGTAAACCGTACTACCATCTATCCTGTCCCCAAAGCACATTGCCTAGGAGTGGCATTTGACTTTTCCCTTTACCATTTTCCATAATATTGCCAAGATTCGCCCTTTCCTCTGTCAATCTACTGATGACTCTAATGCTTGCCCTTATCCTCTCCCGTCTGAATTATTGTAACAGGCCTGCCTGCCTCACAACTTTCTCCCCTGCAATCAATCCAAAAATCAGCTGCTAGAATAATTTCACTTTCTCCCAAAACAGTATCTGCTGATCAACTCCTTAAACCCCTCTTCTTGCTTCCCGTCAAGTATCAGATCACCCACAAAGTTCTCCTCCTTGCCTCTAAGGCTCGGCACTAATCTGCTCCTCCCTACATATAAACTCTGATCTCACGCTATGCCCCTGCTCATCTCCTGCGCTCTACCCATAACTGTCTCCTTTCCACCCTTACTGCTCTCTCTCTCGCTTTAAACCTTTTTCCCTCACTGACCCTTACCAGTGGAACTCCCTCACAGTTCATACCAAGCACCTTCTCTCCCCATCTTTAAGACAAACCTTAAAATCACCTCTTAAATGAAGTATCCCAATAGCCTGGACTCGTGGCTACTGTCCCACAGTCACTTTTCCCAAGCACTACTACCTACTGCACTTATTCCCTCACCTGCTGTCTCTAAGTCTCCTATCATGTCACTTAGATTGTAAGCTCTCCAGGGCAGGGATTTCTATTCCTATTGTCTGAATTGTTGCACTTTTTGTATTATAATTCCCTGTACTGTATTGTCTTTGTAAAGCACTCCGTACGCTATTGGCGCTACATAAAGATATACATACATATATTTTAATAGCACCTTGTTTATTGTTAATAAGCTGTTATACATAGAACATGTTCTAAATCTGGATAAATATAAGGGGAAAGAAAAAGAAAGTTAGAGCTGCAACACACGTGTGTGTTATATTTACTTTACATTAAGGACATAAAGCGAAAGCAGAAACAATAACTTCCTATATAATAATCCCAAGGTAGGGGCATTGTGAGTACAGATCATATGAACTTTATAGTACAGTCTACAGTAGAATTAAAAGTTTAGGAACTTGAAACAAAAAGTATGACTAAGTGGGTGTTAGAGTTGTATTGATTAACCAAAAAGAATCAAGACTATATAACAATGTTATATGTTAACTTTCAAAGTACTGCAAGACCCATTAACAGGTCAAGGATATAGGAATGATTATCCCCCTACTGCATCTCGGTTTATAGCTCCTTCAGGGAAACCAAACACTAAGCTACCCTTTATCCCTAGAGGCCTATCTAACTCATCCATGTAATAGTGCCTTTAGCAACCTTTATCCCACGAGATTTTTTTTCCTAATGGGGACAGTGTAATCCTACTTTTTAAACCAGTAGGGACACAATAGGCACACTTTGCAGTAATATAAGATGACAGAGAGAAGCCAGCATCTGGGTAAATAACACATTCCATGCAGTCCTCTAAAACATCGCCCACCAAAGTAGTTCATGTATTACAGATGATCCAATTGGGATGTGAAACTGACACCCCAACTTAATTTAGATTGTATGGAGAAAATGCTGAAGCTATTTTCATAGCTGTCTCAAATTGTGAGTTACTATAGAAGTAATAAACCTAATCATGGATATTATTGTTTTTCCTGTCAAGATAAATGCAACAGAAAAGTTTATTAAATTGTAAAAAGGACCACTAAAGTGAATAGGGTTAACATACGCCAAGCAGCTGCTGTGGCTTTTTCAATATACTTGCGTTACCACTTTGTGCGTATATATGTATCTATATACTGTGACATAGTCCAAAGATGTTATGCAGCTTTCTGCCCCGTTTTAGGTCAGAAAGTGCAGGAATTGTGCAAAATGATCCATAACACAGCTTCACATTAACTCAGGCTGGTGGATGGAAAATCCAGACCACAGATTACAATGTGTCTAGTTCTCCCTCACCTGCTCTCCTAATCACTAGCACAGGTATTTAGAGCAGAGAGGTTTGCATTTCAGTCTCTCTTCTTAGAGCCTGGAGACTGGGGGTTTCACTGCTCCCCTGCATCCGGTTCGGGGTGGACGGCCCCTTCAAGTATCACAGTACCAGAGGATTTGCCTGGACACTTGGGACCGAGTTCCCACCACGAACAGATAAGACAAACATGTTTATTGCCGTATCTAAAAGACTATATGCTTTATCTAGTGAACCTAAATGAGAGGGCATTGTTTTATGCTGGGGAACCAGGTTAGTTGGCCCAGCAGCAGTTAGAGAGGCTGATTCTGCTGTGTAGTTAGATCCCTTAATGGGTTAGGATTTTGTTTATTTGATTTGGTTTGGTTCTTAAAAATGACAGTGTGTGAAATGCTATAACACTGATATGAGTAAAACCGCTGAATGTTAATAGCTGAGTGCCTCCTGCCTACACATGTTAAAAGCTGCAGTCCCTTACTTGGATGAAAATAAAGCAGGCAGAAGCCTGAGTTAAGCAACGTAATACTTTGCATGATCCTGTTTTTGCATAATTAACCCTAGAAGACTGTGTCGGGAAGAACCTAGACAGGCGTCAGCGCTACAAAAGAGGGGCGTTTGTCACAATACGTATACAGTACATCAAGTAGTATAACTACAAGCCATGCAGTACATTTTAGAAGATGTTATTTTTAACTGCACATACAATTTAAGCTCAATAATTATTGACAGTAGGAACCATTATGTGATCGGCATTCACCCTGTCACGTATCATTATATGCTACCGACTAGATTTAATAACTCAATGAAACACTGTTACCAGAACAGATGCTGTAATTATAACTCAATGAAAGATGACAGTGATAGCAGAGCAGGTGTTATCAATCCTTTATTTTTGGATAACTCGTGTTGAATACATCTCCTGATCTTAAATCACAAGGCATGAGGAAATATTTCAACTCTTACTACTGTAGATGCTTGAGCACTGAATAATGTATGTAAGTAAAGAGGCAAAGGTTTCTACAGTAGGTCTAGTTATATACATGAGCCCAAACAAGACATTTCCTTTAACACTGTATCGGCACATTTCGATCATGTCATCGCTCCTAACAATGTTAGGAAACTCTTGCCAATGTCATCAAACAGAATAACCCATTCCTTAGTAGTGGTTAGCCGTATTTTACTATTGATAATCTTGACCAATCCTTTCGTATTCCTAGATCATTGATAAGTTAGTTTTCTCCGCCTGGACTGTAAACCCTCGGCTATTCTCTATATCCCCGTCATTCAAGTATGAAGTTCACCCACTTTTTAACGAGGAATATCACGAACGTGACTTAAAACCCATCTAGAATAAATTGCACCTCCTTACTAAAGGGGTGGACAAATTAATGTACTATTATGCATAATTCCCAGTTATAGATAAAATGAAATTTGTATGGACTTTCAACACCCCCTTTTTTTTTTTCAGGACAGAAAATTTTATGTAAAATATCCAATGAAATGACATTGGAGACCACCAAGATAGGGAAAGAAATTATTTTTAATTCCTGTTTTAGAGCTGTAACATACACTTGATGTGAAACAGTATTAATGGTAGATACTTATGAAATAAATGTATGTATGTCTTTATTTATATAGCGCCATTAATGTACATGGCGCTTCACAGTAGTAATACACCTGACAATCATATAAATAACAAATAACTACAAATAACAGATCATGGGAATAAGTTCTTCAGACATGAGATACATTTCTAATGTGTAACAAAAAATAGTCTCCAGTTTCTACAAGCAAGAAGGGAAGCAAGTTAAGTGTGCAAGTCACATTCCCACTGGCGCCCTTTCCACAGATATCTCATTGACTACTGTACATAACCAAACCAACAACAACAAGTATACAAATTCATACAGTGAGTTGTCTGATGGAAAAGCAGGAAAGTCCCCAGAAGGATGCTTTATATATTTCAGAATGTATGTGGTTAACCAGTTCTGTGGCAGAACTTGTGGCACTGGAAAGCTGGTACAGTAGCTATGCATTGTTATACCAGTGAAGGATTACATGATCTACAAACACACTACGGTCCGGTAATGTTCATATTAAGCCAGGAGACTAGTGGTTATAACAACCCTCTACTTACACTATATGAGCCAGGTCAAGTGGTTTCTCGGGGTGCTCGGGGAATACGGGGTGAGGCAGCTCTCTGCTGGGAACACAGCCAAGAGATTTACTGATCGCATGACTTATCTTTTTCGCTGGGGATTTCTGTAAAAAGACAAACACACAGAACACACAGCATTATGCTGGGGATAGCTACACTAGAAAACATCCTACCAAATCAGCAAACAATGTTAAAGAGCACCAGCTGGCTCCCACATGATTAAGCAAACATTACAACATGCATTGTTACTTCGAGCTGTGACCGTTCTGAATTCGCCTTTTTAATGCACTGTTGAGTACAACTGGACTTTGCGAATGAATTCTAATGGTAAAAATTAATAAAAACATTGTATATTCATCTGCACACTAACTTTAAATGTATTAAAAGATTACGACACATATTTACTAAGCTGTGCTATGCCATGAGACACCGGATGGCACATCTTGCCCTTTGGAAGCCCCAGGATGCAGTCACCAGATCATGGAGCCTGGCAATCCAGGGGCCCCGTGACTTAGTAGCTACATCATGGCAGCAGAGTGCTCTCATGAGTCCTGTATTGGGAGCAGTATATGGATATATATCCACAAATCCTGTTATTGGAGAGAAAACCTGTGCAGCGTATGTGCCTCCATTTTTCTGTTGCAGAAGAAGCAAGCAGTGTGTAAAGCCAATTGAGTGTTAGGAAAGGAGTAACAGATATGTCCTGGATTCCTTTCATAGGATGAACATGAAGCATGTGCCTTTTTCTATTCTGCATTGAATAAGAAGCGATCGTTGTCTGTGAGGTTTCTGAAAATCGGATGCACCTGTAATGTAAAATGAAAGGGACACATCCCCGGATTCCTAAAATTGTCTAATTTCAGGAAACAGAAGGTGCGTCTGGGTTCAGCCATGTGTTCAAATCTGTCTCATGGTACTTTGGAACCCACTATCCGATTTTCCCCATGTAAAAACATTAACTAAATGAAAATGTAGTAAACATTTTATAAAAAGTAGACAACAGAATTTTGTGTGTATATAATATACTACCATCTACATTTTGCCGGTTTAAGCCATAACATATGGTATTATAAAGTAAACAAATTAGCATACCAAGTAGATTGGTGAGATCTCAGAGATGAATATGAATGTGGGGCCAACAACAATATGAAATGAAACGTTGATATTCTGTATGTTTTGCTAGGGCACACAGAAACGTGGGCTACAAATCTTATTGCAAAAATTGTATTAGTACCTTAGGTACCAACCAGCTGTGGCAGTGAAAAGGTGATTCTTAGGCAAGATATTCTTTTAGGAAAAGACTAGCTGAGAGACCCGGCGTTGCCCGGGATGTAAATGCGTAATAGGTAGTATTATTTATAAATGGTGGAACAATAGGTGAGTATTTGGTGGAAAGGTTGGATAATAATGTTGAAAAGAAAGATGGAAGAAAATGTAATACGATGTTCTATAAAAATGGTTTATTGTAAACACACCACAGTACAATGTATATTTTGGTGACATAAGTGATGTGAAAATGTGAGGCGTGTGTCCTGCTAGGGTGTGAGCGTGTGTGAGGCGGCAGGTGGGTGTTCAGTACGGGTGGCGCGTGGGTAGTGAGTGCTGGCTGTGGGTCGGGGTCCTGCTAGGGTGTGAGGCGGCGGGTGTGTGGCGAGTGCAGGTGACAGCTGGTCAGTGATATTGTTGCGTAGGGGCAGGATGCGGCAGGTGTGTGTGGGGTGGGTGAGAGGCGGCGGGTGTGTGTCGAGTGTGGCAGGTCTGTTTAGTGCGTGCGGCGGCTGTGTGGCGCGGGGATGTGAGCGGTGGGCGGGTGAAAGGCAGAAGTGCGGGTGGGCGAAAGGCAGAGGCGGGAGGGCGGACGAAAGGCGTTGAAGGAGGGGAGGTGAGGTCGGAGGGGGGGGGAGGTGAGACTGGTGGGGAGGGGGGGGGGTGGTGTGGGGATGCGTGGAGGGGAGCGTGAAGGGGGGGAGAAGGGGGGGGGGGATCGGGTAGGGCAGGGGAAGGGGGGCGGAGGAGGAGGGAGGTGAAGGAGCGGTGAGGGACTGTGAAGAGGGGGGTTGAACGGGACGGTGGAGAGGGGGTGCACGGGAGGTGAAGGGAGGGGGGGGGTGACAGAAGGGAAGGGAGGGGGGTCGGGAGGGGGTGACAGGGTGACAGGGGAAGGGGGGGGGAGGGACAGGAGGTGAAGGGGGGGGCTGGTGAAGGGAGGAAGGGCAAGGCAGGGAGGGGGTGGAGGAGTAGGAAAGGGAAAGAGGGAGGTGGGGGAGGAGCAGGAGATGGAGTAAGGGGGGGAGGGGGGGGGAGAAAGGTGAGGGGGGGGTGGGGGAAAGGGGATGAAGGGGGGGGGAGTAGGCGGGCCGGTTAAAGGGTGAAGGGGGGGGAGGTGGGGCGAAGGGGAAAGGGGTGGGTAAAGGTGGGGGGGAAGGGGAAGGTGACGAACCTGTGGGGGGAAGGGGACAAAGGGTGGAGTAGAGGAGGGGCAGGGGGGGGAAAACCGGGGGGGAGAAGGGGGATGGGTGAGGGGGGTTCAAGAGAAGGGGCGGGATCCGGGGGGACAAGGACGGGGGGGGGGGGATGCGGGGAAAGGGGGGAAAGGTGGGGAGGGGGAAGGGGGATGTCCCGGTGATGGCGGGTAAGGGGGGGAGCGGTGAGGAGGGTATAAGGGGGAGACGGGTGAGGAGGGTAAGGGGGAGAGGTGAGGAGGGTAAGGGGGGAGTGTGAGAGGAGGGGAGGAGGCGGTGGAGGAGGGGTCAAGGGGGGGGAGTGGAGGAGGGAAAGGGGGGAGTTGGAGGCTTGTAGGAGGGAAGGGGGGAGGTTGTAGGAGGGGGGGATAGGGGGGGGTGGCTTGGCAGGTACGGTGGGGATGGAAGGGGCGGAAGGGGGGGCAGGGTGGAGGGGCGGGGACGGGGCACGTGGAGGAGAGGGAGGAGGGGAATGGGGAGGGAGGCTAAGGTGGGGGAGGGGGGGAGTTAGGGTGAGCTGGGTGGCGAAGGGTGGGAGGCTGGTTGTCGAGCAGTGGCCGGGGGAGGGGAGGGTCGGTGGGAACTGTGGAGGGTCACGGGGGAAGGTGGAAGGGGTGGTGGGCGAGGTGGTGGGGAGGTGGAGGTAGGCGGTGGAAGAGGTGGTAAGGGGGCAGTGAAGGGAAGGTGAAAGGGGGGGGGGTGAAGGTGGGGCGGTTGTGGGTGAAGGGTGGGGTTTGAAGGGGGGGGGGAGGGAGCGGTGATGACGGGGGGGGAGGTGAAGGGGGGGGGTGGAGGGGAGGTTAAGGGGGGGGGGGGTGGAGGGGAAGGTTGAAGGTGGTGGGGGGGGGGGTGGGGCAGGGAGGTGAAGGTGGAGGTGAAGGCGGGTGGAAGTGGAGGGGGGGAGTGTAGTGAGGGGGGGTGAGTGGAGGTGAAGGTGGAGGGGGTATGGAGGGGATGTGGAAGGGAGGGGAGTGTAGTGAGGGGTGGGTGAGGGAGTGAGGTGAATGGCCGTCACTCACACGTCAGGCAAAGCTCCACACGTGGACTGAGGGGGAAGGCAGCGTGTTGATGGCCCGCTCACCCAGATTGAATGAGCGGCCGCCCGGGGGGGCGGGGGGGGAGGGGAAGTGAGTGAGGGGATGGCTGATCACTCCCGCTCACACCGCTGACTGTAAGCGCGCGGGGACCGGGGCGGGTGGAGGGGAGATTGGCAGTGAGGGGAGGTGATCACTCCGACTCCCCCGCTGAGTGTACGGCGCGCGGGGGGGGTGGGTGAGGGGAAGGAGGGGAAGTGAGTGAGGGGACGGTGTCTCACTCCGCTTCCCCGTATGATGTAGCGGCGCCGGGGGGGGGTGGAGGGGAATCTTAGTGATGAGGGACTGTGTGGTTAGTATGATCACTCCTTCTCCCCGCTGACCTGTAGTGGTCGGCCGGGGGTGTGGGGGTGTGATGGGGAAGTGAGTGTAGGGGAGGTGATCACCCGCTCACCCGCGATTATGCGGCAGCCGGGGGGGTGGGTGGAGGGATGGAGTGAGGGGAGGGTGATCACTGCTTCGCGCAACCCGTCTAGATGCTAGCGGCGCCGCGGAGAGGGGGGGTGAGGGGAGTAAGTGAGTGGGGAGGTGATCACTCCGCTCCCCGCTGGACTGTAGTGGGCGCCGGGGGGGGGGGGGGTGGAGGGAAGTGAGTGAGGGTAGTGATCACTCGCTCCCCAGGAGGTTAGCGGCCGCGCGAGGATGGGGGGGTGTAGGGAGAAGTGCAGTGAGGGCGAGGTTATCACATTGGATCTCGCTCCCCCGCTGAATGTTAGTTAGTCCGCCGGGGGGGGGTGGAGGGGAAGTGAGTGAGGGGAGGGTGAACTGGGGGGTGAGGGGCGATGAAAGAGCCGCTCACTCACCCGTCAGCTACTCACCCGTCATTCCGGCAGCTCCCACGAGGAGGGGGGGGGGTGATAAGAGCGGGAAACAGGGAGAGCGGAGCCTCCGGAACGGTGGGAAGGAGCGGAGATGTGCGGCTAACACTGTGAGCCAAGATAATGTATGTAACCCCCCCACGGGTCTGCATGTGAGAGGAGAGGGAGCAGGAGAGAGAGACCGAACGACGAAGAGAGAGAGAAGACGAGAGGAGAGAGATAGAGATGAGAGAAGAGAGGAGAATGAGAGAGTGCTGTGTGTGTGTGTTGTGGTGTGTTGTGCTGTGGGGGCCCTGTGTTGTACGATCAGAGTCAGGAATGCGAGGTGTGGGGGAGCGGGCCAAGGGGGGTTGGTGTGAGGGTGTGAGGCCAAATGCGAGGGTGTGGGGGGCGGGACAGGGGGTGTGTGAGTGTGTTGAGGCCAATGAGAGGGGTGCGGGGGCGGCGGCCCAAGGACCAATGAGATTCGCGATAGGGACACGGACATCCAGGCAGGCAACATACAGGCTTCAATAATATAGTATAAGATTACATGTCCTACAAGTATGTTCTGCACTTCCAGGCATTATATACGTTTGTACTTTGTGGGGATATCTTTTATGGTACGGGGGGAGTTTTGTCTTGCCAAGGATGCCAACATCTGAAGTGTGTGTAAATAGAGGAAAACAGTATCAAGATCACTGTTTTTAACAAAAAAAAACCACGGTCAGAAATAGTTTGTCGCAAAAAACTTGCTGCCAATGCCAAATGTACTGAATATTTTAGGAAAATATAGTTCATGAGGACACTGGTCGCTCAGCGGGGGGCGCAAACGGGGGGCGACAAGACTTTCTCCAGGGGGGCGCGGCGGTACTGAGGGCACCGTGCTCTTCCAAGGCATTAAATGAAATGCGGGGACCATGAGAGGACATTGTAAATTCCATTAACCGTGGCTTCGGGGGGGGTGGAGCAAATGAATTTTTGCAGTGGGGTCACATATCCCACCGCGTCACTTTGGGAGCCGGAGTCCACAAGGTTAAGGACAGACACAAGCAAGGGGGTGGGGGGGAAGAAGAGGAAGAAGAGCAGGGGGGGGGGGAAGCAGAGAAGTGGGGTGGTGGGGGGGGAAAGCAGGGGAAAGCAGAGCCGAGTGGGGTGGTCGGGGGGATGAAAGAGGAGACAGTGCGGGGTGCGGGTGGGGGGAAGAAGCAGAGCAGTGGGGTGGTGGGGGGAAAGCAGAGCAGTGGGGTGGTGGGGGGAAAGCAGAGCAGGGGGTGGGGGGGGAAAGCAGAGCAGGGGGGGTGGGGGGGAAGCAGGCGAGGGGGGGGAAGCAGCGGCGAGGGGGGGGGAAAGCAGGGGAGGGCGGGCGAGGTCGCGGAAGGGGAAGCAAGAAGGGGAGGGCGCGTGCTAGGTGGGGAGCGACGGAAGAGCAGAGCGGTTGAGGGGAGGGCGGGGAAGAGGAGCAGTGGGAGGGAGGGCGGGGGAAGCAGAGCAGGGGGAGGGCGGTGTGGGGATGTGGGAAGCACAGAGCAGGTGGGATTGAGGGCGGGCGGGGAAGAGAGCAGGGGAGGAGGCGGGCGGGGGAAGCAGAGCAGGAGGTTAAAGCAGAGCGGGAGACGCGGCGCCAAGGGTGAAGAAATGACACAAGCAAGGGGGGTGGGGGGGCAAGAAGAGGGAAAAGAAGAGGAAGAAGAGCGGGCGGGGGGGAAGCAGGAGAGTGGGGTGGTGGGGGGGGGGAAAGCAGGAGCAGTGGGGGGGTGTGGGGGCAAGCAGAGCGTGGGGTGTGGGGGGAGCGAAAGCAGAGCAGGGGGTTGGGGGGGAAAGCAGAGCAGGGGGGGTGGGGGAGGAAAGCAGAGCAGGGGAGGGTGGGGGGGAAAGCAGAGCGGGGGGGAAGCAGGGGAGGGGGGGACGCAGGGGGAGAGGAGGGGAGGGCTCAGGACGGGGAGGAGGGAAGCAGAGAAGGGGAGGGAGACAGGTGGAAGCAGAGCAGGGGAGGGCGGACGGGGAAGCAGAGCAGGGGAGGGCGGACGGGGAAGGAGGAAGCAGAGCAGGGTAGAGGGCGCCAGGTGGTGGGGATGGAATAGAGAGCGAGGGGAGGGAGGCGGGGGAAGACAGAGCAGGGCGAGGAGCTGGGCGGGGAAGAAGAGCAGAGTTCAAGCAGAGCAGGGAGCGCCGGAGCAAAGGTAAGAATGGACACATAAGCAAGGGCGGGGGGGGGAAGAAGAGGAAGAAGAGAAGGGGGGGGGGAAGCAGAGATATAAGACGTGGGGGTGCTTCTGGTGGGGGGGGAAAGCAGAGCAGTGGGGGGGTGGTCGGTGGTGGGGGGAAAGCAGAGAAGTGGGGGGTGGGGGGAGGGGGGGGAAGGAAGGAAAGACAGAGCAGGGGGTGGGGGAGGGAAGGAAAGCAGAGCAGGGGTGTGGGGAGGGAAGCAGACGAGAACCTCCCCAGGGGTGTAGGACCGCTTTTGGCGATCGGGACTTATCTTACGCGCGGGTATTGTTTGCGGGTGAGGTGAGGGGGAGGAATCCTAATGCACCCCCTCGGGGGACGCACAGGGGTGCTGGCGATGCTGTTTCCCCCGAGTCCCGCCCCACCCCGTGGCCCCCCTGGGCTCCTCGGGGAGGGGGGGGAGCTTTCTTCCCTCAGGGGACCTGTTCAGTCACAGGGGGGGTGCCTGGGGGGTCGAGGGGCTAGGGAGGGATCCCATTCCCAAGCTCCCTCCTTCCTTCTGGGCGTTTCCCACATGTATACGGCTGCCCGAGGCCTTATCGGTCCCAACACATGGCGGACTTATCGCCCGGGGCAGTTAGCCGATCGAAGGGGTTGTGAGCGACCGTAATCTCTCCCTTTTGTCTACGGGTCCCTCTCGTTGTTCTCACCGGTGCGGCGTGCCTATGGCTCGGTGTAACTGGCGACCGGGATGGAGGGGACCCCCCACCCTGTCAGCCACCGGACTAGGAGCTCCCCTCCTTTGAGCTGGGGAGGCTAATCCACTGCAGAGGGTACGCTTCATTTTGGGGAGACCCCCACGCTCCCCCCACTCGCACCGAGGTGGTTACGGTCGGCGGGAGGGCTAGGGAGGGTCCCCACCCCCTCACCCTAGGGATATGGGTCCACTCGTATGGCTCCCCTCTCCTGGCACCTGGGGGACCGCGCGGCGTACGTTTTGCTCCCGGAGGGTGCCCAGCCCCTAATCTTCCTTCTTAAGCCTTGGCCCCCCGCCGCGGGCCCTCAGCCCCCCACTTTGCCAAATGAGTGGCCTGGGTCTTCTAGCGCGCCTTGGGAGCCGGGTGCCGGATCTCCATGTGTCTACGCTACCTGGCGGGCGCTCTTCCCTGGCGGCCCACCGTTGTCCCCGCGAGGCGAGGGGGGCCACACGGGAGTTTTTCTCCGCCGGCTAGCCCGCGGGGTGCCCTAGGAGGATGCGCCTCCGCTATGTGCGGGGACTGGGACACACCCCTGCCGCGGGCCCCCGATTCGTCCTCATCTCCCTACCCTCCTGCGCGGGGACTGGGTTGCGACCCGCCAGGCGTCTTCGGTGGAGGGTATACCTCCACCCTCCATCTCTCCAGACCGCCCCCCCCGGGCGCCTCGGGGCAGGTGCATTTAATCGCCCTGGGGCTCGTCTACAGACGTATCCATTCGATTTCCCGGATGGGGAGGACCCCCCCGCTCCTCATCCCACCTCTCATTGGGCTACGCCCCAGGGGCCCAACCCCCACCAGTGGCACAGGGCGGGCAACTCGGGGGCTGCCAGCTGCGGGCGTTCAGGGGCAGCCCGACCCTCTATTAACTGAAGGACATTTTCGGCGGGCCGTGGTGCGCCGTCTCTGGCGGCGGCGCAGATCCCCCCCCCCTCCATGTATCTCTGGCCCAGACCCGCGAGGGGGAGGTTCGTCATAGCGGCTCAAGACTTCCACTAGCGGGAGGGGGGGGGAGGCTTACCATTTGGCGGTCCGCGTGGTCAGAGCATCTACAAGCCCCCGCCAACTACCCCGGCCGTTACAGGTGCCCCGTGCGCAGAGCGAGCCAGTTGACCCTCGTTTTTGTAGGCTGCACTTCGGCAGTATCCCCATCCCCGTGTGGGCGTGAGATTCCCAGGAGGTTCCCGCTGAGGGTGGGAGGAAACCGGGGCTTCCCCCCACGGTCACCGGGAGACCGGCACCTCGGCGACTACTGGGGGACCTTCCCTCCGTAGGGGCGGACCCACGCTCCCGCCGCGATGCATGGGGGACCCGGCCGTGTTGGAGGCGGCGACAGAGGCGGAGGGCTTTTCTCCTTTTAGCAGCTTTTTCTCTGCGGTCAGGGGTCCCTGACGGAGACCCCGGTGTGGGGGGCGCCCCCGGTTGGGGTGAGTCTCGACCGGAGGGCAATGGGCGGAGTAGGGGGAGGGTGGGGGCTGTGTGCGGAGGGTGGGTTGATGGGGGAGGGGCCAGGCGGGGCAGGCACGGGGGGGAGGCGTGGGGAGGAAAGGAACCCCACCGGGGAGGGGTACACCTTGGGGCTTCCCCTGCTCTGCGATTTTCACTGTCTCGATTGCGGCTTCCTGGTCACTATGGGTGTGGGGGAGGCTACCGCGCCCCCAGCCGGGTCGCGGCGCACGGGGAGGGTCCTTCGGGGACTCGTCCCATGGTTCCTGCGTCAGATGGGAACCCGGGGCATATGCCCCCTTGCCCTCCGCGGGCGGGCTCTTCGGGGAGGGCTCCGGCTTGAGGGAACACGACGCGTGGGCAACGGGGTACTTAGGCTCTCCGGTCTTGGGGCTCATCGAAGGGGGGTCCGACGTTGCTCCATACCTCTGGGGTGAGGGTCGCCATCACCCGTATACCGGCCAAGCGGTGCCTTCGCCGGAGGTGCCCGTGCCCGGGCACCGGGTCTGGGGAAGCACTGATGTCCTCCGTGGTTTGCCCTCCGGGCTACGAGCTAGGGAGGGTCCGGCAAGTCCTTGGGATGGGTGATGCTTACATTCCGGATCGATCTTCCCCCAATCGTCTGGCCAGTAGGGAGACCCCGGGGGGGGGCTCTACAGCAACACTTCCACTAGTGCCTCTATCGGGGATCTCAGACGGCCCGGTGGGCTCTCCCTGTCCCTCCTGTGGCGTTACCGTTACTAAGCCTACCGCGGGAGCGGTGACGTCTATCTCCGATTTCGGTTTGGTTCCTTCGTGCCTGCCTATGCTTTACTTCCCCCTGCCGATTATGCGGGCTTTTAATCTACTCCTAAGAGTGGGCTCTGGCGCCTCTTCCGATCCTGGCTCGGAATACCTCTGACTGCCCCTCTAGCGCGTTCAGCAACGCGAACGGGGTTACCCTCTCCCGCATCTTCAAACCGATCAGCTCATAGCGTATGGCTCGATGCTTCACGCGCCCTTATTCGGAGCTCCCTTTTCGTCTCAGTCGGCGGGCCGCAGTACTCCGGAGGCGGGTCGGCCGGAGGCTCCTACCCCTTTCTTTCCTAGGCCTCGGCCTGTGACGAAGTTCATTTCACTGTGCTCCTATGCCTACTTATTTGGGTCCATAGCTCTCTTTTTCCTCCACGCGCCCACCGCCACACCCCCCATCTCGACAAGCACTTCCCTGTTTAAACTAGTGTGCCATTACTCCCACATGCTTACTTTGGGTGTGGTTGTGGAAGGAAATCGGCCTTCGGTCAGCCCCCCCGTGCTCGCCCCCGATACATTGCTACAATCCCGCGCCTCACGTATGCCCCCCCCCGCGCCGCCCCATCAGCACCGTCAGGGGTCTCCCATCTGTTTCCAATCGGAGGGAATCTCCCTACCGTTTGGTCCTCTCTCCACGACCGCGGCCCGCGGGCTCTGAGGCAACCTACTCGGCTAGGGGCTAGCCCGGTCCACCTTCATGAGCTGTCGGGGGGAGTGATGCTTCGTGTGGTGGTTGGCGCTTGTGTGGGAGGAATCGGTCCTCGTTTAGGGGACGCGCCCGCGTTTGTTGGTCCCAGGCCCGTGGGCCTATGGGGTGGGGAGGGAAATTCCTGGTGGGGGGCCGTTTCAGGAAGGAGAGGGAGCGGTTGTCTGTGTTGGGAGGGGGAGGAAAGCGAGCAGGGGAGGGTGGGAGGGGACAAGCAAGCGGGAGGCTTTCCTATGGGGGGAACAGAGAGGAAAGGGGCGGGAGGGGGGAAGAAGGAGTGGAGGGGAGGGGAGGGAGACGGGGGTGAGCCAGAGCAGCTTAGCGAGAGGGGAGGGCGGGCGGGGAAGCAGAGCAGGGGAGGGTGGCGGGGAGGAAGGGGAAGCAGCGAGGGGAGGCGGGGGGGAAGCAGAGCAGGGGAGGGAGGGCGGGGAGGGAAGCAGAGCAGGGGAGGTGCGGGCGGGGAGGGAAGGAAGCAGAGCAGAGGTGGGTGGGCGGGGAAGCAGAGCAGGGGAGGGTGGGCGGGGAAGCAGAGAAGGTGAAGTGGGTGGGGGTGGGGGGGAAAGCAGAGCAGTGGGGTGGTGGGGGGAAAGCAGAGCAGTGGGTTGGAGGGAGGGGAAAGCAGAGCAGGGGTGTGGAGGGGGGGAAAAGAGAGCAAAGGGGGGTGGGGGGGGGAAAGCAGAGCAGGGGGGTGTGGGGGGGAAAGCAAGAAGCGGGTGGGGGGGGGAAAGCAGGGGAGGGGGGGAAGCAGGAACGGGTAGGCGTCGAGGCGCGGAAGGGGAAAAGCAGAGCAGGGGAGGGACGTGCGTTGGGGAAAGCGAGACAGGGGGAGGGACGGCGCGGGGAGGAGAGAGGAAGCAGGGCAGGGGAGGGGGTGGGGGAAGCAGAGCAGAGGTGGGTGGAGGGGAAGCAGGAGAGGAGGAGGGAGGGCCGCCGGAGGCCAAGTGGTAAGACAGACACAAGCAAGGTTGGTGGGGGGGGGGAAGAAGAGGAAGAAGAGCAGGGGGGGTGAGCAGCGAAGAGAAGAGTGGGCGCTAGGTGGGGGGAAAGCAGCCGAGAGAAGTGGGGTTGTGGGGGGGCAAGCAGAGCAGGTGGGGGTCCTGCGCGGGAGGAACAGCAAGCAGGGTGGGGGAAGAGAGACCCTGGGGTGGTGGAAAGGGGGAAGAGAGAGCAGGGGGGGGTGGGGGGGCAGGGAAAGCAGAGCAGGGGGGTGGGGGAGGAATGCAGAGCAGGGGAGGAAAGCAGAGCAGGGGAGGAAAGCAGAGCAGGGCGGGAGGGTGGGGGGGAGAAAGCACGAGCGGGGGGGGGACCAGGGGAGGAGCAGGGGAGGGGAGGCAGGGAGCGAGCGGGGAGGCGGGCGGGAGAAGAGAAGCAGGAGCGGGGGAGAGGCGGCGAGGGCGGGGCGGGGAACGGAGGGGGAGAACGAGCAGGGAGAGGCGGGCGGGGAAGCAGAGAGCAGGGGGAGGGCGGGCGGGCAAGCAGAGCGGGGAGGGGGGCGGGGAAGCAAAGCAGGGCGAGGGCGGGCGGTGGAAGCAAAGCAGGGGCGGGCGGGCGGGGAGAAAGAAGCAAAGCAGGGGAGGGCGGGCGGGGAAGCAAAAGCAGGGGAGGCGGGCGGGGAAGGAAGGAGGAGCGGGGGGAAAGACGGGAGGGCGGCGGGGAGAGAGCAGGGGAGGCGGGGAAGACAGAAGCAGGGGAGGGGGGGGGGAAGAGGGAGGTGGCGCGGGGGCAAGGGGGCGGGGGGGAAGCAGGCAGGGTGGAGGGGAGGAAGCAGGGAGTGGGGGGCGGGGGGAGAGAGCAGGCGGAGGGTGGGGGGGAAGCGGGGAGGGGTGGGCGGCGGAAGCAGGGGGGGGTAGGGTGGGCGGGGAGGAAGCAGAGGGAGGGTGGGCGGGGAAGCAGGGGAGGGTGGGCAGGGGAAGCAGGGAGGGATGGGAGGGGGAAGCAGGGGAGGGTGGGCGGGGAAGGGGAGGGGAGGAAGCAGGGGAGGGTGGGCGGGGAGGGAAGCAGGGGAGGGTGGGGCGGGGAAGGAAGCAGGGGAGGTGGGCGGGGAGGAGGGGGAAAGCAGGGCGAGGGTGGGCGGGGAGAAGGAGGGTGAGTGGGCGGGGAAGCAGGGGAGGGTGGGCGGGGAAGCGGAGCAGGGGAGGGTGGGCGGGGAAGCTGGCAGTGTGGCGCAAACTTAAAAGTTTGCCATCCCCTGTGCTAGAAGTTAGCTTTGCCTTGCCAACAATGAGGTGTACCTTTTGCGTTCAGCATTAAAGACCCTTACTTAGTCGCACATGTCTGGGACCTCTATTTGCCAAAACCCTATGAAAAGATATACATATACATATCTATACATATACATATCTATACATAGATTTGTATCAACGTGCCCAGGGCATTACATGTCACATTTCATTTACATGCTTACTGAGCTGGTATGAGGATTTTTATTGCAAAGATGAAAGTTAGTGGTGTTGATAATTCTTCTCAGAAATGTACATTATTTATAACAAAGACTCCCAGCCATCACATGTTTGTAGGGAAAGGCATGCACCCAAGTTTTAATTCCTTGCTACTTTACTTTTGTGAGGGGGTCTCTAGCGGCTCAATGACTTGTCAATGAGAGCATGCATCTGTGTCATTCAGGCAGTGACCCGCCTATCCTCTGGGCCTGGCTGAGAGAGGAGAGCAAGTAAAGGCGATCAGACATCGCGGGACGCCCCAGATGAGCAGTCGACTGTCTTTTGCCACGGGGGCACAGCACCCTTGGCAGAGGGTTGCGGCACCCTGGTTCAGAAACACTGATGTAGACCTATACATATCTGGTATCTGTGTACAACAGGAAACAGGGGCAATAAAACTTTAATTAAAGGACGAAGCTCATTCTAGTATATTAAAATGTGCTGACCACGCAGGTGGCAACTACCATTGGCAGCAAAAAGTTCAAAGACGACATGAAATTGCCCCAACTGCAGCAGCTGGTTTAGAGTAGTGGGGCAGTTGGAGTAAAAGAAACGTGTCCATTCCTCGCACTGACAGACTATGTAAGTATCACGGGGGGAGAGAGGAAGTGGGGAAGAGAGAGGATGAGGGAGGAGAGACGAGGAGAGGAGGAGGGGAGGAGAGGATGTAGAGGGGGAGGGTAGGAGGGGGGAGAGAAGGAGAGGAAAGGGTATAGGAGAGGAGAGGAGGGGAGAGATCTTGTATTCTAGGCTGTAACATGGTAAGTTTGGCTTTCCATTCAGTTTCTGCTGCATTTAGGCATGTTCATTTCAATAACAATACAGTAAGAGACTGTTCCTTCCCCGTGGGAGTGGGCATCCTATTCTAATTCGGAACGGACTAAAATCAATCTTCTCGTTTCCTCAAATTACAGGCTAAGTCAATGTCACGTATACTTTTTGTGGCAAGAGACTTTAATCCCTACCCCAGAATTACTGAAAAAACTAAATATTTCAACAACGTTTTGTGATCACCTGACACCTTGCACGAGGTAGCATCACCTCACATAAGCCTGAAGTGCATCTGTCCCAATGAAATATTAAAAAGATGCATGCTGGGTACCAGGCTGGTATAGGTTCAGACCGGATTATATTAAAAACAGTAACAATGTCATAAGGGCACTTCATCTGCCAGCTGCAAGTCCGTGTCATCCCTCATCTCATCAGGCGTTCTCCGCGGAGAAAGGGAAATGTCATGCATCTGTCGTAGAAGATTATGCAGTCTCCAAATCTCTTTACACTCCTCCCCCCCCCCCCCCAATTTTAGATATCGATATATAATCTGAACGGGGAGGTCCTCCAGAGCCGAATTCTACTATTCCCAGCTCCGTTGGCGACCTGGTTCCAGAGAAATGTAAGTATGTGCAAGGGAAGTGAAAAACAAAATTAAAATAGCGGCCAAGATCATCTAACAGTTAGCCGCACTGCCATGCCCGATGATATTGCAGCTTCCTGTTTGCCCACAAGAATAGGGTTGACCTGGGATATCCCAAAAGACAAAACAAACAGAAAATTAAAAAATATACATTTTTGTTCCTGGAATTGTAGAGTCCCTAGAGATGAGACTAGCGCAGTTTAGCTCCAGAAAATCTTACGCTTCCATTCTTCTACACACAAAAAAATAAAAAAGTGCCTTAAGCAATGATGTTCCATAAAGACACCTTCTAGCAGCTGAAGGCAAATAGCCTTTCCTTCATAACATTTGGGTCTAAATGTACTCATGTGCGACAGGTCTACAAGTAGAAATCAGCGGTGGACAAAACAAAAAAAAGAAAAAATGAAACACTTAGGAGCCAGGTAGAATTTTTAGGAGTCAGTTTTGTTGAGCGCCAGTATGTAAGAGTGTGTACGCCAGTGTAAACCAGTGGTGCGCACACTCGTGACACACTCGCTGACAGAATACAGAGCAGGGAGAGGGGGGCGAAGCGGTTTGCTTCACTCCCTCCCCCTCTCGGCTGGACTAAGTGGTGCAGCGCTGGCTGGCAAGTTAATTACTGCCGGGATCAGTAACAGCACGTTCTATTCTGCTCTGCGGTCTCTAGCAAAACAGGATAGGTTGCACTGTTGCTGGTCCCGGCAGTTACTGACCTGATCAGCACTGAACCACAGGTCAAATTTTAGGTGAGAAGAAATAAAGTGCGCAACTACTAATTTAGTGACGTGATGAATAGTGATTAAATAAAAAATACGTGACCTTGAACAGAGCGTCTGCAGCTGCGATGGAGGGGGGGCTCAGGGACCCCCTAAACTAACAGATAAAAACAGAAAAGACACAGCGCACAACGCTCATAGTGCATTAAAAGATATATTGGCATAAACAATGAGGTAAGGTGAGTATTGTGCGTACATCAATGTGATTACAAATATGCAGTTTCGGGATGTTGTTACCCAAACGCCTCAGGAAACCGGAACGAGTGTCCTCACAAGGGTATGGGCGCTGATGTCTCAGATGCAGGATCCTGTTGGTATAGGTAGGAAGCCTCTAATAGTTCTTGCTCCCCAGAGCACGAGTCAAACGTCAGCTGCTGTCCCATGCAGTGCTTTGCGAGAGCGAAACTCCACACCAGCTGGGTTCTCTCACTCCCCTCCGTGCGAAGCACTTCCGGGTCGATGACGTCACCGCGGGGGAGATCGCCTGTTCTGGCGCCGTTCAAACTCGATCAGCTCGCGTGTTGGGGTGATAGTTAGAGGTAGAGCTCTTGACCAATTATCCAACGGTTTCGAAAACCTGATGAAGAAAACCCACGGGATAATTGGTCAAGAAGCTTACCTCTAACTATCACCCAAACACGCGAGCTGATAGAGTTTGAACGGCGCCATAAAAAGGCGATCTCCCCCGCGGTGACGTCATCGACCCGGAAGTGCTTCGCACGGAGGGGAGTGAGAGAACCCAGCTGGTGTGGAGTTTCGCTCTGGCAAAGCACTGCATGGGACAGCAGCTGACGTTTGACTCGTGCTCTGGGGAGCAAGAACTATTAGAAGCTTCCTACCTATACCAACAGGATCCTGCATCTGAGACATCAGCGCCCATACCCTTGTCAGGACACTCGTTCCGGTTTCCTGAGGCGTTTGGGTAACAATATCCCGAAACTGCATATTTGTAATCACATTGATGTACGCACAATACTCACCTTACCTCATTGTTTATGCCAATATATCTTTTAATGCACTATGAGCGTTGTGCGCTGTGTCTTTTCTGTTTTTATCAAATTTTAGGTGCCTGGGATTCTTATATCCCTAATGCAGATAGTACACCTTCTGATGTTTCAGAGCCTGAAACTTTCTTATGTAAACCTGAGTCAACAGAAAATACAGATCGTAAGAGAATTTTTTTTTTGCTAAAATACGGGTTAAAAAAAATAAATTAACACCACTGTTCAGAGGCAACCCTTGGAGAACAAATGGTTAAAATATCTCAAATTGCAGCACGGTGGAGCTTCAGTAGACACAAGGCCAGGGAGAGGGGGGAAATATAGCGACATGCTCCCAAGTAGTTAAAATGGCAGAATAAACTTCAATCTCATGATCAGCAATCATGTGCTTTCCCTCTGCGGAGGACACACAGGGAACAGGAGAAAGGGTACTGAGTCAACCCTCAGTGTAACCAATGAACAAGCTAAAAAAATAATAATATCAAGTGATAATACGTTGCTTCAATGTCTAGCATACACAAAAATCCTGATACACTGCCCAATAACTGCTTCAATCGGCTACCAACACATGTTACTACAGTAATAATGCTAGGCACTTTTATCTCCATCCAAACATAGTGAAAGGACTCAAGAATAAGGCTGTGCATTAAAAATTCCTCCCATGTTTTCTGCAATGAGCATTTGCTTCATTCACATGTTGCAGCAGTCTGACATGGTCCACTGGTAAATTCATACACTTCTGCAAACACTCAGAAATAAAACTAGAAGCCTGTGTGATTAAATATCTGTGTGAATGTCTCTGTTGTGATCAAATGTTTTTTAGTGAGAATTGCAAGAATAGAAAAATAGAGAATGCTGTATATGCGTTTACAAGTGAATTTGCACGACCAGGTACAGATGTGACTGAATGATATTGGATATACCCTGCTAGCAGAACAGTACAAGCGCAACAACAAATCTCCTTCCCGACCATCCTAGTGTTATGACTGGTTATGTAGAATGTGGATGGTCTCTAGCCACAGGATATGTAGCTAACAGTAACAGTGCACCTTCCTCTCTCTAACCTGGAAAACAGATATACAGCTGCTGCACCAGACAAGCAAGTGGGAGGTAGGGGATCACAATACAATGTGCAGAAGCTGCATTTCTGACTCCAATAAGTACCGGGCAATGGAGGGCTTCAGTTAAGATGACTAATCTAATACAGGGGTGCTCAACGCCACTCCTCAATTCCCCCCTCCCCCCCAGCAGGTCAGGTTTTAAGTATATCACAGCTTCAGAACAAGTGGGGCTTGAGGACTGGAGTTGAGAACCCCTGGAGTAATAGATACTTTATTGACCTGATCAACCACACAGACCAATTATTTCTTGCACAACCCCCCCCCCCCCCCTGAAATATTCTCATTGGGCTCTGAAAACGTTTATTCCGTCTCACTAGGAGTTCGACCTTTCCAACATATCTTTCACATTTCTCTCAGATGACCTTACAGGCATATCCCGCATTAACGTACGCAATGGGTCCAGAGCATATATGTAAAGCGAAAATGTACTTAAAGTGATGCACTCCCTTAACAATGCATGTACTCTACTGCAATCGTCATATACGTGCATAACTGATGTAAATAACGCATGTGTAACAGGCTCTATAGTCTCCCCGCTTGCGCACAGCTTCGGTGCAGGTAGGGAGCCGGTTTTGCTATTCAGGACGTGCTGACAGGCGCATGCGCGAGCTGCCGTTTGCCTATTGGGCGATATGTCCTTAATCGCGAGTGTACTTAAAGTGAGTGTCCTTAAACCGGGGTATTTCTGCATTTAATAGGGACTGAAGATATGGCAGTTTTTGGACTATACTGAATGTTTTATTGAAGGTGATAAAGGAGGCACTCACAAAAAAGTCCAAAGCATCCTATTGAAGCGGTTGTTGAATGGACACATTTTGGCCTCTGAATGCAGAAGTGTTTGTCAATCAAATGTGTGTGTTTTTTTTTTTTTACCCTTCGGCAACTCTGTTCTCAGAGAGCCGATAAGGTTAAGGGGAGGGGGAGCGGGAGTGTAGGTGGGGGAGCGGGAGTGTAGGTGGGGGAGCGGGAGTGTAGGTGGGGGAGCGGGAGTGTAGGTGTATAAGCACTTGGTAATCACACAGTGATGTAAAAAAAAAAGTGAGCGGACAGAGGAAAGCAAATAGTTCCCAAGTCTCAGCTCTTCATGGTTACATACTACCTTAGAAAAAAATATTAGACAATACATTATCCAAGTTAACAAGGGAGGATCTCATTAATCTAAATACTACATTAACGAAGACTGATCTGGCTGAAGCGGTCAAATGACTAAAGGCCGCTAAAGTCCCAGGCCCGGGTGGTACATCCAATATGTGTCAGGAGAATGACATCAATATTCTGTCCCCATGTGTGTCAGATCTATTTAATTCCTTCCTGGAGGGAAGAGAATTCCTGAGCAAATGTCTAAGGCAAATATTGCAATAATACATAAGGAAGGCAAAGACCCACTGGGCTGTGGTCATAGTTATATGTCAATTTCTATCAAACCCAAACTTCAAAATATACAGTAAAATGCTGGACAACAGATTGAATTCGATTCGTACTAGATTTATACATATCAATCAGGTGGGATTTATCAGTGAATGTTAGGCTACTGGTAACACTTGGAAAACATTATAGAACAAAAACGCTAAAGCCTTTTTTACTGAGCTGTGACGCTAATAAGGCGTTTGGTAGGATCTATTGGACCTTGCTGAACAAAACATTGCAGGTATTTGGCATTGAGAGCCTAGATCTTAAGGGGATTCAGGCCTTCAATAATTCTCTAGCAGCAACCGTAACAATTCCTGGGGGTAACGCAAATGAAATACAAATCACCAATAGGACCACAATAGAGCCATAAGCCTCTGCAACCAGGGAAACCCAAATAGTCAGGGCATTAGGATAAGTAATGAGACCTACCTAACTTACAGGCCTCTCTTTCTGAAATTGATAAGTTTTCAGGCCACAAAATACTGGCAAGCCCTAAATCTAACCCTACCTCAGCACAAAGGAAAATTGCCACCACTAACTTTTAGCTACAAATGGAGAGATCCCCATCTAAAATACTTAGGGATATAGATACAGAACCAAAAATTACCACTGCCGATTTAAATATAACTATCCCAACTTATTTGCCCAAACTAAAAAGGATCTCCAAATTTTGAATAAATTCCACATTTCCTGGCTAGGACGCAGAAATTCAATCAAAATGAACATCTTACCAACATTACTGTACCAACTCCAGGCCCTCCCAGTCGCTATGCCACTTAAACACATAAAAGTTACAAAAAAGGACAATTTCATTTGTCTGCCAGGGTAAGAAACCAAGAGTAGCGCTGTCAGTCTTACTAACTCCAAAGGCAGGCCAGGCCTCGCAGGGCAGGACGGTAAGAAACATTCTTTGCCTTCTCACAGATTGCATACTGGAATTCAGACCTAAAGCTGTGCTGCTGGGTGGATCGAGAGTCCTATTATAGTAAACACTAGCTGAGAGACCCGGCGTTGCCCGGGAGTTAAATTTCCCTGAGCGGAGCACCGGGGGGGGAGCTGAGCGGAGCACCGGGGGGGAGCTGAGCGGAGCACCGGGGGGAGACACGGGGAGAGGAGGTGCGCGCGGGTCACGATGACTTGGATTTCAGGCTGATGTTCGGGGAGGAAGAGGCGGAGCCACCGGGACCGGCGGGTAAGAGACCGGGAGATGTGCTGCTAACACTGTGAGCCCCACAACACCCCCCCCCCTACCGTGTCTGTCTGTGTGTCTGTGTGTCTGTGTGTGTCCTTTGGCCCGTCACTCCTCCTCTGGCCAATGAGAGGTGTGCGGGGGCGGGCGGGCCAAGGGACCAATGAGATTTCCCCTAGGGACAGAGGCCATGCAGACAGGCATACAGTGCTTTCACAAATATAGTATAAGATGTATCTTTACCCTCTTTACCACAAGGTTCATCACAAACACATTTTTACATTAAACATCTGGTACGCAGCCAAATCAAAGTTTGGGTTGCTCGCTTCAACATTCACCCATATTTGATAACCTACGTTCCCCTTAGGCTGCAACACAAATTATTCTGATCTTTGGAAAAACAAAAACATCTTGGATATTGGTAACTTGTCTAAAGGGAAACTATTGAAATTCAATGAGATTTTCTCCAAATACACCCTTCCTAAGGCAGAACTATTTAGGTACCTTCAAATGATACTTCCCTAATACAACTATTTGTAAAACAAAATGTATGAACAGGAAATATCAGAAAGGCCTAATCACTATTATTTATCAAGAACTTGCTCCTATGGGGCGACTTCCTAGCCATACTTGTATGAGAAAATGGGAGTCTCACCTACAGGTTGAGATTCTGAATGATGATTGGGGTTGATATATGAGACAATGCCTCCATGGCCTCTATTTGCATAACAACAAGAGAGAATAATTTATCAAATAATATTCCGATGATACTTATCCCCCAAACATCATGTTTCCAAGTTCACAGAACAGTGTTGGAGAAAATGTGGTAAAGTAGGTGACTTAGCTCACGTATGGTGGCATTACCCAGAGGCAGGGCTGCCGACAGGGGGGGGGACAGGCCCGGCTGCCGGTCCTTTCCATCAGCTGCAGGCCTCTGTCCCTCTGTCCCACACCGAGCGTCCGATGCTGCTGCACGACGCCCCTTATGTCAGTGCGCCGGAAGCGTGGCCCAGCTTCCGGCGCGCGTGCTGATGTTGGAAGCTCTGTGTGGGACAGAGGGATAGAGGACCGCAGCTGAGAGCCGGGGCCCGGGCCGCGGGAGGACTGGCAGCCATGCCTGGCCAGGGCCCAACTTGCAGCGCCGGCCACTGGGAACCCACAGCAATAGGACCCGGCCTGACCATCCACAAGGTAAGTCTGTGTTTTTTTTTATATGTATTGGGTGGTGAGGGTCTTTTTAATATGCATTGGTGGTGGGGGTATCTTAATATGCATTGAGGGGTAGGGGTGTATTTTTTAGTATGTATTGGGGGTGGGGGTGTATTTTTATTATGTATTGGGGTGGCGGTTTTTGGTATGTATTTTGTGGGGGGGATTGAGTGACAGTAGGTAGAGGGTGGGAAATAGAGGGGGCTCGTGAGGGTTAGGGGAAATAGAGGGGGCTCGTGAGGGTTAGGGGCCCTGTGCAGAGGTACAAAGGGATAATGATTCAAAAGTTTATTGAATAAACTTTAAAGATCACTATCCCTCTTGAACAGGTTACAATCTTACTCTCTAAACCTATGGAAAACCAGAGTCCCTCCAATCCTAAATTAATCTCCTATATTTTAACGGCTGCTAAATGCTCAATTTCAGCATCAAGGGAGAATCAATCAACAGCAACAAAAAATGCATATGGCGCAGCGAATAGAGGAAGTGATATTGATGGAAAAACTTGTATCTTCTTTTCAAGCACAATGTTAAAAACGTTTATAAAGTGTGAAACCCTTGGATCAATTGATATAGTTTAAATGGTTATTCAGGTGACAACCTCATAAGATGTTGATTTGTGTTTAATCTAATATGTTTAACTGGTGGTTCCAACCCTTTTTCCCACCCCTTCTGTTTTCTACTTCCTGTACCATTCCAACTCCAAAAACGTAAATAAAAGGTAAGTTATGTAGCCTACATAAAAAAGAAAATATATAGGTCTGCCAAAATTAGGTAGAAAATAAACAAAAAAAGACATCAGCCACACGCAACCCCTTAAACATCGCTGTCAATAGTTCACTTTGGTCATAAGAGGTATTGATTCTTTATGTCACACATTTTGTGTTTCATGCTTTCTTAGAATGCATACAATAATAATAATAATAAACTATAGCCCCCTCAGTTCACACATTTGGATTATTGTGATATCTAATGATACTAAAAAATGTATCACATTGATAAACAGGTTCATGAACTGAAATATCGTGACGGATTCCATTTTCACCAGTAACTTCATCTGAACAAATATTTTCGATGCAAAGAATACCAGGTACAATAACTACTCTAAGTAACGAAACGTAATCCTTCACCGTACAGAGTACAGTACTGTAATATAGTATGGAACACATACAAGCACATTCACACATCAGACCGGTCCCCTAAACCTGCCTCACCCAGTACTCCCACACAGCTTCCACTGCAGCCAGGGACTCTGGGTAATTACATTAAACAAGCACTTTTTGCTTCTTATCCACTTCCCAGTTGAAACCGCTATCTATGAGGAGGTTTGCTCACCAAATACTTCTTTGACCAAGGCTTTACTGCAAAATCCACATTAAAGAGAGCAGTTCCACCTATTTGAAATACTTACCAGTAAAGTTACCAGATTTAAATCTCTCCAGGGGGAAACAAAATGGTTACCAACTTTAATGCCAATAGGAAGCTGTAACATCATCAGATGTGGCTTCCTATTGCATTGCCATTTAAATCATCTTTAAAAATAAAGAAGTATTACATACATAATAAGAGTACTAAAGAGTACTTATTACGCTCTGGACGACCGCCGTTTCCAATCCTGAAAAAAATGGAGGTTAGTTAGGGTGGATTGCTCCTTTAAACTGGATAAGAAGCAACAAGTCACATTCTAGGAGTGCTCATTTGCATGTCATTACCCAGAATCCCTGGCTGCAGTGGAAGCATTGTATGCTGTGTGATTACGGGTTAAGGCGGATGTTAGGATACTCGTATACCACGTGAATGTGCTCATAAGTGTTCTTTATTATTACTATTCAAAGAATATCACTGCCCTCTGCTGGAAAGTGATATAAAGCCAGAACGGTTTGCTAAGAAATTATATTCTACATTTCACTAGGTAGTAGGGTCTGCTATAGTTGAAACGCGAGGGTACTCGGGTACTATAAAGTACCAGAATTATTAATTTTTTTACACACCTATACTATTTAATTTGCACGTTTTCAATTGAACATGCATTTTAGGAAAATGGAACTTGGAAAAATCTTCTTTTCCTTTGTTTTTATGGTGTATATACATACACACATCTGTATTATACAGTGGCAAAAAAAAAAGTTTATGAACCCCAATGATAATTACGGAAATGCCATAGTTTCTCCAAGATAACATTCTTGAATCAAAACCAGTCTTTTCTTAAATATCCAATAGGGTTTATATTAACCAATTCCACGTCTTTTGAAACAAAATGATGTATGAATTAGAAAAACAATGAGAAATTAAGAGTCAGGGTATGTGTAAAGTAAGTGAAATCCCTGGTTTTATCAGCTAAATTAAAGGAGATAATTACAATTAGGTGTTTAAATAATTTGTGAGATCTTCAGGGAAAGGCCCCACCCTAGATAAAGATCAGAAACGTTGTGAGTTTGGTCTTCATCATAAAGGTATGCGGAAACACATCATGCCACAAATAAAAGAAATTTGTGCGGACCTCAGAAAAGCAGTTATTGATGCACATCAGTCTAGAAAGGGTTACAAAACCATTTCTAAGGATTTGGGGCTCCACCAATCCACTGTCAGACAAATAGTCTACAATTGGAGAAAGTTCAAGACCACAATCACTCTACCCAGGAGCGGCCATCCTACCAAAATCTCTCCAAGAACAAACCAGTAAATCATCTAGGAAGTCTCAAAGAACCCCAGTCACATCCAAGGATCTGCAGGCCACTCTCGCCTTGACTAATGTGAGTGTTCATGACTCAACTGTCAGAAAAAGACTGAACAAGAACAGTTTCATGGATGGATAGCCAGGAGGAAACCACTGCTCTCTAAAAAGAACATTGCTGCCCCTCTGAAGTTCAGCAAAGAGCACACAGATGATCCACAACACTTCTGGAACAATGTTCTCTGGATAGACGAGTCAAAGGAAGGACTGTTTGGCCTCAATGAGAAACGTAATGTTTGGCGAAAACCAAACACTGCGATCGAACAGAAGAACCTATGTAACCTCATCACAACCGGCAGGCATGGTGGTGGGAGTGTGATGGTTTGGGGCTGCTTTGCTGCTTCGGGACTTGGACGGGTTGCCATCATTGTCACAACCATGAATTCTGCATTGTATCAGAAGATTCTAGAGAAGAATGTCAGGCTATCCGTCCGTGAGCTTAAGCAAAATTGGGTCAGGTAGCAAGACAATGATCCTAAACATGCAAGCAGATCTACAAATAATGGCTGCAGAAGAAGAAATTCTGCATTTTAGAATAGCCTAGACAAAGTCTGGACCTAAACCCCACACTTTCTTGCCAATTAGAGAATTAGTAAGGAGCTAAGAACCTAAAAGGAGGAGCCAGACAGCTCCAAAGATGTGGTGTCTACGACTGACAGGAATAAGAGAAATATATGTATACATGCCTCTCAAGTAGATTGGAGGCAAAGGGAAGAAGAGATATAGGGCGGTAGTTAGATAGAGGATGGATCAAGAGATGACTTCATTAGAATTGGCATGATGAGTGCATGTATGAAGGAAGGTGGTAATGTGCCAGAGATATGAGAGAGGTTAAAAAGGTGAGTTATGATGGGGCATACTGTGCCAGTGAAGAAGCAGAGGCGATGTGATGGAATAGGATCAAGGGGGCAAGTTGTACGGTGAGACGATTAGAGCAGCGTAGAGACCTCCTCTTCAGTGACGGGAAAATGATCTGGGGTGGATTTAGGTGTGCGAAGGGAGGTAGGTGTTGCGTGTGGCCCGACATGAAAAGATGTGAACCTGAGGTTCATAGAACGCAACATTTCCAAGAGTAATAATAAAAATCAGTGAAACATACAAAAATAAAAGGTGTCTCACTGTGAACTCACTTATAATTAGTGGACCGTTCGTGATCTTTGGAGTGTCAAGAGATGAGTATGGTCTTTCCACCTAGGTCGACACTTGCATAGAGTCCCATCGGCAAATAAAGAGACTTGACATGTCGCCTCTCTCCTCATGGCACTGGAACTGACGTAGGACGCCCAGAGAGACTGGGAGCATGGAATCTCGAGTCAGAGCATGAGCGGCTGCGGTTCCTGCTGTGCTTTATGCACTACATGCTTATTTTTGCTTGGCAAATGTGAATGGGATTGCCCCACGTTATTGTGTGTTAATATTGAAATTCTATATGATGTACACTATGTTAAGCCTCCTTGAGTGACCGGTGGGACCCTATGCAAGTGTGGACCCAGGGGGAAAGACAACACTCATCTTCTGACACTAAAGATCACAACCGACTAACTAAGCTCATAGCGGGACACCTTTATTTTTGTATGTTTTTTGTTACTTTTAATACTTTGGGACATTTTTGCGCTCCACCAACGGCCATACACGGGGGTAGCGCTACTCCACACACAATCTTTGGGTTGGCCTGGTTCTGTGGACACAAGAGTGATTAGGTGCCCAGGGCTCCTCCGTACTTTGGAGGTTCCAATAGGGTGGTGTTTATGGTGTGTGTTTTGTATTGTGGGGGGCCTTGTATGATTATTGTGTTATATTGTTATATGGTCAGTAAATATAAGTTAGTTATACCAGTGTGTGTATGCTTATTCACTGATTGTGTTGCTTCCTGTGAGGGGTTATCCTTCAGCGCTAGGATCCCCTCCCAGGTGGAGGGACGTTATCCAGAGAGAACGCAATCACCCCAGGCTCCCAGTGGCAGAGGATTAGGCTGGGGACATGGTGCCGCAGAGTGTGGAGGCACCCGCACGCTGAGCGATCAGACTGCCTTAAGGCAGTGATCGCGTCCATGCGGCGTGCGGGCGGGTTGCGCAAGAAATCAGGTGAAACGGATTTATTGGCGCGACAAGCCGGTCACGTGAGCGGTTCGCCCAATGAGGGTGAACGAGCTCCATGACGCCCTTAGGCCCTACCCCCACGGCCAGGGAAAGCACCCGGTTCACACGGGTCACTGCACAGCCTCCTGTACGCCAGACAGGTACTCAGCATGCGTAGTTCCCTTAGTCACAGGGAAAGGGGGCTACATGAGTTTGCCGACTCCAAGAATAGAGAATAAATAAGAACTCAACATTTACATTACATCACAGTGTACGGAAGCACCTGAAAAGAAAAACTTCATTTCCCTTTCTGATTTTCTCAGTAAAGAAAAGCTTTGAAGCAGCAGTTCTCCCACACTCTTTATTAACTACAGTACTGTACGTGTAAGCAGAGGGTTTCAGGAGCTGAAACGTTAACTTCAGCTCCAGAGACCCTCTGGTTCCAAAGATACTTACCCGAAAACAGTGAAAACTTTGAATCTCCTGTGTTTCGAGGGCCAATAGAAAGCCGTAACATCTACTGTACCTTGAAAGAACCAGGAGGTACCGACACTAACATTCCCGCTGTGTGTTTAAGGAACCAGTGATAACACTGTGCCACTGTGCCCACTAATCTATACAAAAAATAAAGCGGGAACTGCTGCTTTCAATTATTATGTTAGCTTCAAAAAAACAACTGAATCATCAACCATCAATCACAGAAATGGCTGAAGAGTCATTATGAAATGCCTTAAATACGCTGTACTTTTACCTTATAGGTAATCAACCTGTAAATGTGCATGGAGTTAATGAGGGGCAACATGCTTACCTCTTTCTAACCTTAGCAAATGTCTTTGGGGGTTAGCTAGACGAGCAAATCAAAACATGATTTGTTTCTTTTCTGCCTATTCATATTCCTTTTATTCTTCAATTTGTAATAATTACAATTTAACTAGTGATGCGGAACCACATTACCCAAGGCTCAGATCCACACAACTCCGTTACTAACGAGGCGTTAACGTAAGTTATAAGTGCTAACAGGGATCTTCAAAGCTCACTATGCACAGAGCTCTGTTATAATTAACACACGGAGTTAATGTAACTGGTGTTGCTCGCATCCAGATCCTGACATAGGTCTTTTACAGGGTCTGGGTAAATGTAAGACCACAGTTACAGTGGGTAAGAATGAACTCACATATGGTTATTCTCAGGGTTCTTTTCTTCTCCCATCTTCTCCTTTTTAACTTTAATTAAATACCTATTCAGTGTCTGGATGGGAGTATCGTCACCTTTGGGTAAGAGGCTTAAAGATGTGTTATCTGATTCGAACGCAAGGCAGTGCTAACTTAACATACGTTAAGTCTATGCTAATGAGATACAGACGTTGTTTTTGCATATAATTAACTTTGTGGATACCCATTAAACTTGGGGGGAAAAAATGACTGTTACATATATAGATAAAGTCACATTATTTGCCCTGATTTAAAGATGCGTTGTTGATCTGGGCCAAAGTTAGGGTTGTTGGTAACGCTGACAGTGTACCCAAGTTCACATGATTAAAAAATATATATGTTCCTTCGTTTGGCTAATATGTATACATATATATACGTATACATATATATATACATCTGTATACATATACATATACATATGTATAGATATACATATACATATGTATACATATACATATGTATACATATACATATACATATGTATACATATACATATACATATGCATACATATACATATGTATACATATACATATACATATGTATACATATACACAGTGTTCGACAAACCTATACATTTGCTCGCCCCGGGCGAGTGGATTTAACCCCCGGGCGAGTAAATATTGGCCCAAGCAGCACACGTTTGGTACTAGGTGGCGAGTAGATTTTTTTGTGTGGCGAGTAGATTTTTTGGTGATTTGTCAACCACTGCATATACATATGAGAAAGTCACTGTCGTGACGAAACGCGTCAGGGCACGCTACCACGACACTACGTCATCACACAGTGCGCGCTATACGGCCGGAGAGCGCATGGAGCTGATGTGAGGCTGACAACTTGAAAAGTAAATTATCACCTAGTTGTCCCCTTAGTGGGCCTAAAATAAGTAGCACCATGTGGTTATCCAACCTGAAAGGTTTCTTTACATGTAACAAATGCATAGGTTGTTCTTTCAGTGTTAAAGGCAGTAAATTTCAATCAAACGTGACAGGCAAAAGTTACGAAGTAAACACTTTTATTAACTGTAAGAGTAAGTACTGCGTATACTTATTAGAATGCCCCTGCGGGTTACAGTACGTGGGGAGGACAGGGAGGAAGCTCCAACGTAGATTGGCAGAGCATGTTTACAATATAAAAAGGGGGTTGGAAACACACAGTGTGTCTAACCACTTTAAAAGTAAACACAATCAAAATCCAGAGGGACTGATATGTAGGGGCATAGAATGCCCTAAAGCCAATTGGAGAGGAGGGGACAGGTTAACCCATTTATCCAGAAGGGAGACCTTCTGGATTTACACTCTCAAAACCTTGTCACCACATGGTTTAAATATAGACTTCGATCTGGCCTCCTTTTTGATAGATTAACCCCTCCCTGTCTTATACAATAATCAATCATGCAACAATTGTTTTCATTTTGTAATTCTATATTTGGAAAGGCAGGAAATGTCACTTTTATGAGCTTGGTGCATTGCCACTTAATCCCAGGGATGATTCCCTAGTGGTTTACATCATGTAAATAGTATATGTGCAATTTTATTCAGTTTATCTGCTTTTTAATCAATTAGCTTGTAATTAGTATGCATCACCCTCCAGGGTATATATATCAGTAGGTAGCAACTCCCCCCTCATCCACTGATGAAGTGACCACATTGCGTCACGAAACGCGTATGGAGAGGGAGGAGCTAGAACTGACACGGTCATCAGGAGCAGAGAGATCAGGAGAGACGCCATAGTGTGACGTCACTGAGCTGCGCGCGGGCTGACAGCGGTTACTCAGAGAGGAGAGCAGAGCACAGTGTGTAGTGCTGGCCACCTCAAGCTGAGATAGAGATAGCAATAGCAAATAGAGAGGGCGGATCGCGCAGAGCAACTGCATAGAGATAGACGCCACTTCAGGGTTTGCAAATAACAAAAGTGCCATCATCCCAGAAGCCTGCTATACCTGATTGTATCAAGCTGCGGACGACACGTTGTCAGCTGTTTTAACACAGCCTGGTTTATGTGAGTAAGCCTTTGGCTGTTTTTATTTTTCATTGTAATAAATTTTTATCAATCTGCACCATCATCTTCTATGTTATCTCCTTTCTGGGAACACATGGGAACCATGTCTGAGTGGTAATGCTGTGAACAGATAGAAAACCTGGATGAATGACATACAACACGTGGGATTCGTGATATCTGAAAGAGAAGAGGTTTAAAGCACAGATTGTCTCAAAGGAACAACACAGAAAGTCTGTAAATTCAATACTTTAATCTGTCGTGGAGTCATTTATTGGTTCTTGTGGCTGCGCAATGGTCTTTTCCTTTTTGTCTATTATTCACTAGGAGGAGTCCTGAACTAACAGCCAGGAATTGGATCATCATCTCTCCATCAGCTGGAATATTGAAAAGAACTTTCCATATCCATTTGGACTAATCATTGGACTGGGGTATTGTTGTAGCCTGGAGCGCCGGGTCATTGCATTTTTGTATTATTTATGTTCCTTCGTTTGGCTAATATATATACATATGTATACATATATATACGTATACATATATATTTATACATCTGTATACATATACATATACATATACATATGTATATGTAGCCCTTTTTGTGAACCGGCCGACCCACCCAATATCACATTGGCCCCTCGTGGTCTAACCGGTCCCTTTCCCTGCAACACACCTGCTCTAAGGGACTACTGGTACTGCATAACCTGTGTGGCTCCAGGAGATCTGAGCCTCCGCTAGCTGGGAGCCTGGGGAAACCCTTACCCTTACTTGGTGCAGCGCCTCCACTTACCCAGGATCCCCCGTTAGGAAAGATAGCCCTGAGTAAGAAATACAATAACACTTATAGATAAACAATACTAACTCTTTACTTAACACACATATAACACATTACATAACATAACCATAACCAGATGCTCTACCCGCATCACATCAACCCAGTGTCTGGTGTACCCCACCCAGTGTCCTGTGATCACCCCACACCCAATGTCTCGTAACTCCTACGGAGGTCGTGGGTGACTGCGCAGTCACTATATTAAGCTAGGGCCCAGTTGGTGCACTTTATAATAACGAAGATACCTTCCGAGCACTCCGATGCTCGGGACCGCAACTTTCTTCTCAAAGGGTCAGACGTCCGTCTGATCCTTTCCAGGTACTCTGCCGTTGGACCCCAACGAGGGTCCCACCGCTCAACGGGAACTGCAGCCGGACCACGGCAACACCAACCGCGTGGGAACAGCAACCGCCGCTATCCCTATCACTAACCACTGCTAGAGCGACAGCAACCCTAACCTAGGGCCTGTCCCTGAGGAACCGCAACCTGGGATGGCTTGAGGGAAACTCCTAGGGCCTGTGGACATAACCTGCCCCCCTTCCCCCAGCTACCCAGTCCTAACTGTAACTAACAACTAGCTATTAACTAGCTCACCTGCAGCTGACACACCGCACACACTGCACGCACTGTGCCTCTTTGACAGTGCCCACAGCTCTCTCCGCTGCGACACTGCCAAACCAGCACCTCCCACACTCAAGGGTCACCTCCCTAGCTAAGGCGTCCCTCCTCAGTCTAAGGCGTCCCTCTTCAGTTACCCCCTACCCTTACCCGGGAATTGGGGCCTGCCTGGGGATCTAGGGAGAACCCTTACCTGATGCAGGAGCCACGCGCTCCCTGCACCCTTCCTACTCCTTCCTCTGCTCTGCCTGACTGACGCATGCAAAGCCCGGGAAATGTATCTATATTCCCGGGCTGAGCTTCCTCCAGCCCTATTGGCCGCAAGGGAGCACCTGACCTTTGTCTCCCTAAGCCTCCTGGGAGTTGTAGTTCCCAGGGGCTGCCTAAAGCATTGGGGCCGCGTGCGCGCTTCCCTCGCGCATGCGCGAACCCCTAATGGCCGCCTCAACCTCTCTACTCCCTGTCCTGCCCTCGCGCGATCTCTCTGGAGCCTTCCCTGCGCTTGCCACCTACTGCGCATGCGCGAGACTCCCTGTAATGGCGGCGCACTCTCCTCCAGCCGCCGAGCCGGTGGCAACGCGATCGCGGCCCTAGCGACGGCCCGATCGCGTCCCCGGCAACCACAGCTCCGATCTGCTCCCTGCTCTGGCCCCCACCCTCGCGAAGTGCCGGCGGGTCCGTCGCAGCCTCCGGCGGCACCCGCTACCTCACGGCACTCGCGGAGAGGGGCCAGAAATCGTGATTTTACCTCGGGGCTACATATACATATACATATGTATACATATACATATGTATACGTATACATATACATATGTATACATATACATATACATATACATACATATACATATACATATACATATACATATACATATGTATACATATACATATACATATGAGAAAGTCACTGTCGTGACGAAACGCGTCAGGGCACGCTACCACGACACTACGTCATCACACAGTGCGCGCTTTACGGCCGGAGAGCGCATGGAGCTGATCTGAGGCTGAAAGAAACTCCCAATCGCACTAACGCTAAGAGACATTGCTTCCAATCATCCGACAACTGCTGGAGGTGAACCGGAGGGACTATCTACCATCTGATGTGTTCCAGGACGGTGTGGCCTTATTGGTGGTGATTATATCACAAACTGCCTTTTTATCTTGTACTTTTGTGAGTGTTTTAATCCCCTTGTCCTCTTTTTTATTGATTAAATGTACTGTTTTACACTATGGGACGTGCGCTCTCTGTTCTTCTCTTTCTATAGTCCTCCTGTTGGAATTGGTTATTCCTTCTGAGAGCAGCCGTGGATCCCTGAGCAGCATTTCCATTTACATTTGAATTTCTACTGGACTTGTACTAAGGATTGGACTTTCTTCCATTTTTGTCCCCTTTTTCCGTTTGATATATGTTATTATTATACATTGGCACGTGTTTTTATATTTTTTTACACATTTTTAACACTTTTTCACATTTATGTTTTTTTTATATTGTTAGATTGTTAATTTTTATTTGATTTTCACTAATATTATACACAATATCTGCACGGTTTAATTCATTTTATTTTACCTTGTTTCACGAGTGGCGCTACTGAATGGGGCGTGTAAGACATAGGTATGACAGAGACAGAGGGACAGAGGACAGTAGCAGAGGGGACAGAGACAGAGGACAGAGAGAGACCAAGACGAGGAGATAGGAGAGTAGCGAGAGAGAGAGAGGAGGAGATATATACTTTATTAATGAATATATATATATATATATATATATATAACATTGACGTTGGGTATTATTGACTTTAAGACCATAGTCACCCCCAGTGAATAATAACATATGATCTATTGTCAGTATGGTTGAATAACAAGTACTTATCTAACAGAATTATGTTTCTTTTAAACATACTTTTTATTTGTTTTAAGTTTTTAAAATTGTTTTAATTTCCTTAGATATCTTGTATACTTAGTGTTAGTAGCAGATGTAATTGTTTTAAAGCACTTGTTTGCTTTATACAAATGAAGATGCTTTGTCTGATAGTCTATAGGAAATTATTTGCTATGTCTTGGTCCTGTGTTAAGGGAGAATTTTTATCCCCATATTGATCACATTTGTAGTATTTTACTGATGCTGAAATTATTGGTTGACCGCCCATCGGGGGAGCGCCACTCACCACCATGCCTCACCATTGGTATTCGTACTAGGAGGAGGGAGTTTGGGTGTGTTTGGAGGGCGGGCCTCTCTCGGTCGACGGCCCCTTTTAAATACGGCATCTTTGACAAAGTGAACGGATTGACCAAACGCGTCAGAGGCTCCTCTCAAGGCTCTTGTTTGTCTACTGTTGCAATTCATCATAAATAGCCTTAATATAGCGATCCCAGTATCCGTCTTCTTTCCTCCCTCGACGAATTTGCAGCACTATTGGCACGCAATATCCTCCCCTTGGGAGAACCTTTATTATATAGATAACGGTCCGTTACTTAACCTGATATTAAAGATGCTCTGTTGATCTGGGCCAAATCTGGGTTTGTTAATAACGTTGACAGTGTACCTAGTTATGTGCTAGCAAATATTATTTTCATCATGAAACTTAGACCCATACTTCCGGCACTGTTAAGTAAAACACGCGACGCCATGACACTCTAAGACTGCCTCCACTATATCGCCTATACATACATTGTTTGTATCTTTCCTTTTATTCTCTGCAACCTAACAAAATGGTCTTAATGATTTGCCATAACCCTTATATATGTAAGGCGATGTTTACCTTGGCACTATTACTCTCGTCTGTTTGGCATTTTAAACTCAAACTGGGCCAACATTTCTGTTGGCGCGTAATGTGTACAGGCTCCAATAAACAAAGGCAAGTGTTTTACTGCCGCTGACATAGAAATACTTATTTTTTTACACAACAACGAAATGTGCCATTTTGATCTTCCTTGAGCATTTATAGCTGTTTTACTAAGAATATAAGTTTTTCTTTAATATTGTTAGTTCAAAAAGCATAGCGAGCTTATGAACAGTTACAAACATGGAGACCTGGGGGCTGCGCATGTTTGATACGTTAGTAATATTGCTTATCAGTATGATAACTGGTTAATATACAGTAGGTGCTGTAGACATCAATGTAATCTCCACTAGCCTTTCAACTCTCCCTAGAGGACAAGATAACACAATGTAACCACATTATCTAGCAGGATCAATACAGACATGGAGGAGATTTCAGTGCTGAAGACTGCTCAATCTCAATAAAAACTCATAATAAAAAATAACACTTCTCAACCAGCACTTCTGCTCTATTACCAATGTCCCTGGATAGAAGAGCCATAATTGACATTACAGGAGGGTGGGCAGACACACTGAATGTGGCAAGCCACCGTAAGAAAAAACAATGCGGGGTCCATTACATCTGATGATTTAGTTTGATTATTTTGTTGACAATTAGAAACATTCATAACAGAGGTAGCCATGACTTGCGTCCCCAGTAGCGACCCCGAAAACAGTCAATTTGCGGGCTGCAAGTATTAAAGCAGCGGTTAATCCTGCCGGGCCAGCCGCAAGAGCTGCGCAGAGGCGCCCCAGAGAGAAGCAGAGAATCGGATGACGTCACTACTTTCCTATTGGCCATTGCGAATGGCCCGCTACGGAAGTGTGCATCTGAAAGCAGAGGGTCCCCGGATCAAAAATGATGGGGTTCAAGCTCAGGAGACCCCTGCTTCAATCCAGTATAGAAAATAAAAGTATATTGGATTGCTCAAGAGCTGCTCAGGGAGACACAGGGAGAATCTCGTGTCTCTGGGACTCCTGTGCAGCTTTACAGGATAGGAAACAGAAATAAACGCCCGGCGCTTCCTTATACACAGTGCCATAGCATATTAAAAAATATAAACAGCAAATGCAAGAAAGGGAAAATATGCAATATAAATAAGGTAACACAATAAAATATATATAATCAAAGTACCACTCAAACCTTAATAGGAAAAAGCCACAATCCTCTAGAGCATGGTGCGCAACTGGGGGGCGCGCCCCCTGGGGGGCGCAAGATTATGTGGGGGGGCGCAGGCTGCGTGCGGGGAACCGGCGGGGCGGGCAGAGCTGTGCGGGCAGAGCAGTTCTCTGCTGTGTCTTGGCAGAGGGGGCGGGGGCCTTCAGAGGGGCGGGGCCGTGCTGCGGGGCCTTCCCTGCACACAGACAAGACCCTTCTCCTCCTCCTGTCTTTTACCCGCCCGTTTTCAGCAGCACATGGGGGGACCGGAGCAGGTTATTTTACCCTCCCACCCCACCGTGTGTGTGTGTGTGTGTGGTGTGTGTGTGTGTGTGTGTGGTGTGTGGTGTGTGTGGGTGTGTGTGGTGTGTGTGTGTGTGTGTGTGTGGTATATATGAAGAATGTGTGTGTATATGTAGTGTGTTATGTATATGTGTGTTTATTGTGTGTGTATCTGTTTTGTATGTATATGTGTGTGTGTGTTATTGTGGTGTGTGTGTATTATGGTGTGTGTATCTATATGTGTATGTGTGTGTGTATTTAGTACTGTGAAATGGTGCGTGTGTATGGTGGTCGGGATTTATCTATCTGGCTGGGGTGTGTGTGTGTGTGTATATATATAGTGTTGGTGTGTGGTTGGGGTGGGTTGTGGTGTGTGTGTGGTGGGGTGTGCTATCCTGTGGTTGTCTGGGTGGTGTGTGTTGTGATTGAGTGTTTTGTGTGTGTGGTGATTATGTGAGGTTGTTGTGACTGTGCGGTGTGTGGGTAGGTGTGTCTGTGTGGAGTTGTGTTTTGGAGTGTGGTGTTGTGGTGGTGTGTTGTGATTGGTGTGTGTGTTGGTGTGTGGTTGTTTGTGATTGAATGCAGCGTTTGCACAAAACTGAGGGGGGGGACGCCCCAGGCAAGATTATTTGGCGTGGGCGCGTGCAGCAAAACCTGGTTGTGCAGGCGAAAAAGATGTGCGAGCGCGGGCGGCCAAAAGGAATAGTGCAGGTGGTGGCCACGTGTGTCGGAGGTACGCGGAGGAGCACGCCCCAGCGCTTGTGATTGTAACAACGCCCCTCCCTCCGGTGTCTGCCTACAATAGCGCTGTGGTCCTGCTCTCCTCCGCTGGCAACGCCTAGCTGCTTGCTGCGATCCTCTTCAGTGAGAGGGTAGGCTGCACTATATCATCATACGTATGATGTACAGAATAATATAAAAAAAAAGTGTAAACACTTCCCCGCTCGTGTGTGCAAAATATGAGGACACCCTGTGCTCATGCTTGGAGAGTTGGTGTGATGGTCACCGCTCTCAGCGGCACGTGGACGCAGCCTAATTTGCAAGAGCGAGTGTTGAGTATGTGAAGTATTTAGGCTGCGCTTATATGTGCCGGGACGCAACGTCGCCGAAAACATGCATTGTCGCCGCCGCGTGCGCTTATAGTAAGCGTGACGTGGCACGTGATTTTTTGAAGCCGGCCATATTGATTTTTAAGGGGCTGTCGCTCAGGTGACAGCCGCTGAACCAATCAATGGCCGGTACCCACGCAGCCGCCGCACAACGCGATAATACACACTTCGGCTAGAGGCGCGGGGTGACGTCGCGGGCACTATATGCGCGCGCCTTAGACATATTTGTATTTACATGTTATACCGTTTAATAAGGGTTTTTTTTTTCATGGGATTTTGATTACATAGGCAGGGGGGGGCCGGAGAAAGAAATTTCATGGTAAAAAGATGGGGCTCGGCATAAAAAGTTTGCTCACCCCTGCTCTAGAGAACAGAAAACGCAGAGTGGATGAGGGAGTGTTGTCCTAGATTTGACCAATGGTGTCTGCAGCAGCTTCAGATGATGAACTGCCTGGTAGCCAAGCTAGATGCTGGTGGGAAGAAAAACGGGAACGGGTGGGGGGGGTGGAGGGAGACAAAGAAGGGCTGATGGTGTAGTAATATAAAAAACCTTTAATAAATGACACATAAAAAAAGCCCCTGAGGGCGTACTCACACTCTGTACTGCCACTCACGGGCACAAAAGGGTATCTTTAAAGCCAATGGTGCATTCTCACCGTCTCTGGCAGTCTCTGACGGTCACTATAAGCGGCCCTGGGGTTCTCGTGCATGCTTGACTGGAGTCGGCGTCTGGCGTCACGATCAACCGGGAACGGATTGCCTTCATCCTCTCCACACCAACGCGTTTCGCAAGATGGGTTAACGCTTCGTCAGTCAGTTAATCTATCTTGCGAACGCGTTGAGTGGAAGAGGAGACATCTGTTCCCGGGTTGATCGTGACGCCAGAGCGACTCAGAAGTGCACGAGAAACCCAGGCCGCTTGTGTGGGACCGTCAGAGAATGCCAGAACTGCAGAGAGAGGAGGAGATGCGACCATTGGCTGTAAAGATACCTTATAGAATGCCCTGAGTGGAGTACAGAGTGTGAAGTACGCCAGGGGGGCTTTTTTATGTGTCATTTATTAAAGGTGTTATATTACTACACCATCAGTCCCATTCTTGGTCTCCTTGCCACCCCCCCCCACCCCCTTCCCGTTTTTCTTCCCCACAGCTATAGCTTGGCTACAGGCAGGTTCATCATATGACGCTGAGCAGAAGACAAAACACTGGTCAAATCTAGGACACACTCCCTCATCCCTTGCGTTTTCAGCTCTTACAGGATGCTGGTAATTGGCTTGATCGGATTAACGCGGCGCTTGACCCATTCAGAAGCAGGGACTCCCACAGATTTAATCCTCCCGGGCCGCTTTCTGTTTTTGCGGCACCACGGACAGCGAGGGGCCACATCTGTAATGCATTTAATACGGTGTGAATGTAAAACAATTAGATTCGTGGTTTTATTAGATGTGGTGTAGCCTGCTTCAAATAACATGTGTGATGCACATTTCATCATTTCAACTATATGAATCATTTGAAAAAGAAAAATGTGATAATTATGAAAAGCAATTAATTATTCCTTATAAAATAGTGTAATTTAAATAAACTGGGAAATGGACCCTTTTTAGATGTTTTCATATACTATATTGTGTTTTATGACCTTGGTAGTTCAGGGAATCCTTTATTGTTTAAATTAAATGGGGGGGGGGGGGTTATAGTTTATTAATATTTTTATTTGAACCTATTTTTACTTCAATTGCATTAGAGGATGTCTCAGCTCACCATGTATATGAGTGAGCTTTAAAAATACATATTTATATACTTATACAGCAGGTGTCAAATTTTGGTTTAAAAAAAAAATGTACAGTAGCACTCAGATGTAACCCTATAACCATTTTTCTGCCTTTACTCATAAAATATTGTACAAGGAAAAAATACATGGGAATTAACATCATGTTCAAATGCCAACGTTATAGATTACAGACCATCAACCAAAGTAGTTCACACCAATGAGAAAATAATGTAAGCTTTCTAAACAAACTTTTTAAACTACCATTAAAAACATACTTTGCCAACGATTCATTTATTGATGTGAAAAACTGATGTGCTCAATAGTCCACATGAGGCGGACACGCGATACATTAGTCTCAGAACATGACGAACTTCTCTACATAATAGCAAATTGCATGCTACATTTATACTGACAGACCAAGGATTCTCAAACCTTTCCTCAGGGACCATGATCAACAAAACTCCGAATTTACTAATATTTGTGCAAACACATGTGGATGAATGACCGTCATTTACTGTACATATAAATGCGAATTCCTTAGTAGCCCAAAGAACTTGGTCTGGTTCAAAGCCCTGAAAAAAGTTTCAGCCCCAGGACTAAACTATGCAGACAATTTGCCATGTGGTGTATTATTAATATTACGGCACCAGGAAAGAAGGATTGAGCTGTACAGCTTGTTCAGGTAAATCCTGAGTAAGCCAAAAGTGATTAACTCACAACCGCTTGGAGCTTAAAAGTTCCCAGCAGGAACTGAGCACATAAGCCTGTGTATTCAAGAACAACACAGTAAGCCACAACACCATTCTGTCTCCCACTTATGCAAAAAGCATAATGTGCTATATTTACTTAGCGTTGCGACGCCATTAGACACCTATTAAAAAAATAAATTGTTAGGCCAAATGTAAAGACACTGTGAGAAAGCCCCATGTTTGCATAGCATTGTGATGGTTGGATTTGTGCAGTAGTTCCCATGATACCCGTAACAGGATGAATACAATATGCACATTACAGCATATGAGAGGAATAATCAAACACTTATGAATGATCTGGATATATTTGTATCCCCACAGTGTGACGATCTATTTTGGGGATCTAGATCACTTATTCATTACTAAAACTAGATATTAAAATAAGAAAGCAGAAATAAAGATTATGCGTTATATTTTCTTTTAAATAACTAGTAAACATGTGTGTAAATATACATACACACACAGGTTTAGTAACGTTAGAAAATATTAGTGAAGTATGAAAAATCTCAGTAATAAAATAAATAAATAAAGTTAATAAGCAGTTAATAATGCAAGTAATGGAGGTATTAGTTGATTAGTCCATAATGTACAAGTTAGAGTCTGCATGAAGTTTCCTAGATGGAAATGAAGATGACGATGGAAGGGCCTTTGCTGCCTCTTTAGGGTATAATAGAACATAGAATCTGGAAAAGAGCACAAACAGGGGCACCAATGGGGAAGTCAGTCAATACCTTTTAATGTACTATAAATAAAATAGTTATGTACTTACATTTTAGTGCATCGTCAAGCATATAAGAATACAGCCGTCATATGACTCCAAGAAAGATCTCCTTTCGAACTCCGATTGAACACTTCCTCCACTGACTCCCTAGCGACGCTGGTTCTCCTGCTGGAGCCCAAGTGAAGCTTGGTGATGTCACAGTGCGCCTGGTCAGTACGGATCCCGACAGGTCCCGTCTTCCTATGCTTTTTCATGAGATCACGTCTCGCTTCCTTAGGAAACAGGATTGACTGAGGCACACTGTGTTTGAGTTTATATACCAAAAGACAGAAAAGCCCAATGCTACATACAATTTGACAAAATATATAGTAATTAGTATATATTTAAATACTTCAATAATAATATTCTCATGAATCAGAGTTTGCTGGTTAATGTGTGTTTCAGTTTATATACCCTCTATTGTTGCTCCAAATCATTTGTATCAAATTCAAATGAATCAAACAATGCGTATGGACACAAAAAGCAGTCACCATCTAAATTAGATTAGAAATATTCCCTTTGAGCAATGCCAAAGAGTAAAGAGAAAATGTAGAAAAAAATGATGATTTCCTCACAGAATCAAGAAACTGATTGAAGACTCATTCAATAGCAGCCAAACAAAAAAGAAGTGAACTAATTAATAATTAAAAATTAATAAGTTGTGTAAGTACCTTAATAACCAAAAAAATTGAAAAGAAAATATACAGTAGGACCCTTTCAGTGTGAGATGGGCAGGCACATTATTGGAGATAAGGAAAAAGCAGAGGTATTCTTTGCCTCTGTATTTACCAGGGAAGTATCAATTGCAATAAAAGTACAGTACTGAGGAGTTAGCCGCAATTTCTACAGTATATAAAAGAACAATTGGTTAAAAGAGGAAGAAGTTCATAGGTGGCTTCATAAAATTAAAGTAAATAAGATACCTGGCCCCGATGACATGTATCCAAGAGTACTTAAGGAGCCAAGTTCAGTAATAGCCAAAGCATTACATTTAATATTCAAGGACTCCATTTCCACAGGCTCAGTACCCCAAGATTCATGTAAAGCAGACGTGGTGCCAATAATTAAAGAGAGAGCTAGATCACAACCGGGGAATTACAGACCTGTAAGCCTGACTTCAATAGTGGGCAAGTTACTTGAAGGTTTAGTACAGGATAATATTCAGAAATACCTAATGGAAAACAAAATTATTAATGATAGTCAGCATGGATTTATGAACGATAGGTCGTGCCAAACTAACCTTATTTGTTTCTTTGAGGAGGTAAGTAGGAATTTAGACCAGGGTAATGCAGTTGATGTGGTCTACTAAGATTTTGCAAAGATTTTTGACACAGTTCCACCCAAGAGGTTAGTGTACAAAATAAAGCAAATTGGACTTGGTAAAAAATATTTGCACCTGGTTTGAAAGCTGGTTGAATAATAAACAACAAAGGTATAATAAATGGAACTTTTTCAGGTTGGACTAAAATTGTGAGTGGAGTACCTCAGGGATCGGTACTGGTACCCCGCTTTTTAACTTGTTTATTAATGACCTTGAGGTTGGCATAAAGAGCAAAAGCGCCATTATTACTGATGACACTAAATTGTGCAAGGTAGTAGAATCAGAGCAGGATGTAAGTTCCCTCCAGAAGGACTTGGAGAGACTGGAAACGTGGCCAGGTAAATGGCAGGTGAGATTAGATACAGATAAATGTAAGGTTATACATTTGGGAAACAAGAATAAACAGGCGACTTACAAATTAAATGGAGATAAATTAGGAGAATCCATGATCGAGAAGGATTTAGGAATGCTTGTAACAACAGGTATAGCAAAAAGTCATGCAGTAGCTGCAAAAGCAAACAAGATCTTATCTTGCATTAAACGGGCAATCGTACATAATACCGCGCTCCTCCCTATAGAAGTGGGCATTTTAATATACAGGCATACCCCGGTTTAAGGACACTCACTTTAAGTACACTCGCGAGTAAGTACATCTCGCTCAATAGGCAAACGGCAGCTCACGCATGCGCCTGTCAGCACGTCCTGAACAGCAATACCGACTCCCTACCTGCACCGAAACTATGCGCAAGCGAGGAGACTATAGAGCCTGTTACAAATGCGTTATTTACATCAGTTATGCACGTATATAACGATTGCAGTACAGTACATGCATCGCTAAGTGGGAAAAAGGTAGTGCTTCACTTTAAGTACATTTTCGCTTTACATACATGCTCCGGTCCCATTGCGTACGTTAATGTGGGGTATGCCTGTAGTATCACTGAAATGTCTTAGGGGTAGGTTTACTGTCTCATCTGCTTTACATAGCAGTTACAGAGCCCCTACCAATTTTCCAATTAGTGCAGATACAATACACCCCAGTGTCAGTCTGGACAACACCTTTCTTTGAAGAGTAGGTGAATGTATACTGTAAGGCTGACAGAAAGAAATGTGTACAGTGTTTTTTTTTGTTTTTTTAAACATGGGATTAAAACAGGGGATCTCCAGAGCTAAACCCCATTAAACTCCTGGGACCCCCTCCCCCCTCTGCTTCCAGAGATACTTACCTCAGAAGGGGTACATACATACATACATGTATACATATATACATATATATCACTCAATCCATATGAGAGGAAAATGCTTGATGCGTTATTTATGATTAATTTTAAAATTTGATACAAATGATTTGGACCAGCAATAGAGGGTGTATAAACTCAGATGCAATGTGCCTGCGTCAATCCTATTCTGAGAAAGAGAATCGTGATCTTGCGAAATGCGTCACAGAAGATGGGACCTGTCGGAATCCGAACTGGCCAGGCCCTTTGGCACGTCACCAAGCTTCAACCGTGCTCCAGCAAGAGACCCAGTGTTACGCCGCAAGTGAGTTGGTGGAGAAAGGAAGGGAGGTGTTCAATCAGAAGAGGAAAGGAGAGCTTTCTTGCAGCCTTGGGACAGGCTATAAGCTTATAAAGAAGCACTAACATGTAAGTACATTACCTTTTAATGTATTGTAAATAAAATAGTTCTTACTTCACCATTGGAGGCTATAGAACGTGGTATGGGCGCTCTAATACAGGGCCAATGCTGATTAATAAATCCAGAATTGTTGAACAGTGGGTGAGACCATAACCATAAATACAAATTGAAGTGAATATGTCCATGAAATGCTAGAGATGACAGAAAGTCCCTGAAAATAGGGGATAAGTGAAATGATCACAAACCCTCTGTTGTTTCATTGGGAATGACCGATTCAATAGAAAGTAATATGTACTCACAATCACCCACTTCCTGGTCCTGAAGAAGACGTGCAGCTGCTGAAATTGAAGTCCAGAGATGAGTAGTACACAGCCAAAAAACGAAGAAGGGTCCAAGTAATGCAAAAATAGGATTTATTATAAAGACAATAGCATAGAGGAAAGCCTCCGACGCGTTTCGTACTTTATCAAGGTACGAAACGCATAGGAGGCTTTTCCTCTATGCTATTATCTTCCTATTAAATCCTATTTTTGCATTACTCTGACCCTTCTTCGTTTTTTGGCTGTGCGCTACTTCTCATCTCATCACCATTGGAGGCAACTGTTTGCACTCTTCTGGATTCTTTGTTCCCATGATAAAAATCGGGTGCAATTCATTTGCACTAGTTTTGAAGCCAGAAGACGTTATTAAATAAACACAGAAGAGAGAAAATTTCTGGTTTACTAATTGCACTTGGCATATAATAAATACTTTACAAGCAATGCATACGATAAAATACTGATTGAAAACAGAACTGTAAATCTTAAAGCAGCATTGACCTAAAAAATCTACATGTTTTGTCTTTTTAATAAATCAGTTGCGTAGAATTAGATAATGCTTACTGCATTTAAAAAAAAAAAAAAAAAGAGATGTAGTTTAATTAGTATGAATGTATTAAGTTTCCTTGGGTTGCTACAGCCACCATTTAGGAAGCCACCCCCCTTACTCTTTTGAAATAAGTGGCTATATTGGGTGCCCTGGGAAGCTGGATGTTTGCTGATCGATCACGGGAGAACTGATCAATCAGCAGCGTAGATAATTATATTGTCTTAAAGGTATTTATTAAAACAAAAAGCACAAACAAATGGCAAAGCAAAAAATATATATAACATACAAAATCTCCTTACCCAAGAAGAATGCTCCTTCATCTGATGCTGGTTGCTATGAGGACCATTGGCATGACCTCGCCAAAAACAATTCTGACAAAGCTGGTAGTTGTGGCACTGCTGGCAACGATATCGAAAGCCCATCATGCTTTCACATCTGCAAAAGGAACATTCCACAGGATGGAAGACTGAGGAGAGAACAAAGGGACAAAATAAACTACTCTACCAAAATATTTACTAGAAGGTACAGTAGACATACATCCAACAGTAAAACCAACCCAGGAAAACCAACAGAACAAGCCATTTTCTGCCAGAAACACAATTCCTTGCTTTTCACAAAAGACAGCTTCATTTTAATGATAAGAACCTGGGCAATGTTATGAGTGAGGTAGCCATAAGTATGCACTTCTTAACAAAAGAAAGTTTCCAAAACATGTGGCCAACCACGTGACAAAAACAAGATGGTAAACAGAGAGCAATATTCACAGCAGCAGCCATTCACAGTGAGAATAGTCCTCTCTACTATAGGAATACAAGTTACAGACATATCAAATACATTTATCTAGAGACCATTTTAATGTAATCACTAACCCCTGAAAAACGGAAGAGGTGTCCTAATTGAGCATGAAGCATTGCAAGGCCAAGTGTTAAGGCTGTGCCCATGGTGTGAGAACGCGCGCAACCGTGCGCATGACGCAATGCGCACCTTTACCTGCTGCGATCTGTGGCTTGGGTAGACGTGACGGGGAGGTGTGTTGGGTGGGGATGTCACCGATCTGATTTGCCCTCATTGGGCAAACCGCTCACGTAACCCGACCGTTGCACGAGAAAAATTTGTTTCCTCGCGCATAGCGAACGTCTGCGCTTCTGGTCGCGCGCTCTAAAGACAGCCTCATAGTGGAACATAATTTTGATCGCGCTTAACCATGGACATAGCTTTTACCCTTGTTAAGTTGGAAGAAAATAAATAAAAACACTCGTATGCCGAATGTCAACAAATGGATATTACTTTGTCAATCTTTATTCACCTGCATTATGCCTCCAAGGATAAGGTATCACAAAAAAACTGCTGCTAAAAAACAAAGATCTAATCTTCAGCTCTAATTGTGTCACATACAGTACTGGAGCCCAATCTTGACATTACTGTAAATCATGTGATATATTGTACTTTTTTTGCATCCCTTAATTTGCTACTCTTCGAAGTCTACTGTGAGCCAGCCATCACTGTAAACGTTCATACAAGTAATGTCTACTCACTCAAGGGAACCCCATTTACAGAAACCATTAGGAAATCAATTGGAAAAGTACTATATGTAACGACAGGATAATGAACCAAATGAAGTTTCATCACAGAAAAACATGCTTTTGAAATGTTCTGGACACTTACCATTTTCTACATGAGCAAGTCTGTGCATGAGCGGTAACCAGACAAGGCACTGGGGAGGAGGGTCTGCCATGATTATGTCTAAAAACATGTTCAACATGATCTTTCTCTGCAAAATAAAAAGAAATCAAACTCCATCAAGTTTCACCGAATGGGTGTCTAGAGCAGGGGAGGCCAACTCCAGGCATCAAGGGCCAACAACAGGTCAGGATCCCAGGCTATCCCTGCTTCAGCACAGGTGGCTCAATCAGTGGCTCAGTCTTTGACTGGAGTCGGCCACCCCTGGTCTAAAGTGTTCCTACAAATGGCGATTTTAAAATAAACATTTTACCTAAACTAATAAATTCCTCTACACAGAATATGTATAATTGTATTGTGAATCTTTATGTAGTTTTCCATACAAAAAGAAACGGTTAATAGTGAGTGTATAGAAATAAAAAAAGTAACTTGGTTGACATAGTAAATAATAATACATAAGTTCAAATTGACAGAATATAAATCGTAACAAGATAACTGAGAAAATTAAACCACTCTAATTACATTTTAATTCCAGAACCAGCCATTTCTGTCACCCTAGTGGGATCCCCCACCTAATATACAGTAGTGACATTTTATTAGCTATCTTTACAGAAACCCATCTGGAGACTCGATGTTTGTAATGTGAGTTCTCGGAACTGAAAGGATAAATATCAAGAACCCGGTTTTAAAAAAATAAAAATTATAACCTGTGTTCAGGAACCGAAATATATTTTCCCAATATGCATTTCCTTGCTGAAACAAGTATAATATTGCTACGTATGAGGTGGGTATCTCTGAAACTCTCTCATTCACCTAAAGAGCAGTGCTTTATATTCTCTTAAGGTAGAAATACCCAAGATATTTTTTAATAGCAAAATGTTTCAAGAATTTGTCGCTCATTCATAGATTATCCGTTGCACCCTTTCGTTTCAGAAACGCCCACCATATTTGCTGTTTGACAGGGTGATGTATATGTTGTGCTGATCATTTTAATATTTTCTTCATGTAAGTCTGCTGAGCCAGAGTATTTCAGGTTGTAATTATTTCAAGGCTGTACATGTCTGAAAAATCTATTTTCTATGCCTACAGGTCCTTTGCGTGTTAAGTTAGGATAACGTTTTATATAAAAGATTTATTCTGCATTTCATGTATTTTTCTATTCTTACTAAATATGTCTCATATTGCGCTGACCATAAATTTTTTTGCAGTCCCTGCCCCATAGAACTTGCTAAATTTTGGTGCCTTTGGCACTGGATGATAAAATGACTTGCCCAAGGTCACGCGGAGACGACACTGGTATTTAAACCAGGCTCCCTAGCTTCCCAGTCGGTGTTTTCAGTCGGTGCTTTTACTCACTCTAACAGGGACTTATCTCTGTTTAAATAAAGCAGCCTCAGAGCTCTGAGAATCCAACAAAGAGATCGTTGATTGCAACCACTCAATTAACTAGTCTGCACCTGGACTATTGAGAGCTCTGTAAAAAGCCTCATGTGAGACACAGGAAATGAGATTCCATAGCTCACATTTGGCTGAAATAAGGAGAAGGAGGACAGACCAGAGATTTCCTTAGCCCACAACTGGGCTGACCTGAGGAAAAGATGATGTTTTGATGCACACAGGACTGTATGCTGACAGCAAGACAAGGGGACAAGACCTTGGACACAGGAAGTGCATGGACACAGAGGGTACCATAGCACACAAGGATGCTGACCCAGGAGAACAGAGAGGCGTGCCCCTACAGCAACAACAACAGAAACAGATGAGATTTTCTTGTTGGACTGGTGTTTGTGATCAAATATATATATAATATATATATAATCATATATATATCATTCATAATGAAACGTATATATATATATATTATAAAATTATATATATATATATAATATATATTTAGATATATATATAATATCCTGTGTGCCATTTGCATGTCATTTCCCAGACATCCCTTGCGGCAGTGGAAGTGCTGTGTGATAATGGTTAAAGGCGGTTGCAGACCTGCCTAAGACATGCAAATGAGCATACCGTTGTATTTCCATTTGCTATATGCTTTGCTGTGGAGGGTTTTTGTCACTTTTTTTTACTCACCATAACCACACACACACACACACGTTTGGGATGGTAATCAGCCTAGCAACCCACCCAGTTAGATAGGGCATATACAGTATTGTCTAGCTATTCTCCAAAGTGGCAGAAAAAAAGAAGAACTGCGCTATACAGTATAAACCAAATGTTTGAGGATACACATATACCACCGTTGGTGAAGAATTTGTCTAAACTCTCCATGCAGCTGGCCCAGACTCTCACCCAGAGAGAAAGGTAACAATTGGATAGAAAAAACGACCTATAGCGCACAGGTGAGAAGAAAACAAAACATAGTGTAATCTCTAAACACTAGATACATATTCCTGCTGTAAAGAATGCACTTACAAGATATCAGGTCAATTAGGGCAAAAATAGATGATCTCAGGTTGATGAATTGAATCCACGCTTCCAATCTTCTTATATACTGGTAGAGCTCCCAGATAATATATGATCAGAAGGGATAAGGAAAGGAGAGAGACAGCGCTCTCAAATACAGCGAGAGCGCAAGGTAAAGCTGTGAGAGACTGAGTTGCCAACTGCTGGAGCTTTCTTGTAGCCTTCCAGCTACCTTCTGAGGAGATCTCGCGAGACGCTAGGAGGACAACCACGTGACCGGAAGAGTCAGTGTATGCGGAGACGTGGGTCGCTTCCTCTAACAGCCGAGTGCCTGCCAGCGGTATACAGACTATCTGTGGACTGTGACACCGCGAGGAAAGGGCGCAGGCATCCTTCAGTTTGGTTAAGTATCTTGCAGAAGAAACCAGAGTGACTGGCTTCGTCGCCGATATATCCTTGCTGTTTTTGGTATAATAAATTGTTTTGTATTTGAGAGCGCTGTCTCTCTCCTTTCCTTATCTCTTCTGATCATATTATCCTGGAGCTCTAACATTATATGAAAATTTGGAAGCGTGGATTCACTTCAATCACCCTGAATCATCGTATTTTTTGCCCTAATTGACCTGATATCTTGTAAGTGCATTCTTTACAGCAGGAATATGTATCTAGTGTTTACAGATTACACTATGTTTTGTTTTGTTCTCTCCTGTGCGCTATAGGTCGTTTTTTGCTATTCTCCAAAGTGGAGCAGGTTTTTCTTTTATGTTTTGTGTTTCGGCATTGTTAAACGAACAGGCAAAGCCTTATACTGTATTCATTTCACCCTAAAACTGTCTCCATTTGCATACCTCTGCACACATCTCTTACACTCACCTAGAAATATCTAATGAATTTTGATTGCAACAATTGGGTTGGGATAAGTGTTTACATAATGTCTTGTTTTAAAGTAAATAAATGTGAGTTACTAAAGTAACATTTTAACTTTAATTGCTCAAAAGTTTTTACAGTATATTAACACAGAATATTTTACTAGCTTTCGACACCAAAATGCAGAAGAACAAAAGGTTTTCTTGATATTTTTGCACTTTACATTGAGATTTTTTCACCAATGTGAGTTATTATTGATAGTAGTAGTGTTAGTCTGATTTGCACGGTTCTTAGACTAAATATTTGATGGACAGTATAACATACTTTATTTTGGTCTGTATTCGTGTTCAGAATTACTTTAGGGACAGAAAAGGCACGTGGATTATTGCATTGTATTTTCTAAGACCGCAGTTATAGTGGCAGCGACGGCGTGCACACGCGTTGAGCGAACAACCAATCTCTTTTCTACGAGGCCACCCATAGAGAGGGTGATGAAGTGTGACCGCGATTCTCGGCCAGACAAACAATTCTGTGTTTGTGGCGCGGTGGCCAGGTTTCGTTCAGCCAATGAAGGCAAACCGCTCACATGACGTCACGGCCGCGCGCGACGTCGCAATTGCATAGTGCATGTTGTGCACGAGCGACAGGCGCGCATGACTATTAACGTGACCTAAGGATGCAAGGTCAAAAGAAATACAGATATTTATAGTAAATTACTTTTAGATTCTTAGGTCGTGATAGTTATTAGGGGACGAATACGAGTGCTCTTCATATAAAATTTGTGTCAATAGCTTTCCAACCCTCCCACGTTCCTTCTTTGAGGGCAAACAGACAAGATGTGGCTCTGTGTGTTTGGAATGGCATGGTAATTAATGACATGTTATTCTGTTGATCGACTCAATAATGGACTTCTCAGCCCCCGCTCCTTCCAGCAGCTTGTAAACAAATACAAACTATATTTATAAACAGACCTGAAATAATAATCTACAGGACTCCAAAACGAACAGGAACAGAAGTAGAGGCAGAAGCATGGGCAAAGGCAAGGGAGGAACAGGAAACAGGAACTATAAGGACAGACGACAGGAGCAACAAGAGGAGAGACAGACAGAGAGAGAGGAACCCCAGAGCAGACAGAAACCAGCTGCACACCTAGTGGACAGAGAAAATAACTATGGCTAGGAGCAGGATGTCTGGGAGACCCTGACATTTTGTATTTTTGAAGATTTATGTGGATATATTTGCACTTTCAATGAGGCAACAGCATTGTGGTACATCTCCAATCCCTGTTTCCTTCAGGGAGGCCATCATTAATCCACACACGACATCTCACTTATACCTTGTTACCCACTCCATGCAAGAGCACCTCTATTCTCTGGCCTATCTTTGGACTTTATTATTGAATATTTCTGTAATAGAGCTATTTGAGCCCCCATGACCCATTTTGTGATGAGCATAGTAGCTGTACATATTAGTATAAGTAATTACGTGCTCACCTAATTCTCCTGCTTTATGAATAAATGAATTGCAATTGTCAATATGATATGCTCTATGCCTTCTATTTGGATGAGAGATTTTTGACTTGAAGGGTTAGCTATTTGACTGCTTTTCTATTGCAGTTCCTTTTTGGGGATATATTCTACTGGGCTAAATCTGCAGCACAGAAAGTGGGCAGGTTCCTGGTGTTGGTCTATGGAAAACCGTAATATATGTTTTGATGGCCTATGACTTATTCTGAATGTAAAAAGTAACTCCAAGATTAGCCACTAGATGTCCCCTGACATCAAATGGAACTGATACTTCCTAGAGTAACATCAAAAAGAATAATTATCAAAAAATATATAACCTGGGAAGAAATGTTAATAATATAATATGTTAATAATAAATGCAATTTTAGCACAACACTAATGTCTACATTTTAATACTGTTGCAAAGCTTTCTTGAAGCACTAATACAACTAAGGTATTCAAAACTTTTTTATATTTCAGTTTGAATTAACTCTGAAATGCAAAGGAAAGAAATTTGTTTACAACTTTTTTTTCCACTGGTAATAGAGAACGCCACTATCCACCCAATACCACAAGCTAGATGTCTAAGTGTCGCACGTTACACCTCATTCTCCTGTATACCACATTATACCTCACCAATTCCTGCTGCTTCCATGTCTGAAACACTGCAAAAATACGTCCTTACCCTCCTTAACACCTCCTGACTATCCTACAGTAATACAATGCTTAGTGGCTTTATACAACCTATCCCTTCTGTCATCACTCTCCCATTCCTTTTAGATTGTAAGCTTCTAGGAGCAGGGACCTCATAGCATACTTTTTTTGTCTTAAGTTCTATGCATTTTTTTGTTTTTCTTCTCCGTACCCCCACATTGTATTGCATTTGCGCCATATAAATAAAATATAATAATGTAACATTCTTCCTACATTACGCACGGCTTTGGCATTTAGGGATTTGCGGTCTTACCAGAGAGGCGACAACAAACCTCAAAGGCTTCTCTTGTATCTAATCGGTTTACTGGCTGATATTTCAAGGTATATATCTCGAACACATATTGCCACAGACTGGTTACCATATTTGAGAGCTTAATACTCTTAAATATACGAGAAAGTGGAGGTAGATGACCTATTCCTGCTTTAAGGTAGGGTGTCAAAGTAGCAGGAGATAGATTAGCAATATTTCAGTATTGAATACTTTTTGTAAAGGAAACATTGTGTGCCATATTTATTATGCGATACTACGCCATAGGACACCTTCTGGCATTGGGAGGCACCTTCTGGCATTGGGAGGCACCTTCTGGCATTGGGAGGCACCTTACAGTCCATTCCATTTAATGGTTTGCATTGTCTTCTGGCACTGGAAGGTGTAAGGAGTAGCACCACTTTGTAAGTATGTCCCTTTACGTTCTTCATTCCCTACCATCATTAAATGTACTCCCATTGATGCAGTTAGGCAGCTAATCGCTGGTAACGACAGACACTTTAAAAATGTCACTTAGCAACATACAGACATGGCACACAAGACATGCAGCTCATCTAAATGACATTAGTATACCTCATCTAGAAAGTAAAGCAGCTACAGGTTTCCATTTGTCGGCATGGGTTTTCAAGAGCTGCTCCTGTTGTGATTTGTCACTTACAGAATGTTAAAAAATCCTCCGAAATCTGTCCACCCGTAAGTCATTATTAAACAAATGTGTTGACTCGGTAGTGAAGCTTGGGATACTACAGTATAACAATAGTTCAATCTGAAGGTCTTCGAGATAACTATGTGTCCTGCTCATGACTTACTACTCAACACTTTCTTGGGTTTTTGGGTACAGTAAATCCTACCGAATAATACAGTTCTTTCTGTAAAGACATTACTGGAAAAGGCTTTATTTCATGCTTACACATTCCTTGCAACTCGACGCAAGTTTTGTGACACTTAAGAGATATAAATATAAAAAAGCTGCCCTTTTACCTGTGGTGGGAAACAGGTCCGAACCGAGTGTTCTGTATATCCAAATGAAGGCCCCTCAAACACAGTAGTTGGAAGCTTCAACACCTCTCTGAGGAACTGATCAAACTTTCCGTACACCATTAATCCATTGGAGTCTGACACTTGGGAGAAAATATCTACAAAACAACACAGCAAGTTAAAACATGAAATGAATCAAGCCACTGCATTTGATCAACACCAATACAAGGTTGCACATAAAAGTACTTGCTAAATTACCTTTTCTAGAAAATTAATGTAGATATTAACAGCAGCAATAAAATGCAGCACACAATGGACATGGCTAGTTAGAATGTAATTACTCTACACCTAAAAAACAAATGTTTAGTTAAAAATTGCCAAGCAGCTAGCAGGTATTTGCTTATGATCCTTTAAGAAAGGAGCCCTTGAACTCACACAAACAAGGCCTTTAGTATGTGCATGTTTCGTGGTGATATTTGTTTCTAATTGATGATGCCCTGCTGTTTTAAAATAAAAAAGTGACAATGCATATGGGAAGTCAAAACTACTACTTCTCCAGCAATCATAAGAGCAACAGTATTGTGAAGGCTAACAATTAAAGGCCGACTACAACCTTTTAAAATGGTTAAGTATAAAAATATGTGACTCCCATTCAGCCCATGTCGACCCACAGCTGGATGAAGGCCTCTCTAATGATATCCCAGGTACTGCGGTTGCAAGTCTCTCTTCCCCATGTTGCTCCAACAAATGTTCTGATTTCCTCCGCCCATCAAACTTTTCGTTGTCGTCTTGGTCTTTTAATTTACCAGTCGAGTACCATCTTTGTCCAACCATGGTCATTTCTTCTTGCAATAGGTCAGGCCCAATTTCCATTTTAACTTCTTTCCCCAGCAATGTACCACCGGCTTAAAAACGAGTAATGTGACCCCAATGTGTTTTTTTTTTTTGTTTTTTTTTTTACAAATCTGCATTCATCTTATAAATAAATTCACTTTTGTGGCATCTACTACCTTTGTATGGAGTCTGCAACAACATAAGCAGCCCAGCTAGATCTCGGTGAAGGTATTAGAAGAATTTAATGCTGGCAATCTTTTAGATTGAAGATTTATGTTAAGCTGAACCTTCTCCCTGACCCTGGTGAATTAGCAATACCCCCATTAGCAGCAGCACTAGTGAAAAGCGTGTTGGGCTTCCAGTGAGCGTAGGACAACGTCAGATCCACCAGAACGGAAGGCAAAGAATATGCTGCGTTCCAGGCTGAGCCTCAGGATCCACGTGTCCAACGAGCGCTGCCGACAGATGCGACTTTGCATTGCCAGTAAACTTTACCAGAAGAACAACATCATGGCATCGTGTCATAAGGACCCACCATACTATCGTTTACATATGTATTGGGTGATATTCAACTCCACGTGATCATGAATTTCAAACCGGTTCCTCAATGCAGTACGGATATTGACTTATTCATCTCAAATTAGAAGCAATTGGTAGGTGGCTTCTGGTCATGTGTATCTGGTTAACTAATGTATATCTGTTCACATGGTATTATGATACCTGGGTTACCGTTTTAGGGCAATGAGGAACTGTATTGATTCTCAAATGTTCTGAATCTCAATACAAATTTTTGACATTATGTGAAGCCATATATTATTTGATATGATGTCAGTGGCAGTATTTGCTGTGTATTTTTAAATTGTATAGTAAGGGGCGTTTGTTTTAATTGCTATTTATTCATTATAAATGCACGCTTTTTTTTCGTGTTCCAATTTTAGGATTCCGAAGAGGAATTTCTGTGTGTACGTTGTTACGTAGTTTGTCTCACGTAGTAAGTGGTAGATATTATATATAAGGCAGTGCTTATACCCAAAGCGGCCGGGTGCGCAACGCCAAAACAAGTATAGTAGCGAGTGCTGGAACTGTGTGTGAAGTTATGAATTGTATCCAACCTGATAAAAAAAAATATATTGACCTCTGCATCAGGGCCTTAACCCCTGTCTAAAAGGGCTTCAATAGAAAGCCTGTATTGGTCTGAGGAATCCAGCAGGGAATTGGTTAATTGCTGCTACAGACAATTAACCAGTCTCCACCTGGCTCAGACAGGTAGAAAAGCCTTCTGTTTGAGCTGCAGGAGATATTGAGCACAGAGACAACTGTGTTGCTAGAAGAGACTCACAGGAATTGTTGTCTTGAGCACACGACTGTTGCCTGCAAGACATCCTGAAATCAGACCCTCTACAGTCTACACCAAGAGCGCAGAGGACCCTGGAACCCGCCAGGGGACACAACTCAGAGACTGATATAAAAAGCCCCCTGCTTACAGGTACCTCTTTGGACTTTAGGGTCATAGGTTGGAAAGAGGCCTATCCTCGCAGTCCTGCAGATAGGGACTGGGAAACCGAGTTAGCCCTCACACAGGGATAGGATGTTTGTTTGGTTGCTTTCTTAAAGATGTATTGTTTGAAGCTACAGGCTGAATAAAAGCCATGGTTTATTTTCCCCAGATATGTCTCCCTGGTTGTACCTCTGCACATGTCTCTTACAACCTCAAAAGAGTAGAACCACGAGGGCGAGGTCAGCTTCTCTGACATGTACAGGCAGTCCTCGTTTTACAACGCTTCGCTTTACAACGAATGGCTTATCCAACGCTGTGCAATGCATACCTATATTCATTTTTACAACGCCAAAATGGCTTATCCAACGCTCTTACGACGCTTTGCAACGTTGTGTATGTGTGTATATATATATACACATTCACATAAACAACGTTGCAAAGCGTCGTAAGTGCGTATATATATATAATATTATACTATACAATATTATATTATACTATATAATATATTATTTATTATGTTATATTATATATATAATACAGTATATACACTATATAATTTATGTGTGTGCTGCATATCTTATTGCCTGCATAAAATATTTGGTGTATTTTAGTGTTAAAAATGCCTTCAGGAACGGAACCTTTCATTTAAACAGTGTTCCTATGGGAAAACGTGTTTCGCTTTACAACGTTTCGCTATCCAACGCCATTTTGAGTAACGCATTGTGTCGGATAACCGAGGACTGCCTGTACAATCAATAATGGTGTTCAGTTTGTGGGGCCCTTTAGTACACCCATTAACTTTGCAAAACTTTTTTCTCAACCCAAAAATAAGACAGTAGTAGTATTGTCACGTACAGCAACCCTGTGAGCACGTGACCTGTATATGGGTCAAGGGTTAATACACAGCTATCTAGCCAACCTACTTTTCACCTTCGCAAAGGTCCCTCAAATTAATATCTCCCCTCAATCCGTCCCACTATACCGCCTGTCATGAACAGCACAAGACACATATGCAACCAGGGTTAATACACACTGCTAAACTAGCCAACTCCTCTTTCACCTCTGCCAGGTACTTCAAATGAGTTAATATTTACCCTTACTAAGTTGCAATCTAAATCTATCTGCCGCTGACACCAAAGGTAATTATAGTATTAGAAAAATATGCAGAGCCTCTGGTCTGTTTATTAAAAACAAACAATGCACTTAACATACACAAGTCTGTTGTAGCAAAATGTGTCAGAAAATGTATATACTCTCTACTTAGTGTGCAACAATTCAATCAATATACAAAAAATACAGTGCTTAGGTTACAGAAAAATGATTATTACAAGAACATACAATTACAATAAATGCTGACAAGTTTCTTAAAATAAAAGGATTACAAACAGAAATCCCTATAGAGTAAATTACCATATGTCATATTGGTAGGTCCTTCCCAGAGAGGTCACTGCAGTAGAAAATAATTCATGTGTTCTGATTCCAAAACACACCTCTGTTGAATTCTGATTTTCTATTCATACATGCCAACCTCCAACCTTCTTGCATTGAAACATACATAAAGCCCACCCCTACCGTAAATCAGACACTTGGTTGACATTTACGACTTGAAAGAAAAAAAACATTATCTTGCGACATTGTTGTCTGAATATATAAAAGGCCTCATAACTTCGTTGTCATAATAATACTTAGACACGCGAGTCATATCAGTAGGTTCAGGCGAATTTGCTGAATATAACAATACCGAGGCTTTTTCCTACATTTGAGGAACAAAGGGATATCTGTCCCTTTGCCAACTCTTAAACATGAAGCGTTTGGCCGTATTACATACGTCTTATTTCAGCTGTTACGAATTGTATTGTATCTATTGGTTATTCTTCAGAATAGAGGTCATTCCATGATATCCTAATTTGTAATAAATGTACGCTTTGTGAGAAATCCCTTCTTAGCCACGCCTCCTGAAACTTGCAGAACCCTCCGAAGAATGTCCTTTGAAGGGGCCTTTAAACCGTTCAGTTTACTTCTAGTGTCAGGAAGGCCATATTTCTATCTCATCTCAGGGAAAACCGATGTTATCGCTAGATTCCACCAGTCCTACTGTATAAACTAGGCCTGGTCATGGGTTTAACAGGCCATAAAATAATTTATTGCATTTGTTTAAGGCAATTTGTAATGGACGTTAACCCAGATTGATTCGAATACTTATTATATCATGAAATTATTATGAGAAATATTATTCAAGTACTTGCCGTGTTCAGCACATGAAAGATCAAAAGGAGCGAGTTTGTTTTCACCATTCACAGTTCAGTAACATGGATTAATTGTGACTTCCATGCCTCTCTATTAATTTGGCCCTAAACTTCCAAGCCCTGTTTTCTAGTATCCAAACACCAACATTTTCTCATCTCTCTTTTAAAAAGGAATATAATGTATTATAAAGCCATTCTAAGAATGAGAGCACATTTTCAGTCGGCTGAATACTGTTGCTTCAAAAGGCAGTCTTGGTTCCAGATCCAGACCCTAGGCCCACTTATGGAACAAAGTCCAAAACATATCAACAGATCTATTCAAAGGTTAACATTTGACCTCACGTTGCCATGGAGACGCTTCCAGGCGCCAGCTGAAGCAAGGTAAGTTGAGGTTCCAGAGGCCTCAAGCGATCCCCCGGCATTTAATTTTAATGTCTTGGGGAAGAGTGTGCGCACCCCTGCTCTAATCTTCAACACCACCACAGATATCAATAGAAAACAGTGGTGTTGATTATAACAGCCTTTGAGGAAGACAAGGTCATGCACAAAAGGGCAATGCCCAAATTACCATAGTTCAATTGTCTCAAATAAGGATAGAGGTAACAGATAAACATGGCATAGTTATACAGTATACAAGAAGGATTTCGGCGCAACTGCGCATGTCTGATTCAGTAAAGCTCCCGGATGTTCTTCAAACAACTTTATTCGAACAATAACACACAAGGGCTACACCGCAATCTCCCTTATACAGTGCCCAATTTTCACTTTGATTTAAAGAGTACAAAACTGCTCCCACCACAATGAAATGTCCCTTTAAGTCCATACACGCATTTATTACGGTAAAAGACTGCATTTTAAAAGGGTGTAGCCTGCAGAGGAATGACATATGCATTTATATAGAAACAATACATTAACCCCACTAATGCCATACAGTTAGTATCAGAAATCATACAGCGGCATTAATAAAGGACCAGGACAGAAGATTACGTGCGTTAGATAAGGTGGTGTGTCATTAAATAGTGCAGCACTTGCATGTTTTCTTGGTTGTTGTTTTTTTATTTTAGTCAGTGAACTAAACGCTTGTCTGGGTTTGTTTCTTTGAGGTGATGTTAAATTGTTAAGGACTAAATAAGACCATTGATGTTTAGGTGGGAAAGTGGGATTAGTAAAATGCTGTGTCCAACACTATTTAAACAAACCAACCTGACCAGAGTTTCTCCAGCAGAGGGCACTAGTTGTTTGAAAATGTTCTGAAGTCTATTGGGAGTAAGATAAAATACCAATTAAGATCAAACATATTTGTGTTTGGATTGAAAACCCCATTGACTGGTATTCAAACATTTTCTACTTGGTTTAAATTCATAAAAACAACAAACTGTATTTTAGAATGTTTGGGTTTTTCATTTAGATTAGGCAGACCCTTCTAATGAAATAGCAGGTTGAAAACAGTTCCAAAATCAGATCACGAAGGCTGAGTCCATAGAGACTTCAGCCGTGCGGAGGCGCGTGGAGGCTGAGAGAAAGCGGGTGCTTTCCCTGGCCTTAGACCGCGCGCCGTCCGGGGGCGTGTCGGGGAAGGCGGGGGGGCTGTGACGTCACTGAGCTGGTTCGCCCTCATTGGGCGAACTGCTCACGTGACCTGCCCTGCACTCTCATTTTCTAAGACACGCTTCCGCACGCTTGCGGAAGCGTGCGTGAGCCCCTGCTAACGCCGCTCTCATTGCGGCTGCCGGGGCTAAGTGCCGACCATGCCCGAGGCCTAACTTGTAAACAATGCTTAAAAATCAGGCAACTACACAAATTATTTGGAACATCCCGTAGTTAAAGCTTAATTTTTATGAGTGAAATGGCCAGTGATTTGCAAAAATCTTTATAATAACCGAAATCAATCATCAGATGATGCAAAAAACATTTAGTATGATAGAATAAATTCATAATTTTTACAGTAACTTGTTCCGAATCATTATTACAGTATTATGTAATTTTGTTTTCACCCGTTATAGCAAAAAAAAAAAAAAAAATGTTGTTGAAGGAATGCAGAAAAATAAAATATGCAAACATATAACAGTGTGTTCATTTTTTCCTGTTTGATTCGCCTTGTGTATCACTAGATAAACATTATTGAATGGTGCAACCTCCGATATACGATTTTAAAGGCGTGGAGCACTACCCTTGGATGACAAATGGTGGTTGGTTTCACTATAACCCATTGGCAGCGAAAGAGTTACTATAGGTCCAGTAAGGGGGAAGGGTGGTAGAAAATTTGGGTAAGATAAATCAACTACAATTTGAATCACTCCAATCCTCGCATCTTCATATCTGCTTGGCATAAAGCCAGTGGTAAGTCTGGCACCCAACTTATTTTTGTTGCATACACAATTTAGAAACACTTTTTGCAATGAAGTCATCTTTCAGTAAAAATAAATGGACATCACAATATGGAACATAAAAATACACACTGATGTAAGAAGAGCTACAACATAAATGTTCTTAATATTTTGGGGGGTAGAACATAGAAACGGGGTGCTGAATATGTTTACTGTTAGAGTCTCTTTCTTTTCTCAAAAGCTTTTTGCTTGGAAATGTGACTTTACTGGCTTTTCTCAGGCAAACTATTCTAGCCTTCAGCATGAAAAAAAAGGAATAGCACGTAGTACATTTACTTGCATCATATGGAGGTCTCGCACCTGCAAACGAAATTTCCAGCAGTAAAACTGTGTCGCTTGACAATGCAGCCAACGTACAGTAACCAGCTATGTCAAAGCTCTGCACTGCTAGAGACTACAAGCTGAAATGGAACAGTGCCAAATGAGAATTTACTCACAGTACTGTATATAATAACAACTTTATTTATATCGCACTTTTCTCCCAATGTGGCTCAAAACGCTTCAGTTATATCAGTAACGATGGAGAAGTAACTTTTTTTGTGATTTATACGTGACATCTCAGATATGGCACATCTAATTTGGAATTTTACATTTTTATAGAAATATTTATCACTTGAATCAAGTTGGCATAAAAAATTAAAATGCCCCCTGACCGCATTTTAAAATACTATAGGACGATTTCATTATTTGGCTCTCGGTGTCCTATATAAACCATTATATAAAGCCCACTCTGGGAGCCTGCTCGCTATACCAGTTACATGCATTTATTCCCAGTGCCATCTGGTTTTGTAAGTGCTTAAACAAGAGTTGAAGAGTTTTGAACAAGCATTGAAAATAGTGTATAGATCTGCTACAGTGTGTGGTGTTATCCAGTGCAGTGGATAGATCTGCTACATTGCAGCTACAATGTGTGGTGTTGTCCAGTGCAGTGGATAGATCTGCTACAGTGTGTGGTGTTGTCCAGTGCAGTGGATAGATCTGCTACAATGTGTGGTGTTGTCCAGTGCAGTGGATAGATCTGCTACATTGCAGCTACAATGTGTGGTGGTGTCCAGTGCAGTGAATAGATCTGCTACAATGTGTGGTTTGTCCAGTGCAGTGGATGTCTCTACAATGTGGTGTTGTCCAGTGCAGTGGATGATCTGCTAACATTGTGGTGTTGTCCAGTGCACGTGGATAGATCTGCTACATTGCAGCTGACTAATGTGTGGTGTTTGTCCAGTGCAGTGATAGATCTGCTATCAATGTGTGGTTTGTCCATGTGCAGTGGATAGATCTGCTACAATGTGTGGTGTGTCCAGGTGCAGTGGATAGATCTGCTTACCAGTGTGGTGGTTGTCCAATTGGCCGTGGATAGATCTGCTAAATGTGTGCTGTTGTCCAGTGCATGGATGATCCTGCTACAAATGTGTCGTGTTGCTGTTGTCCCGTGCAGTGGATAGATCTGTTACAATGTGTGCTGTTGTCCAGTGCAGTGGATAGATCTGCTACAATGTGTGCTGTTGTCCAGTGCAGTGGATAGATCTGCTACAATGTGTGCTGTTGTTTCCCGTGCAGTGTGATAGATCTGCTACAATGTGTGCTGTTGTCCAGTGCAGTGGATGATCGCTACAATGTGTGCTGTTGTCTTCGCAATGTGTGCTTAGTGCAGATAGATCTGGCTGTCAGTGATGTGGTTACGCAAGCACATTATGGGGTTCAGTACAAATGTCTATCTGTAGCTTTCTCTATGTGCAGTGAGGAGGTTGCAAGGCTGAGAGATAGGTATTTTTTGTATCCTTTTGCATCACACAGGCAAGACTTGAGGCCATCGCTGGCCTCAGGCTTCCCATTATGGCACTTTGGACCTTTGGTGTTTAGGTTTGTAGATCGCCAGGAACATCCAGCAATCTGTGCTGCTGCACAACTCTATGCTACACTATCAGGACAGAACTACACCATAGAGGCACCTACTGTAGTGGGGAGGAGTGGGGTGTGTTATGGAAGTAAAAGAAAAAAACAATGAGGAAAATGGGATAAAGGAAAGGAAGGCAACTCTCTTGGGGTATTCCATTGTAAGACTTGTATAGATTTGGAAACAGGTAGTGAGGGAAAGAGGAAGGAGGTGTCATCCTGGAGTTACACCACAGAGGCAGAAGGCACATTCTGATTATTAAAGGCAGCAAGACAGGAGTGAGGGATAGACGTCATTGCCCACCTACAAGTAGAGACCTGGCTAGGAATACGTTAGGATTGTGCATGAGGAGGTTAGGGACAGTTTGCAAGGCGGTACATCCTCAGTGTCTTTTTCAGGTATATACCAGTAATAGGAGTGGAGATGGCAGGATTTTTCACACCAGAGAATTCAACATGTGTAGTTGAGGAAGTGGTGTGTGGGATTTATATTTATTGGACATAGCTGTTCTACCTGAAGGGATAGGGTCTACAAAAAGAGGACAACCTTCATCCATCTTTGATGGGCCAACATACTCAGTGAGCCGTTCAGAATGCTTCATTAGCAAGTATTTAAACTAGGCTGAGGGTGGCCAGTGAAATCGTCAAATTCAAGTCAAACGAATGCCCCTGCTCCTCCCTTGCAAGAGGTAGCGATTTGGTGGGATATTACAGCAGAAAACTATCCAGAGGAACGAAAGACAGCTTCTATAGGAATAAATCAGAAGGCGGGAACACAGGTAAACAGGATAATTAGAAAAGCAGTAACAAAAATGTTTGGGCAATGCTTGAAAATTTGGGAAAAGTCACAGAACTAATTGCAATAATGACAAGGGATGACCTGAATATTGTGGCCATTATAGCGATCGTACAATGAAAGTCAGAACTGAACATGGCTACACCAGGTTACAGTGTATTTAAAAAAAAAAAAAGACAGGGCAGGTAGGAAGGGAGGCGGAGGTGCCCTTCAGTCAAAAACAACAAAGCTACTGCAGTACGAGCTACTGGAGAAAGGACGGAGTCCACTTTGTGTAATACTAAAACTGGTGAGAAGGTTGTCCATTGTACTGAGTGGGTCTATGACCTTCAAGCACCCGAGAAAGAATTAGACAGGTGCTATGAATACAAATCATCACTAAATTTGCAATTAAAAGAGCGGTAATCCTTATGGGAGACTTCATTTACCAGATGTTTCCTGGCTTGAGTCTTTTGGCAGGTTCTTCAGCTCCTAAATAAATAATTATATGAGTTAATGTTCTATTGTGGCTAGTGTTCCGAACACCACATAGACTTATACCCAATCTAGTGACGAAGGCGCGTCTGAGCCTACAGTAGCAGGACACTTACAGAGCCTGCACTGATACACTGACCGGATGCATTTGAACCACTGCCTGATCATCAAACGGTATTTGGTTCCTATGCAATACTGATCTCATATATCCTGATATTAATCAAGGATCTTTTTAAGTGTCTAGCCTACAATAACCGGGTACATTAGCTGATCGTTTAAGCATAGCCACCTCCAAATAGTGAAGACTTTACCACTAGATAGCACTTTTTTCTGCAGCAGACTGACAATTGATTTAACTAACTCAGCTGCATTAAGGAGGAGGGAATATATCTCTTCAACTTTGATAATAGCCCTCCAACATTACCAATAAGGAGGGATTACTTAGTGCTAATATATTACCCCATATACATTGTATATGGTGATACAGGTCTGTGGTCAAGCTTTTTAACTATATGTAGTTTATTAGCACATATCTCATCACATCACACACCTGATTAATAGCAGGCTTCTGACTGGGATATACGTCATTTTTACTCTCATTTATGTACACCCCTTTATTTTAAGAGTATACCATTAAAATTATTTTTAATCTCATCACTTACCATTAATTACTACTATTTACTTTAGAGTTTTGCAGGTTCCGCCAAAGCAGGGATATGCTGATTCCATGCAAGGGCATCTCTCACGCAATAGTGGGTGAGCCAACGCGCAAGGAAGCAATCTGCATTCATTCTACTTACAAATGTGATGGTGTATCAATTTACTTGTGGTTGAGAACTTGGGTTCCAGTGATAATCAATCAGTGAGATTTAGTATAGACACAGAGACTGAATCATAACACACAAACAACAAATGTTTTAGAGGGCTGACTTTCAGATATGGGAAATTATTATAGGAATTCTTTAGCAGTGGAGGTATTGAGTGGAGTGCAGAAGCAGCGGGAAAACTAAAAGATGCAATATAAAAGCAACAGACATTTGTGTCAGGCAGGTTAGGAAAAAAGCGGAAGGTTTTCAAAGGAGGGTGGCAGGTTTTGTCGAGTCTAAAAAAAGCTTTTAGAAATATAATCAGACAAAGGAGGAGGGTATGAGAACTTATTAGGCAAGGCAGGAGGAGGCTAAGCAAATATCTGATGTGCTAAGGCCCAAGCAAAGAAAAACACGCCTGTGTCAGTACAGAGGGGAAACCTTTTTTAGGCACAGAAGCGAAAAGGAGAAAAACCAAAGGAGGATAATAGTAAGACTAAAGAAAAAAGGGAATTATCCTTGTTTAGAGGATGGGGGGGGGGAAGAAAGGGTATAGCAGACCATCTAATTTATTTTTGCTAAGTCCTTCACCGTTGAAGGTGAGAAATAAAAAGGAAATGGAAAGGAGTTGGACACAAGTCTATTTGGGCCAGATGGGATACTCTAAGGATATTGAAAGAACTCAGGGTGTGCAGGCAACACAACTAACAGATCTATTTAGCCAGTCACTATTAACGGTGAAGTGTCAGATGACTGGAGAAAAGCAAGCGTAGTCCACTTCACAAGAGGCGAAATAGGGAAGAGGCCGGTAAGTACAGCCCTGTGACCTGATGTCCGTTGTGGGGAATAATGGAAACATTGCTGAAAGACAAAAATTGCTGTTTAGTGTCAAGCACCCTACAAGATCCCAGCGCAAGGGTTTACTGGAGAGAGACCAGATCAACAAATGTAATTGAATTATTTGACTGGGTGACTAAGGATCATGGTTGGTATATATCTTTGGATTTTTAGTAAGACTTTTGGCACTGTCCCAAATAAAGACTGGATAAACATTTTGCAATGCTTGGGATTGGAGCCTAAGGTGGAAGAATGGACAATACTTGAAGGAAAAGTGACAGAGGTGTGGTAAAAAGAGCACAGAGGAGAGGGAACGTGACCAGTGGAGTACCTCAGGGATCTGTACTGGGACCAGCCTCTTATATCTTTTCGTGCATTACAAATAATTGTCTTTTGCAGATGACACAAAGATTTCAACAGTGTGACACTCCATGGGGGGGGGGGGGCAGGGGGGAAGAGAGAAGTGTCATGATTTAGGTAAATTGTAGAATGATCAAGAGTGTGACACCGCAATTTAATGGCAAAAATGCAAACAATGCGCTTGGTTCACAAAAATTCATAGGCAGAATACAGAATATACGATTAATATGGCACTACAATATCAAAATATTATAGAGGTAAGGGACCAGGGAGTCCTCATTACACAGACTTAAAGTGGCGAGCAATGTAAAAGCAATCGGAAAGCCGGCAGATGTTATGTTGATTAAGTATATCTTATTTCTATAGCGGCCATTTATTTACATATCGCTTCAGAGCAGCAATACATGTGACATAATAATATACACATATGTTGTTATAAGTGCTTCAGACTAAAAAAATACATTTGAAAAAGAAGTCCCTGCCTTGAAGAGCTTACAATCTAATTGGTAGGTAGGAAGAACGTACAGAGACAGTAGGAGGGTGTTATGGTAAGCGAGTTCTGCAAGGGTCGATGTAGAGGTGTATATTATCAGACAGAGCTATTCATATGCTCGTAAGCATGTGGGTTTTAAGATGGTACAAAAGAGATGGGGGAGCACAATACGGAAACAGGCAGTGTTTATAGAATTGATAGTACTCTTTTCTAAGGTGAAAGCAGTTGTAACCTGAATGGGTGTGGTGGCTCAGGTTGTCTAATTTTAAGATGAGCTTATGGTGTGATAGAGAGGTGCCATTCGGGTATTGAAGGGGAAGGGCATTCCAGAGGTGTGGGTCAGTCAGTGATAATTTTTACGGCGGGAGAGGGCTTAGATACAAAAGGGGGTATAAGACATTCTTGAGCAGAAACGCAAGAGTCGGGAGTGTATAGTGAGAAATTAAGGGCTGAGATGTAAGGAGGGAAAAGTAGTGTAAAAACTGAGCCTTAAAACTGAGGAGGAGAATTTTGTGTATAATACAGATTATAGGAAGGCCAGGAGAGGATTTCAGCATAGAGAGACGCCGACAGATTAGGGAGAGAGTAAGTAATTTAGACAAGCAGCAGGGTTTAGGTAATGAAGTGGAAAAGATAGAGAGGCCTGAAGGCTGAACAGTAGAGATTACAATAGTCAGGAACGAATGATTGTTTTGCATTTTAGCATGTGGAGCAACAGAGGTGTATCTTAGCAATGTTATGGAGAATAAATACCAGTTTTTAGCTTTATTGTGAATGGAAGAGGAGAATGTGAGGGAGGAATTGACCTAACATCTAGGCAGCGTGCTTGTGATACTGGGGGATGTTATTTGTCTGTCAAGAGTAACATAGAAGTTGGTAGTAGGGGCCAGGCTTGGGAGGAAGTATGAGGAGCTCAGTCTTTGACATGTGAAGTTTGAGTCGACGAGGACCAGTCCAGGATGGATGTATGAAGAGGTATTACCAGCATTTTGATGCTGCATCAGTCAAAAGTCGCCAGAACCAGGTAGTGTACGAAGCCTTGTGCGCACGCGCTCCTGCAGCATTTAATTTAAATGCTTTGGGGGACGCGCAGGCCTCTGAAAGCGCTGCATCCCTAGCAGAAAATGTTGCGCACCACTGGCATAGAGGATGAAAGGGACGGGGGCAGAAGTGGTATAAACTTTCAATAATGTAGGGTGTGTTTAGGAACCCTATGCTGTTGCAGTGCGTGCCCGAGAATTGGTTGTAAGGTTCCGCGGCGGCCCGGCAGTAAAGGGCGCCGCCATGTTATTGGGCGCAACATGGCGGGGGGGTCAACTGTGGCAGGTGCGAGGAGAGTTCGCGCATTTGGTCGATGTCAGCGCCGCTACGACTGGCCAATAAGGGAAAGGCTTCGTTTGTGTGTACTACAACTCCCATGAGCTCAGCGTAGTCACCTGATGCCGGGAGCCAATCAAGGGCTGGAATCGCGAGAGAGGAAAGGGAAGCGTGGGGGGAGAGACCACGCTAGGCAGGAGGGGAACCGGAGGGCAAAGGAAGAGTGTAGTGTGGGTGCAGGGGGTCCGTGACCCGCCTGCATAGGACAGATCTTCCCCTCAGGCCCTAAGAGAATCCCTGAGCCACCGTAGGTGAGTTGCTGTAGGGACGCCCTATAGTGGTAGCGTTATTCCCTTACTGAGTAAACAGTTAGGGACAAAGGTCAGAGTTGCGGTTGCTGCAGTCCATCTGGGACCAGGTTGCCGAGCATCGTGTCATCAGAAGCAAAGCGTTGGATCGACGGATTCCTTTTTGAGCTGTTTCCGGTCACCGCAGTGCCGGAAGGTAATTTACAACAAAGTGCACCAACACCGGTCAACAGGCGCTGATCCCGCCTTAGGACACTGTTTTGGGGACACTAGTGGAGTGGCCAAAGGACTGAGCCTATATAACTATTTAGTATATGGACACGGTGTGGGGCACGCGGTGTACGGGACAGAGCCATTTACCCCCTTAGGAAGTGCCGAGCCACTAGTGCTATAAGGGACATTCAAGTTAGCTGCGTGTTTATGTTGTTATTGCCATGATAAAGTGATAAGTATGGTATGTGTTATGTTCGCCTCAGTTAAGCACTAGGTTATTATTGGCATTCTAGTAAAGTCATTCAACATTCAGATATATGTGTGTGGTTATGGTTCTTCTGCCCAGGGGAATCTACATGATGGGGATCCTGGTAGTGCGATGCGCTTGCCGTTAGTATAAAGTGTTACCACCCCAGGCTCCCGCTAGCGGAAGGCTCAGATTTCCTGGAGCCACAGTGTGGTTGCAGTACCCAAAGTCCTTTAGAGCGTCAGAAAGAGGGCTACATATATAAAGGGATTCAATGTACATGTGGAAGCATATTTTAGAGAAAGAGGAGTGCTAGACAAGAGGCCATTCTCTGAAGCTGGAGGGTGCAGGGCTAAGGGGAAATGTGAAGAATTACTTATTTTGTGGAAAGGTCTCCCAGAAGACGATGGTTAGGGCGGAATAGTAAGGGAATTCAAACAAGGTTGGGAATAGACGTTAAGGCTAGTCATGGTACGCAAACTGGGGGTTGCGAGATTTTCTTTCTTGGTGGGGGGGCGGGCGATTTCAGAGGTCCCCGCACTCTTTCCCTGAGGCTTTTAAATTAAATGCCGGGGGATCGCGCTCTACTTACCTAGAGTTCACACAGTTTCAGGGCGGGCTCACCATGCAACAAATGAACACGCGGGGTCAGTGACGTCGAGGGTCACGTGATCCCACACGACCCCGCAGCTCATTTGACGCCGCACCGCGGTAAGGGGGAGTGGGCTTCAGCGACACAGAGGAAGCATGCGTGGGGGGGTGGGGGGCCGCCGCCTGTTGTCGGTCTCCCCTGGGCTAGATAGAAGGTAAAGGTTCAAATAGGGTCTGTGGTTGACCATTTTCCTAACATGTGTTCTTATCTGCCATACAACTCTACCGTTTCTATATTTGACAAGAATTGTAGATCTAACAAGATAGTAGTATTAAGAGTACAACGTGGCCAATCTTGTGCAGCTCGACAGACAACTTATAATCATGCAAGAAAACATTACATTACAACACTTACAATAAAAGATACACCCAGTTGATATTAATTGAAATGTTGCAAGGGAAAGATAAGGCAGCAGATAACTTTTCTTAATACTTACAAATCTTAATTTGTCTAGGATTTTTCCTCCGCACATGGTTGCCAAGATTGCTTTTAACTGAAAATACTGTCAGCTTTCCCATAAGCCTTCACTGTAACAGAAGGTCCAACACATGCATTACTCAGAAGGAAACAATCAAAGTAAGAAAGGCTTAGCAGGAAGAATTAACCCTCTTCCAGTGCTACCAAAGCTTAAAGCCTACTTTTCCAACTATAAAAACAAACTGCCTGTGATGAAGGCACTGCATTTCGTTCTGGCCCCCAGTAGAGGCATTTAGATGTACAGTATAACACTATATATACATAACACATACATTTAACTGGTTCAGACAAATTCACTGGAATGGCAGGTTTGAACAGAAATGCATTTCCAACTTCAAGAATGTTTTTTTTGAATCATAAGCAAGGTCTAGAAACAGATAAATAATGGAAAAAGATTTGAATGTTCACTGTGTACCGTCCGCTATTCTCAAACCTCCACACATGTAATAGATGAAGCATGGTGATCACCACCGCACGACACGGAGACACCACAGAGGCAAGCACCACAAGGCATGCCGTCAGCACAGGTACGCGCGGGCTGCGCTCGGTTCAGCACAGCTTGTTGCATTTTTCATTCATACATATTATTGTTGTTTTATTGTACGCACCAACATATTCTGCTGTGCGTACAAAACGGAGGCACAGAGAATTTGATCATTTCATAAACTGTTTACATACAATATGGACAACATGTCAACACATACAACAGAGGTAATGACGGCCCTGCCCATTGCCGCGTTAAGATGACCAGCCGCGTTGTATAATGTCAGGCATCTCTTATACTTTCAGGAACATGGAATTCTCGATCAATGAAAAAACAGAATGGTAACATAGTGGAAAGGTACACGTCAGTGTGTTGTTACACGTCATGTGTTGTAGTCACTCGTGTGGTTGTACACGTCAGTGTGTTGTACGGCTCTGCTGCCAGCAAACTGATTACGTAGGCATGATGCGACATTGACGGGTGTGCGGTTCAATCAGTCCATGCTTCAGCACGCGGTGGCTCCAATCAGTCCATTCTTCAGCAACCAGTGGCTCAATCAGTCCCAGCTTCAGCACCGGTGGCTCAATCGTCCCTGCTTGCAGCACAGGTGGCCCAATCGGTTCCTGCTTCAGCACACTGTGGTTCAATCTGAGTTCATCTTCCATTGAGCCTCTGATTGAGACACTTGTGCTGAAGCTGGGATATCGTGAAAACCAAGTTGTTCAACTTGAAGTTGAACGTTGAGGACTGGAGTTGATGCCCCTGCTGTGGTGTATGAAGGAGATCATTGAGCATCAGAGGCAGGAAGCGAGGAGAGCAGGCACGCGTAACTGCAGGAGAGGCAGGAGAGGCAGGAGAGGCAGGGAGGAGGCGGAAGGCCGGCAGCTGTAACTGCAGAAAGGCGAGGAGGAGGCACAGTCTGTAACTGCAGAGGGCAGCAGCTTTAACTGCAGGAGAGCAGGAGAGGCAGCAGCTGTAACTGCAGGAGATGCAGTGAGAGCGCTGTAACGCGGAGAGGCAGGAGAGGCAGGAGAGGCAGCAGCTGTAACTGCGGAGAGGCAGGAGAGGCAGGAGAGGCAGCCAGCTGTACATACTGCAGCAGAGAGGCAGAGAGGCACAGCTGTAACTGCAGAGAGAGGCAGCAGCTGTAACTGCAGGAGAGTCAGGAGGCAGCAGCTGTACGCAATGAGAGGCAGGAAGCAGCAGCTGTAACTGCAGGAGAGCAGGAAGGCCGGAGAGGCAGCAGCTGTAACTGCAGGAGGAGGCAGCAGCTGTACTTGCAGGAGAGGCCAGCTGTAACTGCAGGAGAGGCAGGAGAGGGCAGCAGCTGTAACTGGCAGGAGAGGCAGGAGAGGCAGCAGCTGTAACTGCAGGATAGGCATGGAGAGGCAGGAGAGGCAAGCAGCGTGTAACTGCAGGAGAGGCAGGAGATGCCAGCAGCTGTAACCTGCAGGAGAGGCAGGAGAGGCAGCAGCTGTAACTGCAGGAGAGGCAAGGAGAGGAAGCAGCTGTAACTGCGGAGAGGCAGGAGAGGGCAGCAGCTGTAACTGCAGGAGAGCAGGAAGGCAAGCAGCTGTAACTGCAGGAGAGGCCAGCAGCTGTTAATGCAGGAGAGGCAGGAGGCAGCAGCTGTAACTGAACTGCAGAAGGCAGGAGAGGCAGCAGAGGCAGCAGCTGTAACTGCGGAGATGCAGAGGAGAAGGCCAGCAGCTGTAACTGCAGGAGAGGCAGAGAGGCCATCCGCTGTAACCTGCAGTAGAGGCAGAGAGCAGCCAGCTGTACTGCAGGAGAGGCAGCAGCTGTAACGCGGAGAGGCAGGAGAGGCAGTAGCTGTAACTGCAGGAGAGGCAGGAGCAGGCAGGATAGCTGTAACGCGGAGAGGCAGGAAGGGCGTAGCTGTAACTGCAGGAGAGGCCGGAGAGGCAGTTAGCTGCTAACTGGCAGGATAGGCAGGAGAGGCAGACTGTAACTGCAGGGAGGCAGCAGCTGTAACTGCAGGAGCTGGCAGGAGGCATCACTGTAAAACTGCAGGAGCGCCAGCTGTAACTGTGCAGGAGAGAGCTCAGATGCATAGAGCGGTGAACTGCAGGATAGGCAGGAGAGGCTCATCTGTACTGCAGGAGAGGCATAGCTGTAACGCAGGAGAGGCAGAGAGGCATCAGCTGTAAACGCAGGAACGCTTCCACTGAATATGATTATTACTATACTCTCTGCTGTTAAAGGTGCAAATCCAGTTTCAAAAAGAAAGATATATATATTAATCATGTTTGTGTACCATTTTAAAGCTCTGGTTTAAATCGTATTTTCACATGTTATGGAGTTGGTGGATTTATTGCAGATATCGCTAATGTTGGGCACGATTACACACATCGCACTTTGGTGACTCCAGACCAAGTTTCTAGTTTCTTCAGTGCTGTATTGCTTGATCTAAATAGCTACATATATATTTTTATTGAATCTATCACAACGCTGCTCAACTCAAGGGTAGATTTGTTTTTTTTAAAAGCGCTGTTTCTTAAATACTTTTCAATATTTAAAGGTAGAGAATCATTTAAAATAAAACATGGCCACACCTTTGTTCAGCCCCCTCTCCTCACAATATTATGGGAGTGATGAGCGGGGGGAACCGACCCACAGAGTCTTTAGTAGATACAGTTGTCATTTGCACCCAGAACCATGAACTTCCCCCGTACGGTTCTGGTGCTCACATCATCCTGCTGCTGATCCCCTTCCCCATAATCAGCATAAAGACAGAGAAATGGTGGCAGCCTGCACACAGGAACTTTCTAATTCCCCATCTTCAGTGAAACACTTTGTATTTGCTGGTAGACAGAATACACTTTATGGAGGTCATTCTGATGGAGGCAACCTTGTTTAATGATAGCCCTATCGCCAGAAATCTCTTCATTGAAGTCCAGGTTTTGTGAAGCTTTTCTACCACACTTTGCAAAACAAACGAAAGATGTCTTCAAAGTTATTGGCCTCTAAACCCCTCCTGTGTGCCAACTCTAGCTGTGTATATGAACAAGACTTTCCTAGCGTGAAACAGCTGCTCTGCGCTAATAACGTGTAATTCCCTCTGGTGCTGGCGACACATTTATGGAGAATTTTGTTGTCCCTTGTTCCCCCAAATTGCAGATTAAGAACTGCTGCTGGGCACTTTGCAGCTCTCCTTTCAGCTTCAGCCATTTTAAACGGCACAGTCCTGCTAATCGACATCATTTTTTACTTACTTCCAAAAAAGATCTCTACCCTTCACTTTCACACGTGGTTTTTAATTTTAAAAATCGGAAGTTCGCTCAGGCAGATACAGTAAATACGCGTGGACCATTAAGTGTCTTGGGAGACTGAAATGGAGCTCTTTCCCAGAGCGAGTGTAAAGTTTACCATGGTTAGCCTAAGAAACTAAAAACCAACAACATGTGTGCCCCATTGTGATAGAGATCCACAGCTGTATACAGGGTATTATACCAACCTTTGATTGCACACATTATTAGAACCTGCTGTAGTATTTGGTTCACTGGTCCAAGAGGCATTACACAAGCTTGGGTTTAAAAAGTCAAAACCAAATGTGTATTTTAAAAAGGTAATCTTTTCCATGTGAAGCACCGATTATAATTGTTGATCAGAGTCTCTGTACACAAGTGTGAACAACCTAATGAAAGAAATACGAACTTACCATTAGCAGTAATTGGTCCATCACAGAAAAACCTTGCAGTTTGTCAAATGACTCATCACATACTCACTATTTTTACAAGCCTGCCTATTCATAACACATAAAGCATACATTTAGATTAAAAGCTTTTCATAGGAATACCATTTAATATATGTTTCTGGCTGTAGAGTTAACGTTTTGTTACAGCTTGCGTCTTGCTATGATGCGCCAATGCACAAACAAGATGTACTTTGTTACACAAGTTTAGTGTTGAATGAAATACACATACTGTGTTGGAATCTCTCCGCTTTGCCAAGCAACATTTCCTTGACTTTCATTGTGCCTTTTCTGAGCTACTTCCCTACGCACCTGAGAGAATATATGTCCTTCGCCAAGTTCCAAGCGACCCATAGAAAAGATCTGCTTCCGTTTGCCCTAATTCCTAGAGTGTTTTGAGCTTGCTAACAGGTTGTGTACAGATGTAGCACAGATTTATCTGTTTGGGCACCAGGAACCGAACACGCCGAAATCCGCCAATACAAAATCAGTACATTTTGCGGCCCGGGAGGTTAAAGCAGGAACCCCGCACCGTTAATCCTGCCGGCTAGCCAGTCTGTTAAGAGGATGCACAATAGCCCCAGAGAGAGCAGTCTCCCTGTGACTCCCTTGAGCAGCTTTCAACAGGACTCAATTCATGCCCTTTTAATATTTTTTTTACATAGGATTGAAGCAGGGGGTCTCGCCGAGACTGAACCGCATTATTTCCTCCAGGGACCCCCTGCTTCCAGAGCTAGACCTCCAAAGGGGTGCCATTATCCTCCTGCACGTTTTTGTTTTTAAAAGCATCTCTTGGATTTCCGCTGGTCTGTCCAGCCCTTGATAACGAAGATGTCCGAATGTGGGCCTCTGTCATGACGGGAATACGACAGGACCATCTACATCAAAGAGTTTGGAAAGACATTTAAATCATATGTTATAATTCCAAAGAGATAGATGGTGATCTTTCCCCCAAACATCTCAGAAGTAAAAGTGTTTCATTTAATCAGGAGAAATAGATCAGCCCTGCAAAGGACTTGGAGTTATCTGGCGTGATCTTCACTGACTGGAAGAACTTGTACTCATTTTTAGCATTTCTCGTGTTCCATAGACTGAGTAAGTCTTGCTGTGTTTTGTGAACAACTAAATAGCATATTTTGCCTCATAAATTCCCAGTCAATGGCCTCTAGCATGTTAGACATGGTTTCCAAGTATATAAAAAGAACAGCCTGTTTTTTATCTAGTGGAAAAGAAGTTAATATCAGTGGCGCTCAACACTGTAATGATCAAAGCAATTCTAATAGATATTATAACTATATATTAAAAATATACAACCAGGCCAAACGGAAATCGCCCGTCTGATTGGATGCTCCACGTGGTAGGGGTAACATGTAAATATACAATAGAATCAAATCATAAGCATAATACGTGTAAAACACCTACATAACAGGCCGAAGCACACAAGCACGTTACAATCGATCTCGAGCAACGGAACAGATTGTAACACTGCGAAGGCAAATAGCATACTATCAATTGGGCATATCATATGGGTATCATATATCCATAAAATACTATAAGCCTTATTACAGATCCAAAATGTACAATAAAAACATAGTTATTAGGTTCGATGCAAGATTCTCGCAACCGGGGGGCGTGGTACGGCTGCTTACCTTCCGAAAACAGAATGTATCATGCACATGGGATAATTGCCAGAGTATCACCCTCTTATTGATAAGTCGCTGCTGTGCTGTGCCTCTGCTGGCTCTGCTATGCTGCTGTTGTTACAGCCTGGGCTCATTACGAGGAGTTATTATGGGGGCAGGGAGGTGGTGCTAAAAAAAGTTTTTTTCCCTAGCTGTCTGCGTCTGGCCCTCAGTCCTTCATCGCCATGGCACTGCAAGCATGCTCCAGGACCCACAACTCAGAGATACTTCGGCTTCCATGGCTGCCCGCACCCATCGTGCACGGCAAACACAGGCACAATGCTGACATGTTTGGATATTCCTACGCGCAGCATGTGGCTGGGCTTCCCAGGGCTCACAGGCTCACGGGGCCACAGCTTCGGAAGGGGTAACTGCACAACTCCACCCCTTCACACTCCGGAGGTCGGAGTTGGGACCTTGCAACAGTGAAGCACCTACACCATAGCAGAGTTTCAATAAAAGTCTTGGCTTTCTCGGTCCTCAAGGGGTTAAAAGTGAAGTAGGGGATACTCTTTGAATTACCATTGTCCCTGATTACATCTGTTTTCGTTAAGGGCGAGGTAAACCCCCACTCACCCAGTTTGGAGTAATAGGTTGCCTTGAAACTTAATATATGTTTTTATTGTAGGCTTATTTATATGGTAAATGAAGGTATTATTATGAGTGTTAAGTGATACTGGCCACTATTAAATGCCATTGTATAGTAGTTACCTGTTGTTACTCAGGCGATTGTTAAGTGGTGTTGTTATTGTTTAATGCTATGTGTATGTTAGTAATTATATCTACTAATTATTTAGCATTTCTTTGTATATTTACAACATGTTTAAGTTTACCGCTATGCCACGTGAGTCCGCAATCCAAGCAGGACGAGGGGGCTGATTTGCGGTGGGGGCGCCGATGGCTCCTGGGTTGTATATTTTTAATATATCTATTTTATAATATCCTAATTAGCAATTTGCTTTGGATCATTGACCGTGTTTGAGCGGCCAGCTGATATAACGTTCTTTCCGGTACTTCTATATGGGCGTACTAGGGGTTCAGGGTGTTATGGATACCCACCGCACCGCTGGCCAGGCTCTCCCTGTGGGATATATGCGCGAACCTATTGTTTCTTCGTTTTTTGTTTGCGACACACCTGTTGTCTTATCTAGCTACGTTAGATATACAGTAGGTTAGATTATTTCCATAAAATGCCAAAACCCTCCACGATCTGATGCTTATAGGATTATTACGAGTTATTGTTATGGCCGTATTGAGCTGAGTGGAGTAGTAAACACAGGTAATTATTGTTCTTCTGGAACAGTCTTCACGGTCTGTCTATACTTCGAATCTGGTGAACCGTGGGACTTCGTTCTAATACGAACAATTTTTGTTGATGTTTTTGTTTTTTGTGCATAACGATCTTTGTTTAAGTTTTTTTTGCAGTTCTGTTTAGGTTGCCAGAGAAGAAATAGGCTGCGCTCTGTTCCAACTAAGGGGACTGATTGCTAAAGGTCCGTCAGGCGGACAAAAATTGTGAGCAGTGCGATAACTGGGGGGGTGCGGCGGCCGATCGCTTTAATTCTTATCGCAGACCTCCAATGCGGTTAAAAGTCCTACAAATACTCAGAATGGACGTGGGAGCCCTATTCCTAATCATCACTACCTTTTCTGTGAAATGCCATCGTCCGCGATTCTCCTCTCCTCGATGCAACTCCCACACAGCAGAGTTCTAAAACAAGTATAGACATCTGCTCTGCCTAGCTTCCTTTCCAGTCTCTGTCGTCCCTTTGAATACATTTTCCTTTTGTATGGGCCTGGTACCGGAGTTGTTTAGTAGGTTTTCTTTGTTTGCAATAGACCCAAGATATATCTATATTCTTGCTGGAGATATAGATACTTTAGAGAAGGCTGAATACATGTATTTCTTAAGAAGGTTAGAGGGCGCAGTCGCTCTATAACCAGCAGCATAGCAACGCTCTACCTGTTGCTATACCATAGCCCACATCTAAGTGTCCTCTGCTACGGTTTGGGCATTAGCATGCCTTCACAGGGCGGCTTTTCCTACATACGAAAACGCTGAAGCATCGAGGCTTTCTCTCTCATTCTATTCGGCACCATTTGTTCTAGATGTTTCAACTGAATGAACGACCTCCCAGTGTCCCTGCTGTACTACTGGGGTTGGCATGCTAATCTTCAAATACCACTACCATAAATTATTATTATTTACGCTCTGAGCTGAATTTTTTTCTTTCATCTATTTGTATGTGGGCTAACTGTATGGCTGAAGACTTATGTCCTGTTCATGCTATCTCCATTGCATAGAAGGCAGTACTGTGTCTAAGAAGCTGAATTCATGCATCTGTCTTTGTCCCACTTCACTACAAGGCACTGATACCTTTATAACTACACTATTATAGTAGAGCGTGACGGTGCATGCGATTTTGCGCGCTGCAAGAACCAAAGGCAGCAGCTGATAAGGGCCGGCCATTGTTGCTTTGCTGCGAGCGCGATGCAGAGCGACCGCGGCAGCAGATTTTTCAAACTACCACAATTATTTTGTCTTTTGCAATGGCGGCGGCAATCACGTGAGGCATTTCAGCCAATCAGCAGGCGAACTAAGCCTGTGACTGCACTCAAGCCACGCCTCCCCAATCGCTGACAACGCAGTTCACCCATCACTGCGGGCTACATGCACGTGGCGACACAAGTCGCTCTGTCACTCCTACTATAATCTCTGCCTGAATACAGCACCATTTCCCTCCTGCAGCAGGGCACTGCTTTCTCTATTCATGGGCCCTCAAGTCCATCATCCTAGTTGAGCTTTGCCCTTCCCGGTGGTACTCAAAATCCCAACAATTCTTAGTTCATCAGAGAGGCCCTCTTCTGTTTCTGTTAACTGAGACCCCATTCTGATATTTGTGATGAAGGCTGTTTTTTCTGAATCTCATAAGGGCATAAGGGCATTCAAGTTGACGTGTGGCGATTACCTCCTAAGCCCCATTTGTGTGTGAACTCACAATGGTGAATATACTGTCGCCAACTTATCTCATACTGGTGTTTCCGCTTTCCTTCCCTCTGGTGAAAATAATAACTGTCTAGTGGTCAATTGGAAAAATCTGTTGAGAATTTTGGTCTTTGAATTATCAACCCTTACACACACAATGTGCCAATTTCAGCAGAGAACAATAAGTTTCCTAAGTAACCTGTCCAGAGCAGCTATCATGCAAGTTAAGCAAAGGCTGATTGACTTGATCCACACACAACCATCTGTGAGTAGAAACGGAAGGCGTTTGTGTGTTCATGCTGTATGTATATATTGATAATTATAATGATTTCCATTCCGCAGACCTCATTGATCTCTGGTTTGTGATCCAGCTGTGTTACGTAGCTTGTCACGAACAGGCTTCGATCATATTCCAATGTCAACACAGGTGTCTAATAAGTAAGAGCCTGTAAATGGCATAAAATATAATAAAGTATAATGCTTTTCATATTATACATAGCAAACAAAATAGTTGAACGTGTACATACCCGCTTAGTTAATGTTTACCTGTACAATGATTGTATGTCGTCACCCCGGGACACCATGAGGGATATGGCATTGTCTTGATTACAGTCTGCACAGGGTTATTTCATTACTGCTATGCCTGTAGTCACCTGATTCAAAGAATTTGAATCGACAACTTTTGACTGGTACAGTATAGTTTGAAAAACGGACAGCATGGGAAGCATATATTGTCTCCATTTTCTAGGGACATTACTAATCTACATATGCATTATTTTTTATTGGATACACAGGCATGAACATTTCAATCCTAACTGTACAAGCCAAGTACAAAACCTTTGTCTCCACAAGTTTAACAACAAGTAGTGCGCACATCAATAATAACAATTCTAACGTAATTCTGAAAACCCACCTTTGAGCTCTCACCACAAGGGTTTGCAACTCATTGGTGTACGAGTATGCTGGCTCTTCTAGCACTGAGGGGTTATATTTAAACGTAATAACCCTGTACTTTCCCTGTTCAGCCTCTCCTGCTCTTATTTCTACTTTCTCTAACACTGGGCTTTTCTATTCCCTTTACCTTCTGCTCAATCACTTTACCTATGTCTTTGCTTTCAATACCAATTTTTTGTCTCATTTCTTTCTCTTCTCTTCTTTCTCCAATTTTTTTTTTCCCATTTTTTTTATGTTTAAGGGTCTAAGGTTTTTTTATGGGTTACACACTTATTATGTTTAATTTGTTCTGTTATTTTGAACATATACATTCTATTTGATCATACAACTTTACAATTCAGAAAAATATATTTACAATGTTAACTTGAGCATAGGTTGAACTTGAACCAGATGTCTTTTTTTTTTTTTTTTTCACCTCATCTACTATGTTTATGCTCACATCATATCCACCCCCTTCTTGTATACAGTAATTGTGAAGGATTCCCAGAGGAGGCCAAATCTCACATAATTGAATCAAACCTCCAGTGAAACAGACAGGCTTGTGAACGTTCCATAAGTTTACTTCTTAAGCTTTCCTTTCATGTTTTTGTAAATCATTGGCATTGGTGGAGGTTCTTCTTTCCTTGTTTCCAAAGTTCGGCTGTAGGGCAATCTGGTGGTACCAGATAATTGTGTGTGAATCAAGTATTTTAAAAATGTTTAGTAGGGATTTCTTTTCTTTTTTTATCAATTAAAATAAATGCAGTAAATGGATCTTCTTGAAATTCTTTGGGTTAGTTTCGTCAATCAATCAAGACCTGGGACCAGAAGTTAGGAAAATGTTGGGACAAGACCTCCAGATATGTAACCTTTGTTACCAACCTAAACGACATCCTCATCCATCATCTGTTGGAAATATGGTCGGACCATATTTTATGTAAGTCGTCTGGCTACAAAGTACAACAAGTGGTTTTTATATTTAATAGCCATTTCACTTCTTATATTACGACAAAATCGAGCATACAAACAGTAAATGGCTTCCGTTCTTTTAGGTGTTACTCATACTGTAGCTAGTTTTCTTCCCCCCCAATAAAGCCATAAATTTTTTATCTGTGGGTCACAATACAATGTTGTTTGTAAAGATATAGATTTGGAATACTTCCTTTCCTTTGAATGTCCTTTTCGTAAAGAGAATAATGCATACAATCAAAACAGAAAGTTCCCCTCCAATCTATTCCTAGGTAAATTAGTGTCTATAATGTCTCAGTAGCAGGAAGAGAAAAAAAAATCAATCAGATTTGGGAAGATATGTTTATGTTGACAATTCAGCAAAAGATTTTACCAATGTTCGCAGAAGAGCAATTTTTTTTAATAGTCCTTGTATATTCCCTTGTAATTCCCATACTCCCCATTCCCGTCCCCGCCTCTTGCCAATGAAGAGAGACATTTCGGTATTCACCTGCGTCTTGGAAATTGTGGATTTGGAGAACCAGTGGGTAGAATTGTGGATGGGCTTTGGAGTTAATCCAGTTATTTCGGCCCTTTTCCCAGTAGAAAGAGCAAGATATTACCGGAATGGGCATATATTTCTCTGGGTAGCTGTGATTTCGGAAATCCACGTACATTTTCAATGGGTGGGGGAATACTTATGGTTCAATTTCCAATTCACCCGTTCCTTGGGATTTGTTTTGGTGTGCCATAAATAGTTTGAAAATGGTGCAGGTGCTAGATAACGGGTGAAATTAAGATGGCCAAACCAAGTATACACATTACAAACAGTTCCCCATTTAATCTTTACATTGTCTCCTCCTCTGCTTTGTCCTCCGAGGATCTCAACAACGCGCCACCACGTTTTCACCCATAATGTTGCGTCAACATGCAGAATTCACACAAGCAGTGATGGAAGCGTTAATAACCCAATTGTTAAGTGACAGCACCTGCCGCAGTCTACTACAATTCACACATTCCCCAGCGCTCTCTCTGTGCACTTTGGCAGTGATCCGCCCAAAACTTTTAACCGAAGTCAATGATGCAGGTCGCAGCGGGGCACTCGCCGGGCTCTTCAATTTCTGGTTTGTGTTGTCGTGTGTTCCGGTCATATCCTTCTTGCTTCCCCCCTCCTCAATTAAACCATAAGTTCATCACTCAAAATAAATAGAGTGACATGAGCTCTCTTCCAAAGTTACAATACAAACCTTTGGACAGCTCTTCGGAATAGTTTTCTATATCCTTGTTCAAAAAACCAATGGTTTGCGGGGCTTTATAGCAGATTTTGCTTGCAGACATATATTTACTCTCAAGTGCCACGAATTCAGATGGGGGCTAAGAAAACCTTCTCTATTGTCCTCTAGTTTACTGAGAATTATATATATCTAACCATAGGCTAACCTACCATAAAAATATAAAGCCAACTGCAGGACTCTTCCACTTAATGATTATATGTACATACACACTCATACAGTTAAGAACTACAATCAGGCATCGCACCTAAAAGAGAAAGTTAACTGCCTGGGTGCAAGCTGCAAAACATGATGGTTAATACAAGTTGGTGAGAACAGTCAGTAGATCTTATTATTTTTTATGTATAAAATGTTTAACCAGGAAGACATTGAGAAGTTACCTCTCGTTTTCACGTATTCCTGAGCACAGAGTTATAAGCAAAATACATGTTACAAATAAAAAGTTACGATGAAAAGGGTTATCAGTAAATTATATACAAGACATGTATGCAACATTAAAGTAATATATATTATGGCGTATATATACCAGTTTACGACCAGATTAAAACCATGGCCAGCTTTTAAGTGTTTTGAAAAGAACTGTAGACTGTGGTGCTGTGAGAGTCTCCGGTAGGAGAAGTTGTTCCAGTTTTGGGGTGCACGGTAAGAGAAGGATGAGCGTCCGATACTTGTGCATGAATCTTGGGACATTAACAGCTCTTTTTGGAGTCTGATCTCAGTGCATACGTGCTGCATGTGGTAGGGGGTGATGAGCTTGTTCAATAGCTGGGTAGCATGCCCAGAAATATTTGCAGTCACAACACAGCCAGAGTAACGTTGGCAACCTAGACCGAGTGATACCCATCTAGTTCTTTGAGCATTTCGCGTGATGTGGTTATAATTGCATTGAGAACAAAACGGCATATTGAATTTGTATAAGTGTGTATCAAGTTTGCCATGGATGAGTTTTGGGTGCCATCCATATATCAAGTTCCGAATATAGTCTATACTTGGCCATCAGAATCTGCTGTGGATGCGGCTTCTGACCACAGACTTGGGGGAGGATTTGTTCCTGTAAAGTACACCTAGTCAACCAAATGCCCATATTTGAAAGTAGTAACAGGGGCTAGGCTATATTAGAGTTTGTTCTGTCTGTAGATCCTTCAATTGGAAGCTTTAGAAATTACCTGGTTCCAAATACTCATTGTTAAAGTCTGTTCAGTGTTAAGGAAACAGTTTGTTTTGGGTTATTCCCATTTTCAAGTCTTGTCCAAGTCAGAGAGGTTTAGGGCTTTGTCTATTAAGATAAGATTGTGGTCATCCACATACATGTGTAGTGAGGCTCACCTTACCAAGCTGTAGGAAAGATCATTGATGAACACTAGAAGAGAAGGGAACCCCGAACATACGCCTTGTGGTTGGACACCGCAGGTGATATCCAAGGGTTGGCGTGGTACCTACGAAGTAGACAGGTTTGGACTAACCTATAGGTGGAATGAAACCAGTACTATTAAAGCATGCTTTCCCTATTTTCAAGAGCAACTGAGTTTGTTTAGCAAGATAACATGATCACAGTATCAAAAGTCGTTGCAAAATCTAGGAATATTGCACCAGTACTTTTCCCAGTTCCATCCCACATTGGATCTCATTACAAACATTTAAGAGGGTAGTTACCGTGGAGTGTTTGGTGAAAGTCGATGGATTAGCTAGGGAAGTTTGTCTTGTGTAGTAAAATCTCGTAAATTGGGAGTGAACACATTTTTCCATGACTTGGATGTATTGGGAGAAGAGAGATGGGCTTGTATTTGAAACAGTGTTTTTTGTCTCCACTTTCCACTTTTGAAGACTGGACAACTCCGGTAATTTTTCAAGTCTTAGGGATTAACCTGAACAAGATAGAGTTGATTAGTGACGCAAGGGGTTTGCAATGCTGGGGCACTAAGTCTTAGGAACTTAGATAACAGTAGGTCAGTTCGATTGGCTCCTCCCCCCTACTCTTATTTTGCATAGTATAGCATGGGTATCAGAGTTTTAGTACTATTGACTGAGTACTCTCTGTTCCGTTGAAAAGAGTCCGAGTGCAGAATCGGGGGTCGGGATTTAGTCGATCTGTAGCCAGGGCAGCTGGCAAAGATCAGATCGAACTGTTGTGGGTTAAAGTTCCTAAACGTTCTAGTGAGGGAACTGCAGAGGGCTTGCTTGTGTGGTTCTGTTTCCTTACACAGTAACACTAATTGCATGTTCCCGGAAATGTCAAGTAGTTAGCCCAGAAGATGTGGATTTCTGCTGGCTTAGAGGAGAGATCCAGTATAGCAATGAATGTTTTGAGATTTTCAGGTTCGTCCTGTGGGTTTGGGAAATTAGTTGTGTTAGGTTAGTGACTTGAGTTTGTATCGGGAAATTTTGTGTTTTAGGGTCGATCCAATGTAGTTGAAATCCACATCCCCGTAGAGACGAGCAGCTCACTATTCTTTTTTTCCGACGAGGAAATTGAGCTCATAAACTGGGTGATAGCAGTCATGGATTGTAGTGGGACGCTTTAGGGGCCGGTAGAGTGCCTCAATAAGAAACGGGTCTTACAAAATGAGTAATGCAAACTTTGGCCAAGTAGGATTTCACAAGAGGTGGGCTGGGGGCATCTAACTAAACACTGTACAATGTGTGCTGTTGTCCAGTGCAGTGGATAGATCTGCTACAATGTGTGCTGTTGTCCAGTGCAGTGGATAGATCTGCTACAATGTGTGCTGTTGTCCAGTGCAGTGGATAGATCTGCTACAGTGTGGTGTTGTCCAGTGTCAGTGGATAATCTGCTACAATGTGTGGTGGTGTTGTCATTGCAGTGGATAATCTCTGCTACAATGTGTTGTGCTGTTGTCCGTGCAGTGGATAGATCTGTTACAATGTGTGCTGTTGTCCAGTGCAGTGGATAGATCTGCTACAATGTGTGCTGTTTGTCCAGTGCTTGATAATCTGCTACAATGTGTGCTGTTGTCCAGTGCAGTGGATAGATCTGCTACAATGTGTGCTGTTGTCCAGTGCAGTGGATAGATCTGCTACAATGTGTGCTGTTGTCCAGTGCAGTGGATAGAAGGCAGTATTGTTACGCAAGACATTATGGAGGTTCAGGTACAATGCTATCTGTAGGCGTTTCTCTATGTTGCAGGAGGAGGTGGCAAGGCTGAAATAGGTATTTTTTGTGTATCCTTTTGCATCACACAGGCAAGACTTGAGGCCATCGCTGCCTCAAGGCTTCCCATTATGGCACTTTGGACTCTTGGGGTTTAGGCTTGTAGATCGCCAGAACATCCAGCAATCTGTGCTGCTGCACAACTCTTATGCTACACTATCAGGACAGAACTACACCATAGAGGCACCTACTGTAGTGGGGGGAGGAGGTGGGGGGTTATGGAAGTAAAAGGAAGAAAACAATGAGGAAAATGGGATAAGGGAAAAGGAGGCAACTTCTCTTGGGGGATTCCATTGTAAGATGTATAGATTTGGAAACAGGTAGTGAGGGAAAGAGGGAAGTGAGGTGTCATCCTGGAGTTACACCACAGAGGGCAAGAAGGCACATTCTAGGAATTATTAAGGCAGCAAGACAGGAGTGAGGGATAGACGTCATTGCCCACCTACAAGCTAAAGACCTGGCTAGGAATAACGTTAGGATTGTGCAGGAGGAGGTTAGGGACAGTTTGCAGGCAGGTAGCATCCTCAGTGTCTTTTTCAGGTATTACCAGTAAATAGGAGTGGAGATGGCAGGATTTTTCACACCAGAGAATTCAACATGTGTAGTTGAGGAAGTGGTGTGATGGGATTTATATTTATTGGACATAGCTGTTCTACCTGAAGGGATATGGGTCTACATAAAAGAGACAACCTTCATCCATCTTTGATGGGAACCACAATACTCAGTGAGCCGTTCAGATGCTTCATTAGCAAGTATTTAAACTAGCTGAGGGGGCCAGTGAAATGCGTCAGAATAAAGTCAACTGCCCCTGCTCCTCCCTTGCAAGAGGTAGCGATTTGGTGGGATATTACAGCAGGAAAACTATCCAGAGGAACAGAAGACAGCTTCTATAGGAATAAAATCAGAAGGCGGGGAACACAGGAAACAGGAAGTATTAGGAAAAGCAGTAACAAAAATGTTTGGGCAATGCTTGAAAATTGGGAAATAAAGTCACAGAACTAATTGCAATAATGACAAGGGATGACATGAATATTGTGGCCATTATAGAGACATGGTACAATGAAAGTCAGAACTGAAACATGGCTACACCAGGTTACAGTGTATTTAAAAAAAAAAAAGACAGGGCAGGTAGGAAGGGAGGCGGAGGTGCCCTTCATGTCAAAAACAACAAAGGCTACTGCAGTACGAGCTACTGGAGAAAGGACGGAGTCACTTTGTGTAATACTAGAAACTGGTGAGAAGGTTGTCCATTGTACTGAGGTGGTCTATAGACCTTCAAGACCCGAGAAGAAATTAGACAGGGCTATTAATACAAATCATCACTAAAATTGCAATTAAAAGAGCGGTAATCCTTATGGGAGACTTCAATTTACCAGATGTTTACTGGCTTGAGTCTTTTGCAGGTTCCTCAGCTCTAAATAAATAATTATATGAGTTAATGTTGCGATTGTGGCTAGTGGTTCCGAACACCACATAGACTTATACCCAATCTAGTGAGAGGCGCTCGACCTACAGTAGCAGGACAACTTACAGAGCCTGCAACTGATACACTGACCGGATGCATTTGCAACCACTGCCTGATCATACAAACGGTATGTGGTTCCTATGCAATACTGATCTCATATATCCTGATATTAATCAAGGATCTTTTTAAGTGTCTAGCCTACAATAACCAGGGGTACATTAGGCTGATCTGTTTAAGCATAGCCACCTCCAAATAGTGAAGACTTTACCACTAGATAGCACTTTTTTCTGCAGCAGACTGACAATTGATTTAACTAACTCAGCTGCATTAAGGAGGAGGGAATATATCTCTTCAACTTTGATAATAGCCCTCCAACATTACAATAAGGAGGGATTACTTAGTGCTAATATATTACCCCATATACATTGTATATGGTGATACAGGTCTGTGTGTCAAGCTTTTTAACTATATAGTTATTTAGCACATATCTCATCACACCCTGATTATAGCAGGCTTCTGACTGGGATATACGGTCATTTTTACTCTCATTTATGTACACCCCTTTATTTTAAGAGATATACCATTAAAATTATTTTTAATCCTCATCACTTACCATTACTATTACTATTTACTTTAGAGTTTTGCAGGTTCCGCCAGAAGCAGGGATATGCTGGATTCCATGCAAGGGGCATCTCTCACGCAATTAGTGGGTGAGCCAACGCGCAAGGAAGCAATCCTGCATTTCATTCTACTTACAAATGTAGATGGTGTATCAGATGTACTTGTGGGTGAGAACTTGGGTTCCAGTGATAATCAATCAGTGAGATTTAGTATAGACACAGAGACTGAATCATAACACACAAAAACAAATGTTTTAGAGGGCTGACTTCAGATATGGGAAATTATTTAAGGAATTCTTTAGCAGGGTGGAGGTATTTGAGTGGAGTGCAGAAGCAGCGGGAAAAACTAAAAGATGCAATAATAAAAGCAACAGACATTTGTGTCAGGCAGGTTAGTGAAAAGAAAGCGGATATGGTTTTCAAAGGAGGTGGCAGGTTTTGTCGAAGCTAAAAAGACAGCTTTTAGAAAATATAATCAGACAAAGGGAGGAGGGTAGAGAACTGTATTAGGCAAGGCAGGAGGAGGCTAAGCAAATACTCTGATGTGCTAAGGCCCAAGCAAAAGAGAAAACAGCTGTGTCAGTACAGAGGGGAAACCTTTTTTAGGCACAGAAGCGAAAGGAGAAAAACCAAAAAGGAGGAATAATAGTAAGACTAAAGAAAAAAGGGAATTATCTTGTTTAGAGGATGGGGGGGGGGGGAAGAAAGGGTATAGCAGACCATCTTAATTATTTTTGCTAAGTCTTCACCGTTGAAGGTGAGAAATAGAAAAGGAAATGGAAAGGAGTTGGACACAAGTCTATTTGGGCCAGATGGGATACATCTAAGGATATTGAAAGAACTCAGGGGTGTGCAGGCAACACAACTAACAGATCTATTTAGCCAGTCACTATTAACAGGTGAAGTGTCAGATGACTGGAGAAAAGCAAGCGTAGTCCCACTTCACAAGAGGCGAAATAGGGAAGAGGCCGGTAAGTACAGGCCTGTGAGCCTGATGTCCGTTGTGGGGAAATGAATGGAAACATTGCTGAAAGACAGAATTGCTGTTTAAGTCAAGCACCCTACAAGATCCCAGGCAGCATGGGTTTACTGGAGAGAGACCAGATCAAACAAATGTAATTGAATTATTTGACTGGGTGACTAAGGATCATGGTTGGGTATATATCTGGATTTTTAGTAAGACTTTTGGCACTGTCCCAAATAGAAGACTGATAAACATGTTGCAATGCTTGGGATTGGAGCCTAAGGTGGAAGAATGGACAATACATTGAAGGAAAAGTGACAGAGGTGTGGTAAAAAGAGCACAGAGGAGAGGGAACGTGACCAGTGGAGTACCTCAGGGATCTGTACTGGGACCAGTGCTCTTAATATCTTTATTCGTGACATTACAAATAATTTGTCTTTTTGCAGATGACACAAAGATCTGCAACAGTGTGACACTCCAATGGGGGGGGGGGAGCAGGGGGGAAGAGAAGAAGTGTCATGATTTAGGTAAATTGTAGGAATGATCAAGAGTGTGACAACCGCAATTTAATGGCAAAAAATGCAAAACAATGCGCTTGGTTCACAAAAATTCATAGGCAGAATACAGAATATACGATTAATGGCACTACAATATCAAAATATTATAGAGGTAAGGGACCAGGGAGTCCTCATTACAGCAGACTTAAAAGTAGGCGAGCAATGTAACAAAGCAATGCGGAAAGCCGGCAGGATGTTAGGTTGAATGTATGTATATCTTATTTCTATAGCGCCATTTATGTACATAGCGCTTCAGAGCAGCAATACATGTGACATAATAATATAACACATAATGGTGTTATAAGTGCTTCAGACATAAAAGTAACATTTAGAAAAAAGAAGTCCCTGCCTTGAAGAGCTTACAATCTAATTGGTAGGTAGGAAGAACGTACAGAGACAGTAGGAGGGTGTTATGGTAAGCGAGTCTGAAAGGGGTCGATGTATGAGGTGTATAGTATCAGCCACAGAGCTATTCATATGCTTCGTTAAGCAGGTGGGTTTTAAGATGGATACAAAAGAGATGGGGGAGCACAATAGTCGGAAACAGGCAGTGTTATAGAATTGATAGTTACTCTTTTCTAAGGTGAAGCAGTTGTAACCTGAATGGGTGTGGTGGCTCAGGTGTCTAATATTTAAGATGGAGCTTATAGGTGGATAGAGAGGGTGCCATTCGGGTATTGAGGGGAAGGGCATTCCAGAGGTGTGGGTCAGTCAGTGAGAAATGTTTACGGCGGGAGAGGGCTTTAGATACAAAAGGGGGTATAAAGACATTCTTGAGCAGAACGCAAGAGTCGGGACGGTGTATAGTGAGAAATTAGGGCTGAGATGTAAGGAGGGGAAAAGTAGTGTAAAACTGAGCCTTAAAACTGAGGAGGAGAATTTTGTGTATAATACAGGATTAAATAGGAAGCCAGGAGAGGGATTTCAGCAAGAGAGACGCCGAGACAGATTTAGGAGAGAGTAAAGTAATTCTAGCAGCAGGGTTTAGGATAGATTGAAGGGGAAACAGTAGAGAGGCCGGAAGGCTGAACAGTAGAAGATTACAATAGTCAGGAAAGAATGATTGTTTGCATTTTAGCAGTGGAGCAACAGAGGGTGTATCTTAGCAATGTTATGGAGGAATAAATACCAGTTTTTAGCTTTATTGTGAATGGAAGAGGAGAATGTGAGGGAGGAATTGAACCTAACATCTAGGCAGCGTGCTTGTGATACTGGGTGGATGTTAGTGCTGTCAAGAGTAACATAGAAGTGGGTAGTAGGGCCAGGCTTGGGAGGAAGTATGAGGAGCTCAGTCTTTGACATGTGAAGTTTGAGTCGACGGAGGACCATCCAGGATGGATGTATAGAAAGAGGTATTACCAGCATTTGATGCTGCATCGTCAAAAGGCGCCAGAGACCAGGTGAGTTACAGAAGCCTTGTGCGCACGCTCCTGCAGCATTTAATTTAAATGCTTTGGGGAGAGCGCAGGGCCTCTGAAAGCGCTGCATCCCTAGCAGAAAATGTTGCGCACCACTGGCATAGAGGATGAAAGGGACGGGGGGCAGGGTATAAACTTTCAAATATATGTAGGGGTGTGTTAGGAACCCTATGCTGTTGCAGTGCGTGCCCGGAGAAAGTGGTGTAAGGTTCCGCGGCGGCCCGGCAGTAAAGGGCGCCGCCATGTTATTGCGCAACATCGGAGGGCACTGGCAGAGCAGAGAGGTCGCGCATGCGCAATGCAAGCGCGCGAACGACGGGCCAATAAGGGAAAGGCTTCGTTGGTGTACTACAACTCCCATGAGCTCTAGCGTAGTCACCTGATGCCTGGGAGCCAATCAGAGGGCTGGAATCGCGAGAGGAGGAAAGGGAAGCGTGGGGGAGAGACCACGCTAGGCAGAGGGGAACCGGAGGGCAAAGGAAGAGGTAGTGTGGGTGCAGGGGGTCCGTGACCCGCCTGCATAGGACAGATCTTCCCCGCAGGCCCTAAGAGAATCCCTGAGCCACCGTAGAGTGAGTTGCTGTAGGGACGCCCTATAGTGGTAGCGTTATTCCCTTACTGAGTAACAGTTAGGGACAAAGGTGCAGAGTTGCGGTTGCTGCAGTCATCTGGGACCAGGTTGCCGAGCATCGTGTCATCAGAAAGCAAAGCGTTGGATCGACGGATCCTTTTTGAAGCTGTTTCCGGTCACCGCAGTGACCGGAAGGTATTTACAACAAGTGCACCAACACCGGTCAACAGGCGCTGATCCCGCCTTAGGGAACACTGTTTTGGGACACTAGTGGAGTGGCCAAAGGACTGAGCCTATATAACTATTTAGTATATGGACACGGTGTGGGGCACGCGGTGACGGGACAGAGACATTACCCCTTAGGAGAGTGGCCGAGCCACTAGTGCTATAAGGACAATTCAAGTTAGCTGCGTGTTATGTGTTATTGCCATGATAAAGTGATAAGTATGGTATGTGTTATTGCCTCAGTTAAGCACTAGGGTTATTATTGCATTCTAGTAAAGTCAGTTCAAGCATTCAGATATATGTGTGTGGTTATGGTTCTTGCCCAGGGGAATCTTACATGATGGGGATCCTGGGTAAGTGGAGGCGCTGCCGTTAGTATAAAGTGTTACCCCAGGCTCCCAGCTAGCGGAGGCTCAGATTTCCTGGAGCCACAGGTGTGTGCAGTACCCAAAGTCTCTTTAGAGCGTCAGAAAGAGGGCTACATATATAAAGGGATTCAATGTACATGTGGGAAGCATATTTTAGAGAAAGAGGAGTGCTAGAACAAGAGGCCATTCTCTGAAGCTGGAGGGTGGCAGGCTAAGGGGAAATGTGAAGAAGTACTTATTTGTGGAAAGGTCTCCCAGAAGACATGGTTAGGGCGAATACAGTAAGGGAATTCAAACAAGGTTGGGATAGACGTAAGGCTAGATCAGGGTACGCAAACTGGGGGTTGCGAGATTTTTCTTGGTGGGGGGGCGCGGGCGATTTCAGAGGTCCCGCACTCTTCCCTGAGGCTTTTAAATTAAATGCCGGGGGATCGCGCTCTACTTACCGAGATTCACACAGTTTCAGGGCGCGTCACCATGGCAACAAATGACACCGCGGGGTCAAGTGACGTCGAGGGTCACGTGATCCCACACGACCCCGCAGCGTCATTTGACGCCGCACCGAGGTAAGGGGGAGGGGGCACGACAACAGAGGACAGCAGGCGGGGGGGGGGGGGGCGCGGAACAAAAGGGGGGGGGCGGGGGGGGGGGGGGGGGCGCCGCAACAAAAGTTTGCGCTCCCCTGGGCTAGATAGAAAGGAAAGGTTAAAATAGGGTCTGTGGTTGACCATTTTCCTAACAGTGGTTCTTATCTGCCATAAAACGCTCCGTTTCTATATTTGACAAGATTGTAGATCTAAAAGATAGTAGTATTAAGAGTACAACGTGCCAATCTTGTGCAGCTCGACAGACAACTGATAATACATGCAAGAAAAAACATTACATTACAACACTTTACAATAAAAGATACACCCAGTTGATTAAGTTGAAGATGTTGCAAGGGAAAGATAAGGCAGCAGATAACTTTTCTTAATACTTACATCTTAATTTGTCTAGGATTTTTCCTCCGCACATGGTTGCCAAGATTGCTTTAACTGAAAATACTGTCAGCTTCCCATAGCCTTCACTGTAACAGAAAGGCCAACACAATGCATTACTCAGAGGAAACAATCAAAGTAGGAAAGGCTTAAGCAGGAAGATTAACCTCTTCCATGCTACAAGAGCCTTAAAATGCACTACTTTTCCACTATAAAAACAAACTGCCTGTGATGAAGCACTGCATTTCTGGCCCCCAGTAATGAAGGCATTTAGATGTACAGTATAACACATATATATACATAACATACATTTACTGGTTCAGACAAAATTCACTGGAATGGCAGTGTTTGAACAGAAATGCAATTTCAAACTTCAAGAATGTTTTTTTTGAATCATAAGCAAGGTCTAGAAAACAGATAAATAATGGAAAAAAGATTTGAATGTTCACTGTGTACATTGTCCGCTCATTCTCAAACCTCCAACATGTAAATAGATGAAGCATGGTGATCACCGCACGACACGGAGGACACCACAGAGGCAAAGCCCACAAAGGCATGCCGTGCAGCACAGGTACAGCGCAGGTGCAGCGCAGGTGCAGCACAGCATTTGTGCATTTTTCATTCATACAATATTATTGTTGTTTATTGGTAACGCACCAACATATTCTGCTGTGCGGTACAACGGAGGCACAGAGATTTGATCATTTCATAAACTGTTACATACAAATATGGACAAGCATGTACAAGCACATACAAAGAGGTAATGACGGCCCTGCCCATTGGCGCGTTAAGATGACCAGCCGCGTTGTATAATGTCAGGCATCTCTATACTTTCAGGGAATAGGAATTCTCGATCAATAGGAAAAAACAGAATGGTAACATAGATGGAAAGGTACACGTCAGTGTGTTGTACACGTCAGTGTGTTGTACACGTCAGTGTGTTGTACACGTCAGTGTGTTGTACGGCTCTGCTGCCAGCAAACTGATTACGTAGGCGATGATGCGACATTGACGGTGTGCGGTTCAATCAGTCCATGCTTCAGCACCGGTGGCTCAATCAGTCCATGCTTCAGCACCAGTGGCTCAATCAGTCCCAGCTTCAGCACCGGTGGCTCAATCGGTCCCTGCTTCAGCACAGGTGGCTCAATCGGTTCCTGCTTCAGCACATGTGGTTCAATCTGAGGTTCAGTCTTCCATTGAGCCTCTGATTGAGACACTTGTGCTGAAGCTGGGATATCGTGAAAACCCAAGTTGTTCAACTTGAGTTGACGTTGAGGACTGGAGTTGAGTGCCCCTGCTGTGGTGTATGAAGGAGATCATTGAGCATCAGAGGCAGGAGAGGCAGGAGAGGCAGCAGCTGTAACTGCAGGAGAGGCAGGAGAGGCAGGAGAGGCAGGAGAGGCAGGAGAGGCAGCAGCTGTAACTGCAGGAGAGGCAGGAGAGGCAGGAGAGGCAGCAGCTGTAACTGCAGGAGAGGCAGGAGAGGCAGCAGCTGTAACTGCAGGAGAGGCAGCAGCTGTAACTGCAGGAGAGGCAGGAGAGGCAGCAGCTGTAACTGCAGGAGCGGCAGGAGAGGCAGCAGCTGTAACTGCAGGAGAGGCAGGAGAGGCAGCAGCTGTAACTGCAGGAGAGGCAGTAGCTGTAACTGCAGGAGAGGCAGGAGAGGCAGCAGCTGTAACTGCAGGAACGCTTCCATGAATATGATTATTACTACTCTCTGCTGTTAAAGGTGCAAATCCAGTTTCAATAAAGTAAAATATATATATTAATCATGTTGTGTACCATTTTAAGCTCTGGTTTAATCGTTTTCACATGTTATGGAGTTGGTGGATTTATTGCAGATATCGCTAATTTGGGCACGATTACACACATCGCACTTTGGTGACTCCAGACCATAGTTTCTTCAGTGCTGTATTGCTTGATCTAAATAGCTACATATATATTTTTATTGAAATCTATTCAACGCTGCTCAACTCAAGGGTAGATTTGTTTTTTTTAAAGCGCTGTTCTTAAATACTTTTCAATATTTAAAAGGTAGAGAATCATTTAAAAATAAAACATGGCAACACCTTTGTTCAGCCCCCTCTCCTCACAATATTATGGGGGAGTGATGGCGGGGGGAACCGACCCACAGAGTCCTTTAGTAGATACAAGTTGTGCATTTGCACACAGAACCATGAACTCCCCCGTACGGTTCTGGTGCTCACAGCATCCTGCTGCTGATCCACCTTCCCCATAATCAGCATAAAGAACAGAGAATGGTGGCAGCCTGCACACAGGAACTTTCTAATCCCCATCTTCAGTGAAACACTTTGTATTTGCTGGTAGACAGAAGATACACTTTATGGAGGTCATTCTGATGGAGGCACCTTGTTTAATGAATAACCCTATCGCACAGAATCTCTCATTGAAGTCCAGGTTTGTGAAGCTTTTCTTACCACTTGCAAAAAAACAAAGAAAAGATGCTTCAAAGTTATTGGCCTCTAAACCCCTCCTGTGTGCCAACTCTATGCTGTGTATAATGAACAAGACTTTCCTAGCGTGAAACAGCTGCTGCGCTATACGTGGAATCCCCTCTGCTGCAGACACATTTATGGAGAGATTTTGTTGTTCCCCCATGCAAGATACTGCTGGGCACTTTGCAGCTTCCTTTCAGCAGCCATTTTAACGCAGCAGTCCGTGCTAATCGACATCATTTTTTACTTCCATAAAAGATCTCTACCCTTTTCAACGTGGTTTTTAATTTTAAAATCGGAAGTTCCGCTCAGCAGATACAGTATACGCGTTGGAACCATTAAGTGTCTGGGAGACTGAAATGGAGCTCTTCCCAGAGCAGTGTAAAGTTTACCATGGTTAGCCTAAGAAACTAAAAACACAACAACATGTGTGCCCCATTGTGATAGAGATCCAGCAGCTGTATACAGGGGTATTACCACGCTTTGAATTGCAAACATTATTAGAACCTGCTGTAGTAGTTTGTTCACTGGGCAACATGAGGCATTACACAAACTTTGTTAAAAAGTCAAAACCAAATGTGTATTTTAAAAAGGTAATCTTTTCCATGTGAAGCACCGGATTATAATTGTAATCAGAGTCTCTGTACACAAGTGGACAACCCTATGAAAGAAATACAGAACGTTACCATTAGCAGTAATTGGTCCATCACAGAAAAACCTTGCAGTTTGTCAAATGACTCATCACATCACTATTTTACAAGCACTGCCATTCAAATGAACACAATAAAGCATACAATGTTAGATTATAAAGCTTTTCATAGGATACCATTTAATATGTTCTGCTGTAATTACGTTTGTACAGCTGCGTCTTGCTATGGATGCGCCAATGCCAAACAAGATGTACTTTACACAATTTAGTGTTGAATGAAATACACATACTGTTTGAATCTCCGCTTGCCAAGCAACATTTCCTAGACTTTCATTGGCCTTTTCTGAGCTACTCCCTAGCACCTGAGAGAATATATGTCCTTCCAAGTTCCAAGCACCCATGAGAAAAGATCTGCTTCCCGTTTCCTAATTCCTAAGAGTGTTTTGAGCTTGCTAACGTTGTGTACAGATGTAGCAAGATTTACTGTTTTGGGCACCAAGGACTAACACGCCGAAATCCGCCAATACAAAATCAGTACATTTTGCGGCCCGGGAGGATTAAAGCAGGAACCCCGCACCGTTAATCCTGCCGGGCTAGCCAGTCTGTAAGAGATGCACAGAGGAGCCCCAGAGAGAAGCAGTCTCCCTGTGACTCCCTGAGCAGCTTTCAAAGGACCAATTCATGCCCTTTTAATATTTTTTTTACATAGGATTGAAGCAGGGGGTCTCCGAAGCTGAACCGCATTAATTTTAGCTCCAGGGACCCCCTGCTTCCAGAGCTAGACCTCCAAAGGGGGTGCCATTATCTCCTGCACGTTTTTGTTTTTTAAAGCATCTCTTGGATTTCCGCTGGTCTGTCCAGCCCTTGATAACGAAGATGTCCGAATGTGGGCCTCTGTCATGAGCGGGAATACTACAGGACCATCTACATCAAAGAGGTTGGAAAGGACATTTAAATCATAGGTTTAATTCCAAAGAGGATAGATGTGGATCTTTCCCCCAAACATCTCAGAATAAAAGTGTTTCATTAATAGGAGAATAGATCAGCCCTGCAAAGACTTGGAGTTATCTGGCGTGATCTTCACTGACTGGAAGACACTTGTACTCATTTTTAGCATTTCTCGTTTCATAGACTGAGTAAGTCTTGCTGTTTTTGTGAACAACTAAATAGCATATTTTGCCCTCAAATTCCAGTCAATGGCCTCTAGCAGTTATGACATGTTTCCAAGTATATAAAAGAGAACACCTGTTTTTATCTAGTGGAAAAGAAGTTATATCAGTGGCGCTCAACACTGTAATGATCAAAGCAATTCTAATAGATATTATAAAATATATATTATAAAATATACAACCAGAGCCACGGAAATCGCCCGTCTGATTGGATGCTCCACGTGGTAAGGGTAAACATGTAAATATACAAAGAAATCAAATCATAGCATAATACTGTAAAACATACACATACATAAACAAACAACACTTAACAAACGCTGAGAACAACAGGTAACTACTCACAATGGCATTTAATATGGCATATCATTAATATCATAAAATACACTTATTACACATAAAATAGTACATAAAAACATATATTAGGTTCAGGCAAGATTCTCCAACTCGGGTGGGGGTACCTGCTTACCGAAAACAGGATGTAATCAGGCAATGGATAATTCAAAGAGTATCCCCTCTTATGGATAGCTGCTGCTGCTGCTGCTGCTGCTGCTGCTGTTGTTAACACCTGGGCTCAGACGAGGAGTCTATTATGGGCAGGGACAGGTTTTTCCAGCTAGCTGCGTCTGCCTCAGTCCTCTCCCAGCACTGCAGAAGCTCCAGGACCACACACAGAGATACTTCCTGGTCTGCCCGCACCACGTGCACCAAACACAGCAATGCTGAAATGTTGGATATTCCTACGCCAGCATGTGCTTTCCCACAGCTCACAGCTCACAGCTCACAGCTTCGGAAGGGTACAGCACTCACACCCGAGTAGTGGGGACCTCACAGAACCACCCTACGCGTTTCGAAAGTCTTGCTTTCTTCCTCAGGGGTTAAAAGTAAGAGGGGATACTCTTTGAATTATCCATTGCCTGATTACATCCTGTTTTCGGTAAGCAGGTACCCCCACCCGAGTTGGAGAATCTTGCCTGAACCTAATATATGTTTTTATGTACTATTTTATGTGTAATAAGTGTATTTTATGATATTAATGATATGCCATATTAAATGCCATTGTGAGTAGTTACCTGTTGTTCTCAGCGTTTGTTAAGTGTTGTTTGTTTATGTATGTGTATGTTTTACAGTATTATGCTATGATTTGATTTCTTTGTATATTTACATGTTTACCCTTACCACGTGGAGCATCCAATCAGACGGGCGATTTCCGTGGCTCTGGTTGTATATTTTATAATATATATTTTATAATATCTATTAGAATTGCTTTGATCATTACAGTGTTGAGCGCCACTGATATAACTTCTTTTCCACTTCTATAGCCTGACTAGGGGTCAGGGTTATATCACCGGCTGCCAGCTCACTGTGGGATATAGCGCTACCTATTTGTTTTTTCACCTGTTTTTATCTAGCTACTGTAGTATACAGATTAATATTCCATAAATACCAAAACACCCACATCTGATCTATAGATTTACACTTTTTTAGCCTATTTGACTATATAGTAAAACAGTAATATTTTCTGAACACTCACCTCTATACTTAAATCTGGAACCTCGTTCTACAATTTTTTGTTTGAAAGTTTTTGTTTTTTGTCAGAACACTTTGTTAAGTTTTTCAGATTTAGTTCCAGAGAAGAATACGCTCGTTTCCAACTAAGGGACTGATTCTAAGTCCGAGGTACAAAAAATTGAGCAGTGCGATAACTGGTGCCTCCTTTATTCTTATCCATCGGTTAAAACTACAAATATCTCAGAAACTGGGAGGCTATTCCATCAATCAACTACCCTTTCTGTGAAATGCATCGTCCCATTTCTCCTGAGACTCCCACACACAAGTTCTAAAGTATGACATCTTGCTCTAGCATTTCCCAGTCTCCCTTTGAAATACATTTTCTGTTGTAGGCCATGTACCATTTTAGTAGGTTTCTTTTGTTGCATAACCCAAGATATATCTATATTCTTCTGGAGATATAGTATAGCTTTAAGAACGGAATACATTAGTTCTTATAAGGTTAACCAGATGCTCTATAACAGCACTACAACCTCTACCTGTTGCTATTACCTATCCCACAGCCTTTTCCAATACAAAACGCAGGCTTTCTCCACCACTTTGTTATATTGTTTGCAAACTGAAATAACGACTCCCAGTTCCCTTCACTGGGGTTGCACTACTTCAATATACCACCATAATTATTATTATTACCCCTGATGTATTTTCTTTCATCTATTTGTATTGGCACTGTATGGCTGAATGACTAGTCCCTTCACTACTCTTCAGAACAGTATGTGCTAAGAAGCTGAATTCAGTGAATCTGTCTTTGTCCCACTTCACTACAAGCACTGATACACTATTATACTACATGATTATAGTAGGCGTGACGGTGCATGCGATTTTGCGCGCTGCAAGAACAAAGTGCAGCAGCTGATAAGGGCCGGCCATTGTGCTTGCGAGCGCGATGCAGAGCGACCGCGCAGATTTTTCAAACTACCAATTATTTTGTCTTTTTGCATGGCGGCTGCATCACGTGAGCAGTTCAGCCAATCAGAGCGAACTAGCCTGGTGACGCATCAGCCACGCCTCCCCAATCGCTGGACACGCAGTTCACCCATCACTGGGGCGACATGCACGTGCGACACAATGCGCGCTGTCACGCCTACTATAATCTCTGCCTGAATACACCATTTCCTGCAGCAGGGCACTGTTGCTCTATTCATGGAGCCATCATCCTAGTTGAGCTTTTGCCCTTCCCGGTGGTAACTCAGATCCCAACAATCTTGTTACTCAGAGAGGCCTTCTGTTCTGTTAACTTGAGACCCACATTCTGATATTTGTGATGAAGGCTGTTTTTGAATCTCATAAGGGCATAAGGGCATCAAGGACATGCGTTACCAAGCCACAAGTATAGGAATATATGTTGCCAACTTAATCTCATACTGGTGTTCCTCTTCCTTCACTGGTGAAAATAATAACGCATTGGTCATTGAAAATCTGTTGAGAATTTGTCTTTGAATTATACACTTACACAACAAATGTGCCAATTTCAGCAAGAGAAACAAATAAGTTTACTAACCTGTCATAAGCAGCTATCATGAAGTTAAGCAGAAGGCTGATTGACTGATCCACACCAATCTGGTGAGTAGACGGAAGGCGTTTGTTCAGCTGGTAGTATATTGATGATATAATTGTTTCCAGTCGAGACACATTGATCTCTGTGTTGTGATCCAGTGTGTTAAGGCCATTGTCACGAAAGGCTTCTATCATATTCCAAATGTCAACAAGGTGTACTAAAAGTAAGAGCAGGAAATGCATAAATATAATAAAGTAGTAATGCTTCATATTATACATGCAAAACAAATAGTGAACGTGTACATAACCGCTTAGTTAATGTTACCGTTAAATGATTGTATGCGTCACCGGGACACCAATGAGGGATAATGGCATTGCTTGATTACAGTTCTGCACAGGGTATTTCATTACAGTGCCTATGCCTGTAGTCACCGATTCAAGAATTTGAAGCGACAGATTTTGCTGGTACATAGTTGAAAAACGGACAGCATGGGAAGCATATTTGCTACATTTCTAGGGGATTACTAATCTACATATGCATATTTATGTGTATACACAGGACATGACATTTCAAATCCAGCTGTACAAGCCAGTACAAAACCTTTAGTCTTCACAAGTTTAACAAAAGTAGCGCAACAAAATAATACAATTCTAACTTAATTCTGAAAACACCTTGAGCTCCACAAGGGTTTGCAACTCATTGGTGTACGAGTTGCTGGCTCTTCTAGCACTGAAGGGGTTATATTAAAGTAATAACCTGTACTTTCCCTGTTCAGCCTCTCCTGCTCTTATTTCTACATTTCATCTTAATGGGCTTTTATTTCTCTTTACCTTCTCTCCAACACTTTCCCTATGCTCTTTGCATTTCTCCAATTTTTCCCATTTTTTATGTTTAAGGGGTCTAAGGGTTTTTTTATGGGGTTAACACTTATTTTATTTGTTCTGTTTATTTTGAACATATACATTTCTATTTGATCATACATTTACAATTCAGAAAAAATATATTTACATGGTTAAATTTAGCATAGGTTGAACTTGAACAGATGTCTTTTTTCAACCTCATCTACTATGTTATGCTCACATTCTGATATACAGTATTGTGAAGATTCCCAGAGGAGCCAAATCTCACAGAATTGATCAAAACATCCATTGAAACAGGCTTGTGAGACGTTCCATAAGTTTAACTTCTTTCATTTTTTTTGTAAAATCATTGGCATTGGTGGAGGTTCTTCCTTTTTCCAGAAGTTGGCTGTAGGGCATCTGGTGGCCGATAATGTGTGTTGAATCAATATTTGAAAATGTTTAGGGATTTCTTTTTTTATTAAATAAAATAATGCAGTAAATGGATCTCTTGAAATTCTTTGGGTTAGTTCTTCAATCAAATCAAAGACCTGGGACAAAGTTAGGAAATTTTGGGACAAGACCTCCAGATATGTAACATTGTACCAACCTAACGACATCCTCTCCAGCATCTGTTGGAATATGGTGGACATATTTTATGTAGTCTGTCTGGTACAAAGTACCAACAAGTAGGTTTTTATAGCCATTCACTTCTATATTAGAACAAAATCGAGCATACAGTATGGCTTCCCGTTCTTTTAGGTGTATACTCATACTGTAGCTAGTTTTTTTCCCCCCCAATAAAGCACATATTTTTTTATCTGGGTACAATACATGTTTTGTAAGAGATATATATTGGAAATACGTCCTTTCGTAAAGGAAGAATAAATGCACAATCAAAACAAGAAAGTTCTCCCAATCTATTCCTAGGTAAATTCAGTGTATATAATGTCTCAGTAGCAGGAAGCAGAAAAAAAAATCAATCAGATTTGGGAAGATTATGTTATGTTGACAATTCAGCAAAAGATTTTAATGTTCCAGAAGAGCAATTTTTTTAATAGTCTTGTAATTCCCGCCTCTTGCCAAGAAGAGACATTTCTGTATTCACATGCATCTGGAAATTGTGGATTGGAGAAAAGTGGGAGAATTGTGGATGGGCTTTGAGTTAATCCAGTTATTTCGGCCCATTTGCCCCAGTAGAAGAGAGCAAGAAATTAACGGAATGGCATATATTTCTCTGGGGAGATTTGATTTCGGAATCCAACGTACATTTTCCAATGGGGTGGGGGATAACTTATGTTCAATTTCCACCCGTCATTTGGGATTTGTTTTGGTGTGCCAATAAATAGTTGAAAATGGTGCAGCTGCTAGATAACAGGTGAAATTAAGATGGGCCAAACCAAGTATACAGTTCCCCATTTAATCTTTACATTTCTCCTCCTCTGCATTTGTCTGCCGAGGATCTCAACACGCCACGTTGCACCCATAATGTTGCGTCATGCAGAATTCACAGCAGTGAGGAGCAAGCTTTATAGCCATGGTGGTAAGTGACAGCACTGCCGCAGTCTACTACAATGCACATTCCCCAGCGCTCTTCTGGTGCAACTGGCAGTGATCCGCCAAAAACTTTTACAGAAGTCAATGAGGCAGGTCGCACGGGGCACTCGCCAGGCTCAATTTCTAGGTTGTGTGTGTGTGTGTTCCGGTCATATCCTTCTTGCTTCCTCAAATGAAACCATAAGTTACATCACTCAAAATAAATAGAGTACAGAGCTCCTTCCTCAATTTAAAATACAAACCTTTGGCAGCTTCTTCGGAATAGTTTTCTATATCCTTGTTCAAAACCAAATGGTTTGCGGGGCTTTATAGCAGATGTTCGCTTTGCAGAACATAGATTTACTTCAAGTGCACAACGAATTCAGATGGGGGCTAGAAAACCTTCTCTATTGTCCTCTAGTTTACTGAGAATTACTATATATCGAACCATATGGCTACCATAAAAATAATAAAGCCAACTGCAGGACTCCACTACAATGATTATATGTACATACACACTCATACAGGTAAGTACATCAGCAATCCACCTAAATAGAAAGTTAACTGCCTGGGTGCAAGCTGCAAACATGATGGTAATACAAGTTGGTGAGAACAGTCAGTAGATCTTTATTTATTTTTATGTATAAAATGTTTTACCAGGAAGTACATTGAGAGTTACCTCTCGTTTTCACGTATGTCCTGAGCACAGAGTTATAATGACAAATACATGGTTACAAATAAAAAGTTACGAGTGAAAAGGGTTATACAGTAAATTATATACAAGACATTGTATGCACAGTTAAAGATAATATATATTATAGGCGTATATATAACAGTTACAGACCAGATTAAAAAATGAGCCAGCTTTAGTTTTGAAAGAACTTAGACTGGTGGTGGCTGTGAGAGTCTCCGGTAGGTTGTTCCAGTTTTGGGGTGCACGGTAAGAGAAGGAGGAGCGTCCGGATACTTTGCTGAATCTTGGGACCATGAACAGTCTTTTGGAGTCTGATCTCAGATGATAAGTGCTGCATGTGGTAGGGGTGAGGAGCTTGTTCAGATAGCTGGGTAGCATGCCCAGAAAGTATTTGAAGTCAACACAGGAAAGATTAACGTTGCACCTAGACTCGAGTGATGACCAATCTAGTTCTTTGAGCATTTCGCAGTGATGTGTGTTATAGTTGCATTGGAGAACAAAACGGCATATTGAATTGTATAGGGTATCAAGTTTGCCATGGTGAGTTTGGGGTGCCATGCCATATACAATGTTCCAATAGTCTATAATTGGCATCAGAATCTGCTGTGCGATGCGCCTTCTGACCAGCAGACTTGGGGAGGATTTGTTCCTGTAAAGTACACCTAGTTCAAACCAAATGCCCAAATATTTGAAAGTAGTAACAGGGGCTAGGCTAGTATTAGAGTTGGTTCTGATCTGTAGATCCTTCATTGGAAGCTTTAGAAATTTAGCCTTGGTTCCAAATACCATTGTTAAAGTCTTGTCAGTGTTTAGAAACAGTTTGTTTTGGGTTATCCAATTTTCAAGTCTTGTCCAAGGTCAGAGAGGTTAGGGCTTTGTGCATATAAGATTGTGTCATCCACATACATGTGTATTGAGGCTCCCTTACAAGCTGTAGGAAGATCATTGATGAACACTAGAAGAGAAGGGGACCCAGAACAGAGCCTTGTGGGACACCGCAGGTGATATCCAAGGGGTTGGAGTTGGTACCCGAGATAGACATGTTGGGATCTACCTGATAGGTAGGAATGAAACCAGTATTAAAGCATGCTTCCCTATTTCAAGAGCACTGGAGTTTGTTTAGCAAGATAACATGATCAACAGTATCAAAAGTCTTTGCAAAATCTAGGAATATTGCACCAGTAAGTTGTCCCAGTTCCATCCCACATTGGATCTCATTACAAACATTTAAGAGGGTAGTTACCGTGGAGTGTTTTGGGTGAAAGTCAGATTGGAATTAGCTAGGGAAATTTGTCTTGTTATAGTAATCTCGTAATTGGGAGTGAACACATTTTTCCATGACTTTGGATAGTATTGGGAGAAGAGAGATTGGCTTGTAGTTTGAAACAGTGTTTTTGTCTCCACTTTTGAAGACTGGGACAACTCCGGTAGTTTTTCAGGTCTTAGGGAAATTACCTGAAGACAAGATAGAGTTGATTAGTGAAGCAAGGGGTTTGGCAATGGCTGGGGCACTAAGTCTTAGGAACTTAGATAACAGTAGGTCAGGTCCATATTGGCTGCCTCCCCCCGTACTCTTATTTTGCATAGTAGAGCATGGGTATCAGAGTTTTAAGTACTCCGATTGAAAATAGTCGAGTGCAGAATCGGGGGTCGGGATTTAAGTCGATTCTGTACCAAGGGCAGCTGGCAAGATCAGTCAGAAACTGTTGTGGGTTAAAGTTCCTAAACGTTCTAGTGAGGGGAACTTCAGGGCTTGCTTGGGGTGGTCTGTTTTCCTTACACAGTACACTAATTGCATGGTCACTGAAAATGTCAAGTAGGATGCCAGAGGATTGGATTCTGCTGGGATTAGAGGAGAGAATCCAGTATAGCAAGGAATGGTTGTGAGATTTCAGGTTCGTCCATGTGGGTTGGGAAATTAGTTGTGTTAGGTTAAGTGACTTGAGTTGTATCTGGATTTTGTGGTTTTTAGGGTCGATCCAAATGTAGTTGAAATCCCCGAGAACTAGCAGCTCACTATTCTTTTTCCACGAGGAAATTGAGCTAATAAACTGGGTGATAGCAGTCAGGGATTGTAGTGGGGCTTTAGGGGGCCGGTAGATGCCATCAATAAGAACGGGCTTAAAAAAGGAGATGCAAACTTTGCCAAGTAGGATTTCAAAAGAGGGTGGGCTTGGGGAGCAATCTAACACTGTAAATTGTAAGGGGTCTGCAATATAACACCCCTCCTCCTTGCTTTGACCTTTCTTTCCTAGAAATGGTGATAGTTGCATCGAGGGTTTTAGGAGTTAGCCATGTTTCTGTGATAATAATGACTTTGGGTTTATGCATAATGCACCATGCCTATAGTTAATCCAGTTTGGGCAGCAGGATATTTACATGGGCGACAAACAGACCGTTTTGGAATTTGAAGGGGTTATTCTCAGGGGTATGGGACAGGGTTTAAAAGGGAGGGCCCGGGTTACGTCCAACATCACCTGCTAAAGAGAGTAACAGTATAAATAGAAATTTGAGTAGTTTGCAAGTTGTATAAACATACAAAAAGTTTGTTTAGAACAGATCAGCATTTGGGCTCACGGTCTTGATAAAGGCTCCGCAGTGAGCTGCAATGTTGAGCTGTTCTAAATAAAAATGTTGTATACGATTCTAAAGACCTGGCGAACGTGCAAGTACGCACACGCGTCAGCAGCACTCCATTGTAAAGAAAACATCTTCACATAATTGTATTATCCAAAATAAGGATCAGGCATCTTTAAAAACAGCAGCAGCATGAAACAGAAAAAAAGTTGCAATGTTTCAGGCGCGCCCCCTCAAGCTACATAAGGTTAGTTCTAAACGTCGACGCTTCATAATGCTGCCGTTTTTCCAAAATCTGTGATTGCACATGCACAAATTTCCTGTGTATAATCCACAGGATATAGAAGAAGCAAAACCAATACGCGGCTGCAGATATCCGCATCTGAAATTGGAAAATAAAATAAAAAAGTGTACAATCCAAGGCGCAGCGTCAAATTTGCGCACTTTTAAGCACATAATCTGAGGACTACAAATCAGAAATCACGGCCGGTGTGTGTGTAATGATATAGATATATCTATATCCTGGAAAAGAATTGGCCTTACTTTTACTGTATGCAAAACAAACACAATCCAGTGCTCCTCCCAAATTGGCTTGTTATTTATTATTTAGATTCTACATTTTTATTCTATTTTATAACAAAAGAGTCGTTTAGTTGCATCTTTTGATCAAAAAATGATTGAAGCCTGCTAACCCCGTTAGGACAAACTGCACATGGGCAGGTACCTACACTGAACGTATATAATTTCTTATTGTCCTGTGGACTAAACTTAGGGAAATATGTGCCCCGAAAGGGTTAAATGAATGAAGCATAATATGGCACACCTGGCCGCAGGGCAGCATGCCACTTCACATTTCACTGCGCTCCAAAAATGTCCAATGCGCTTGCTCCCACGCCCAACCCAACAGAAACTGCGCACTCCTGCGCCCAACAAGCCAGCTCTGAAAAGCGCATGTTTAAATATCCCCCACGGATGATGGTTCGTCAGAGCGGGCAATAGAGGCAGTGTTGCGGTCCCGAGCATGCGCGGCAGACATTGCGGCGAAATGTCAAGCAATGAGCTGCCCTGCGGCCAGGTGTCCTGTCGGTGGCTTGTCCTGGTGGCGACATGTGCGGCAGAGTCGCAGCCAAATCTCCCGTTCCGACTGAAAGCAATGTGTAATTTATTGAATTTTTATCTTCTCAACATTTTCTCATTTACTTTTCTGACTGACGTTTGTGCGAATAATGCAGTATCTGAACTATCCAAATATAGTATGAGATTTCCCAAAAATGTTATTACTTGAACTGGCAAAATAAGTACTGTACTACAATTATTAAAAGAACAATTCTGAAATATAAAAATCTAAAGACCTAATTTGTTACCTTAAAGTTAAAGGAAATAGTTTACTTAATTTACATACAGTATTTGACTTGCATATCAGTTGTAACAATATTTTGTGACGTGGTAGGTTTTTAAAGAAAATTTTTTTTTATTAAATATGAATTTTTACTTGTGTGCTTTTATATTGCAGAGTTGGCAATAAAAGGGAGAGAGGAATCGGTTTTGTCATTTGGTTACTCAACATTCTCTGTAAGGAAGTATAAAATGATGTGGAAACAATAGTTTTGCAGTTTTATTGCAGGATATTATAGCAATTGCATGGTACATTCTGAGTATTAGTATCAAACCTGTGGTAATGAAGTCTTGTACCAGCCCGCGATAGGGGTGGTGGGGCTGACACCTGCTGGGCAGGTTAGAGGGGCAAACTCCCTCCACTGCCAGGCCCACTCACCCAAGCTGATTCTTTCTGTTTTGCGGATTGAATTTAATATGGCAGTGTGGACCAATCAGAACAGGAGCCATTTAACAGCTCGCACCACTGAACTGTGATTGGCTGTTAAAAGAGAAGGTTCTATGAAAGTCAGTAGTTCCGAGAGTGACTTCGGAGACTGAGGAAGTGTGCTCCTATAATTCAGATGTCAGACCTTCTCTCCATCAGTCTGGCTCATCAGTGCACTTAGAACAGATTCAGCGAGGTACTAATGTGCAGCGCAAGTTTCATATAATAAAGTCACAGTATTAGAGAGCTCTTCTCATGCTCCTGGGATGAAGTTTCTTCAGGTAATATGCCAATGTTAGACAAGCTTTTCCATCTACTAAAAGACTTTTATACCCTATACTGATCCTGAGACATCTCCTGGATCTTCCTGATGCACTGCACTGTTACTCAGCTTCTACGAAGAGAAGAGAATGTGAGTAACCCAATCCTGCTTGGCCATTGTGAGACACAATCCCTGATTACAATATATTTTATTTATAGAGACTGCCCAAGGTTTTTAATCTGCCTGCCCACTGTAAATCTGTGTGCTGTGTTACAAGTGAGGATAGGCACAGCACGTAAGGTGTCCCATACCATCAGTTACTGTGAGGATCTGTTTGTTTACAATTTAAAGTTACAACTTGGACAGCATCTGTTCCACTGAAGCTTTATCCAGTTCAGCAAAACTTTAATCCCCTGCACCATCACGGAGCAGTTCCCACACAATTGCATCACACGTGTAAGCAGTCCCACACTAGTATTTTAAGCACTTGACTTAAAATATTGTATACGTTCCTTTATATTTATGGTACTTTTGCGTTAATGTGCATATAAATGATCATTGTACTTCGGGTTCATGTTAATCTGTTTTTAGTAAAACACTCCTGCTTTTAAGGAGAACCCTATACAGTTTTAACTCTGGTGTCTCCTCAGTACTGACATACCCCACTATACGGACCTTCACTTTACGGACATTTACAATAGCACCCTTCCCTTGTGTCCGTACGCTCACTTCGCAAGTACGGACACTTATCCAGCCCTACAGACCACCGTAGTAGTGATGTGCTGATTCCCCTCGCCCAATTGGAAAACGGCAGCTCACACGTGCGCCTGTGAGTAGGACACCGGCACGTCCTGAACAGCAATACCCTACCTCTAACGAATAGTTCATGCATCGATAAGTGGGAAAAAGGTAGTGCTTCACTTTAAGTACATTTTCGCTTTACATACATGTTTTGGACCCATTGCGTATGTAAACGCGGGGTATGCATGTATCTACTTCTCCTTGCAGCTCAATACAAGTTACATGTGCTAAAGACTTTGCTTTAGTGGTTGTTGTGCCTCTGCATTTAGAAAGTGTATTTAATGATTTCATCTGTAGTGAAAAGTTAAATAGAGTCTATATCATTCAGTATATGCAAATTATGTTTCAACCTGCACACTGCATGAAGCGGGTAAGAGCCAGTTATTGAGAGACATCTCACTGCTGCACCTAGAGCATAAAAACAAATACCAACTATTTTATTTCTGCGTCTCCATCCTAGCATCCTTTTAAATTATATTTGTTGTTTTACACTACTCTGTAGTATTTAAAGTTTTGTGAAGACTCTTCCTGGGTATCCCGATTCACTGTGATATTAAAATAATTGAGTTATACTGCCTGACTAAGCAGGAGAAGCCAAGTGAAGAACGCTGGATACCCCCTGTGACATCAGACGCCAGGCAAGTGCTATGCCAATGGAGGTCATTGCTTACATATAAAAGGAAGAACAGAGCACACAGAGGGGAGTATATATCATATTTTATAGTATGAGAGGGGTAAAATCCCAACTTGCAATTCAATTAAAAGACGTAAGCTCCAATCGAACGCAAACCGGGAGTCCCATGTGGGTAATGGCTTCCAGGGGTGGTCTGTGTTCCCACCCAACCTCCACCACTCGAACTTAACTGGAAATGAAGATGAAACTATAAGTAGCTGTCTGTGCAATCCCTATGCTTTCAGATTTCAGGTGCTTCGTCAGGGCCTCAATAGAGGTTGAGTGGTGTCACGCACCACCCCTGGAAGCCATCGCCCACACAGAACTCATAGTTTGTGTTCAGTGGAGCTTACGTCTTTTAATTAAATTATAATTTGGGATTTGACCTTTTATATACTATACAATTTGATATATACTCACCTTGTTGCGCTCTGTCCCGTGAGAGACTTGGATCGTTCCATTCAAAAAGAGGAGCTGCAAGAGGGGTATTCAACTACTATACTCCACTGGATCCAAGGAGACTTTTGCGCAGTTAAGTTTTGGTTTGTTTTTCTGGACTTGCATATACCCAGTTAGCATGGGAGGAAGCTACAATACACAAAAAAAAATTAAAACAAATCACAATGTTCATCAAAACACGGGTTGATTTTTATGCATACAACTGCGGAATAAGAATATCCCTCACGTTGTGTCCCGATTGATCCTGGCATAAAACCATTAACTTGTTGGTAAATGAACAATACAGCATCAGAGTCACTAGGCATTTAGGGCCTAGTGACAGTATATTAATCACTGTGTACTGTACATGTTCAGCAAATCCGACCGAGAAAAGAAAGGAACACAAAGTGCCCAAAGGTTTTAACCTATTACAATCATTTTCTTACTTTCGCAGTACACATAAGTGTGTCACTACATGATAATCGAATTAACATATAAAGGGGGTTACCAGGAACTTTTAGGGTAACAGATCAATTTTTACAAGTAATTTAAACAGCAAGAAAACCAGATGAGAAAAACATTACCATTTTATAGGAATTTAGCTCTGTGTTAGGAAAAAGGCACATCACCCGTGGTTATAAAATGTTTTTTAATCTAAAAGTAAGAATCTGCAACTTTGCAGAAAACTAGTCACAGATGGCTTGGTCTATCACAGATTTTGTAGCGGAAAATTTTAAATTTCAAGCTTGTTATTTGAATAGATCCTGTGGTCATTGTGTTTAGAACAGCTGGAGGAAAACACATTTTGCATACATAAGATACAAGTGAGCATAATGAGTACATGGCGCGCTCAACTTTGACTTCCCATTCTCTGAAAGATTACTGCATAGTGTCACCATTCAGCAAATCTCAAACTAAGTCCCTTTAAAGGAGCACTCCATTCAATATCCTACATGTTTGGTGTTTTTTTTAAATAAAATCAGTTCTGTGATATTAGATAACACTTACATTATTTTTTTTGTCAACTCTTAATGCCAATTTTAATTAGTTTAATATACTGAGCATCCTGTGATTTCTATAGCAGGTTTAGCCCACCTCCCCCCAGCTATGCTTGTGATAATGTGTTGCCAATATTCCCAGCAGTTTGAGCTGCAAACTGTAACACATAATCTTACCTTAGTAATATAAAAATACTTTGTACCTCTTGAGTTACACTGACTGAAGCATTGATTGAAACTGAAAGGCAGCCATTTAGTGAACCCTGGGAAGCTGAATCTTTGCTGATTAATTACGGATAACAAAATCAATTGGTAGCTTAGGTCAGCGGTGCGCAAACTGTAGGGCCGATTATGAAGGGGGGGGGGCGCGGGCTGCTTGCAGGGAAACCTGGGGGCGGGCAGAGCTGTGCACGGGCGGCCAGAAGCTCCGTGCTGCTGCTTCTATGTCTGTGTCTTGCAGAGGGGGCGGGGCTTCTCTCTGCACACAGACAGCCCCTCCTTCTCTTCCTGTCTGCTTCCCGCACCAGTTTTCAGCAGCATGGGGGGTTGGGGGATCGGAGCATGTCGCCCCCCCAGGTGAAAGTGTGTGTGCTTGCTAGTTGAAGCTTTGTGTGCTATGGTTTGAGGGGGGGGGATTAGCAGTTGGTGTGGTGGGTTGTGGCGGGGCGCGGATTGAGTTTGAAGTGTTCTGTCATCAGCATCCTGATGGTGAGGGGTTTGAACGGTATACTCGGCGGGGGGATTAGGATTAGAAGTTATAACGGCCGAGGCGAGAAGTGCCGGGGTAGGGGTGTGAAAGCGAGGGCAGGTAGCAGTGAGGGAGTGAGACGTGGGAGGGCGGTAGAGGCAAAGCGAGAAAGGGGAGGAGCTTGCTGGGTTGGAGCTGGGAAGGAGGACGAAGTGGCGTGTAAGAAGAGCGGACGTGTAGTGGACGGGAGGAGGCCGGGGATGTCTACGGGTGCGAGCAGAAGAGGTACCAGCCACGCGAAGGGTGTAGTCCGGTGACACGGAGGGAAGGCCGATAAGGGGGGTTAGGGGTCCGCTGGACCAAGCGATCGCCTGGGAAGTGGCTGGTGTGGTGACCGGGAAGGGGGCGGACTGAGGGGGAAGATAAACTTGGTAAGCATAAGATGGAGGGTAAAAAGAAGCGGGGGCAAAGTTGCGGAGAGGTGCCAGTGCGCGAGGCAGGCAAGAGTAGAAGATAGGAGGAGCGAGAACGAACGGAAGGCAGGAGGGAGAGGTGGGGTGGGGAGGGGGCGCGGAGGGAGGGGGGGGGTGGGGGAGGGCGTGGTAGACGGGGTGCAGCGGGGGGGGTGAGTCAGGTGATAATGGGGAAAAAAACACTCGGGCAAAGAGCGAAAGGCAGGTGGAGGAGCGAAAAGGGAGGGCGGGGATGGGGGGGGATGAAGGTGGCTATGGGTGGGCAGCATGGTAAAACGGTGGCGATGGCTTAGCGTTCCTGCTTACGCCCTATCTCTACCTGGCCTTTCTTTATAATTGTCGCGGGTTTTGATGGGCATTGTTGCCGGCGGGAGGGAGGGGTGGGGGGGGCGGCGGGCCTGTGGGGGGTGGATGGGCGAGGGGCAAGAGGGGGAGGGGGGTGTCGTTCCCCCCTACCCCCCCCGGCTTTCGGGAGGGTGGGGGGCTGCGGGAGGGGGGACCAGCCGCGGCCATCCGCACCACGAGGGCCACCCCGGAGTGGTCCGACGACTCGGGAGGGTAATGGGTAGCCGCGCGAGAGGGACGGGGGCGGGGGGGATGTGAGGAGCGGAACCGCCTAGACGCACCCCGAGTGGCCCGGGGGGGGGGAGCGCCTGGACGGGGGTCTGTGTGCGGTGGGGGGCCGGACGGGCGACGCTACTGGGGGTGGGAGTAGGTCTCGCTGTTGAGAAGGGCCGGGGGAGGGGAAGGGGGGGGGGGATTGGGAGCGTGCCGGGGACTCACCGCGGGATTGGGCGGTCAACGGGTGGGGATGAGGAGACGTGCTCCAGGGGGGGGCCCCTCAAACTTCTGTTGTGGCCCTTAGAGGTCGGGTTTTTTATGGAGGTGGGGGTGGGGAGGACGGGGAGGTGAGGGTGGCGGTGGTTTTGGGGTGGATTTCGGATTGGGGGAGGTGTCGTGTGGGGGGCGAGTGTGTGTGTTGGGGGATGAGGTGGATGAGTGTGTGTGTGGTGGGGTGATGATTGTGAGTGATGTATGGGGTGAGTGTGTGTATGTGGTGTGATGATAGGATTGAGATTGGTGTGTTGTAATGCAGTGGTGCGCAAACTGGGGGTGGCAATGAGGCGCAAGATTATGTAGGGGGGGCGGAGGCGGCGTGCGACGAACGAAACACGGTGGTGCGCGGGCCAGTAGACGCTGTGCGCGAGGGGCGGCCAAGATGATGTGCACGGGCGGGCAGCCGAAGATGTGTGCAGGTGGCTGAGCAGGGTAGTGCAGGTGGCGGCAATGATTGGTGTGTGAGCGCATGCGCAGGGGCTTTGGAGGTACAGGGAGGAGGACGCCCGAGCACGGTGAAGTGAAACGCCCCTCCAGGTGTCTGCCCTGCAATAGCGCTGTGTTCCTGCAAGTGAAAGGGTAGGCTGCCACTATATCAATCACACTATGAATGTACAGAAATAATAAAAAAGAAAGTGAAAACACAAATTGAAAACGGGAAAAAATAAATAAGCATGGAGGGGAAGGAAGAAATAAAAAGGGGGGGGAGAGGGAAAGGAGGCTGGGTAGCAAAGAGGTGGATGAATGCCCCCCCAAAGGATTGCCTTTGTGCACGTACGCTCTCCCAAGCGTGGCGCTTGGGGAGACAAACAAAATTTACTTTGATGTGCGCTCAGCAGCAGTAAATACACACACACACACACACAGACACACACAGACACACACAGACACACACAGACACACACAAATAGCCCCGATCCACGCTAGCAAAATTATGCAGGACACCCTGTGCTCATGCTTGGAGAGTTGGTGATGTCACCGCTTCAGCAGCAGCGTGGACGCAGCCTAATTTGCAAGCGCGAGCTGTTGAAATATGTAAGTATTTAACATATTTGGATTATATTGTATACGTTTAATAAAGGGTTTTTTTTTTTTTTTCAGTGATTTTTGATTACATCAGGCAGGGGGGGCGCCGAGAAATTTTATGGATGAAAAGGGGGGCTCGGCATAAAAGTTTGCTCACCCTGGTTAGGTAATTGATTTTCAACTACAAGGTAAACAAGGCTGCATAATTAAAACAAAAAAAACAAAATTTATATATATATATATATATATATATGATATGATAATATATAGTGAATATATATCTTCGTCATATTATATATATTTATATATATTATTATATTATATATATATATCTCTGATAGATATATGTTTTTTTATTAAAGTGCCACTTGGATTGCTCCTTTAATTGGCTGTGGTCACCAAGTAAGGACATTACTCTTCTACCTTTAATAGGCTCTTAAAACAATTATCTACACTTTGCTCCCAAATATCCATTATATTGTACAACGCTATTGATTAATTAGTTAACTCAATTTCCGTGATTCCTTTACACACCAACTCAAAAGCGAAACCAAACAAACATCACAAATAACCTGCCTCCTTCAGGCCATAGAAAAGGTTTTCCTGGAGGAAAGTGAAATGAACTTCAGAAATAATGTTTTGTTTCTGTGCCGTATGAATTATTTTACTGCTGGAATCCAGCTTGTGCAACACCCCATTGTGTCACAGATTCTGTACATAACTTCCGTATAATCTGGAGAACTAAATATAAAGCGTAGATCCAGACACCATGGTCCAGAAAGTGTCTATGACAAGTAAACGATAGTCGCTGCGATCTTATTACTAACACTTTGATAATGAGATCATGTTATCACTTCTAAGAGAACCAGTGTTACAATCCATTACTTAACCTTCTCATAACATTTTTTTAAAAAGGCCGAATAGAAAACAAAATCGGGGTTTTTATTCACTTGTCTCCCAAATTTATTTTGCACTTCAGGTGACAAAAACAAAAACTTACGATGACATCTTTTCTGTACAAATCTAAGTTTGCACGCCGTCCGGTATGTTGAAAGCCGTATGACATCAAAATTCTGAGCCCCTTCAAATAAAAAAAGAAAGTAACTTAATGGAATACACAAAGTTTTTATAAATAATAAATAAAAATACCACTTGTGGGTACATTTGCATGTCTCAGACAGGTCTGCAAACCTGTCTTTCCCCATTATCGCTTAGCAAACAGTGCTTCAACTGCAGCCAGGGATTTTGGGTAATCACATGCAAATGAGCAGTCCCAGCGAGTCACTTGACTTTTGACCCATTTTAGCATGGACCCATGAGCTCATGCCTGCCGTATTACACTGCTTTACAGAACAGTTTGGGTTAATAAAGCGCGGTGGAAGAGCTTGGTCATTTTTTTTACCCACCATTACTTTATTAATGTCTGGTTACAGCCACTTACCAGCCTCACCTTGCACAGCCAGCAACCAGCCTCACACTGATGAGGCCCAAAAGGTTGAAACCGCTGTCTGTGAGATGGGTTACTGGCTACAGTATGCACTTCTGTAACCCAGGCTGTGCTGGAAAGCTGGTTAATGCGGCAGGCATACGCTTATAGGGACAATACATAGTTACATAGTAGATGAGGTTGAAAAAAGACGTACGTTCATCAAGGTTAACCTATGTTAAATTTAGACCACAAATACTTTATTCTATATCCGTACTTACTTATTCATCTAGAGGAAGGCAAAAAAAAACTCCAGTGACACATCATCCAATGATATCAAATAATGGGAAAAATAAATTCCTTCCCGACTCCAAGAATTGGCAATCAGATTACTCCTTGGATCAACATCCTTCCCATGTTTACTTATTTGGTATATCCCTGTATACCATTCCTTTCTAAAAAGATGTCCAACCTTTTTTTTAAAAACAAATCTATTGTATCTGCCATCACAGTCTCCATGGGTAATGAATCCCCCATTGTAACTGTCCTTACTCTAAATAACCATTTCATTTGTTGCTGGTGCGCTAATCAGTGATAAATATAAATATTAAATCCCACTCTTAGTGACAGTAATGTATAATGTCCTAGGTGGACTGAAAGCAAAAAATGTAGTGAAAAGAAGTGCCTCAAGGTGACAACTCAGGGTGACACTCCAAATAGTGTTATAGTGGGATAACACAAAAAACACTTACATTTGTAATGATTGTGTAATGTGTCTTGAGGTCTCTCAGCTGCAGCTCATCTTTGAGATTTCTCCACTCCCACCTGCTAAAATTGTATTCGCAACAGGAGACAAGTGCAAGAAAGTGCCAAATAGTGCGAAATTGCTTCTATATGTATCCCACGGTTAGTATCGCACTCACATGGTGTGAAATATAACAGCATTTGAATAACCTATTCAGTATGATCTCACTCTTCCAATGGCGTATTTTCTTCCGTCTGGTCTGCAACGCTGGGGAAGCTCTGAGTACCGCTGACACTACTCTTTCTGCTCGTTTCTTCCCACAATGCTTTGCGTTGGGACTACGGATAGCCAAAGGATCACAAAGGACTCCAGACGTTCAGGAAATAGCCCAATGTGTTTCGTGATCAGCCATTTCTCATGTCCCCTGAGGGACACGAAATACGTTTGGCTATTTCCTGAGGAACTGGAGGAATCCTTTCTGAATCTTTGGTTATCCCTTGTCCCAATGCAAAGCATTGTGGGAACGAACTAGCGGAACGAGTAGTATCAGCGGTACTCGGAGATCCCCAGCGGCGCAGACCAGACGGAAGAAAACAATACGTCATTGGATGAGTGTGATCATACTGACTATATTATTCAAATGCTGTGTTATATTTCACACCGTGTGAGTGCGATACTTACCCTTGTGATGCACTTTTTGGCACTTTCTTATGCTTGTCTCCTGTTGCTAATAAGCTTATTGGGGTTCATATTGATATGGATAATTAAAAAGTGACTCACTGCTAGTGCTCATTTGCCTGTCATTGCCCAGAATCCTTGGCTGCAGTGGACTCACCGTTTGCCAATCGATAATGGGGAAAGGCAGGGTTTCAGACCGGTCATGCTACGGCCCCAGTCCTCCCGGCTGCACACGCGGCTAGTGACGCGTGCAGCGATTACAGCCATGATCAGCGGTCTGTAGGGGAGCTATAGGGAACCGGAGCCATTACGGAGCATATCTGCCCTGCCATTGGCTGCGTGCCGCCACATGACCGCGTTGCGGCACGGGAAGACAAAAGTCTTGTCTTCCCTGCCAGTGTATGCATCACAGCGCTTTGCGTGCGCACACACAGCTACTGGGGCCTGCCCAATAGAGGGCTGTGCTGTGGTATGTGGCACTCACGCCGCCTTGACTACCGGGGACTCAGCCTGAGATGTGAATGTGCTCACAAGTGGTATTTTTATTATGTAGTTAACACTGTACGGTGCAGAGTTATTGTCACTCTTGTTTACCCACCATAACTTTAGTGGCTTGTTATAAATAATACAAATTCTAATACATAAAGAACATTTGTTGGCCCTTTTCTATTCAGAGCAACGTACTGCATACGGAAGGGTAGTGACAAAAATACAGATATTTTTCAAACACAGAACGTTATTTCTAACTGACTTGTGGAACATGTGGAAAACATTTGATAATTAACCTGTGTGTCTCACTCGGCTTAAAATGAGATTACTAGACCATGAAACAGTGCATACAATGAATACCGAAATGTGAATAATTCTAGATGAGAATCATGCAAACGCGCACAAGTGAGTCACTTCAAGCTTCTACATTGGGTCTCATGCCTGCTGTTAGAAACAGCTTCTCTAACTTGCAGCAGGATGGAAAAGTTACTAATACACAGCAGTGTGCAGCTCACATTAACAAAAAACTCGGGACTATTAACATGCATCACACGATCGCCTGCAGCGTATTCCTGCTTCCTAACCACCATAAATAGTGAGCCGACACTGTAGATTCAAAATATTTAACATCTAAACTACACAACGGTCTGTGTCAACAAAACACCCCAAAATAGGTTTCCAATCACCTGGAGATTTTCTAAATTGGATACAAAAATCATTATCATGGGTAAAATAAATGCACATATTGTAATTCCTCCTAAAACAGCATGCGATTGTAATGTGAATAATGGCACACAAGTGGCAGAGCTTACTCATTTCCATGAAGAGCTGCCGCTTCTCCGCCATCGTCCCCCTCCTTTTGCTGCTGTCCTCAATCATGCTACTGGAAAGAACATACAGTGAAACATGTTGCAAGTGTCTAGAAAACGTGAGTAATTACAGCTCAGTTAGACATTGTCACCCCCCATTATGCAAAACCGCAAAGATAAGGCATTTCAGGAAGTGAGCTAACATTTGGGTTTCGTTACAAACTGCAGTTATTACAGTTGCCATGAAGCAGTATATTTTGGAGTTACAATAACAAGAGAAAAGTTTTGCCATGTACTGCTGGGGTTCTCAACTTCAGTCCTCGAGAACCCCCCAACAGGACAGATTTTCGAGATATCCCGGCTTCATGGAACAAAAATAAACCAGGCCTCATAATCAGAATGGCTTCATTCTGAAAATGTCTAAAAGCAGCGGTTTTATAATGCTCCGAACTGGTTATGTTTCTTCTCAAAAGTCAAAAACAATTAAATGAGTTTTGTAAATTACATCTAACTAAATCTGTTTATATTTATTAATGACCATGTTGCACTGAAATTGAACGTTGTCTGCCTACCCGTTCGCATCATAGCCATGCCCAGCTGTCACAGCACAGACCATACACACAAAGTGTGATTCACGTGCACGAGCATTAGCACACGCGCCAACTATAAAACAAGCCTTAGTCACAAACCAGGATGTATACATGCCAGACGTATAAAGTACATGCTTATATCATGAAACATAAGTGAAGGCCAAAAGATATCACAATGAATTTAGAAGCACAAAGTGTTTTTATCATTCCTCATTAGAAATGTATACTCATTAGCAGTGGTTGACAAATCACCAAAAAATCTACTCGCCACCTAGTACCAAAACGTGTGCTGCTTGGGCCAATATTTACTCGCCCGGGGGTTAAATCCACTCGCCCGGGGCGAGCAAATGTATAGGTTTGTCGAACACTGCTCATTAGGGAGGAAACCCTTTTTTTAATTTATTTTTTAAAAACTAGTGTATGGAAAAGGCAACAAGTTTATGCACAAGATATAAATAACTTCTATAACTGGATATTACAGATTGCAACCTGCACTGCAGACTGGCTTTGGAGATGAATATAAATACCAACTTCTGGGGGTAGTACTTTACTTTAAACCTGTGTGTTGACTACAATATTTCATTATGTTTACATTACAATAATAACATGACACACACCAAGAGTGCAGCTACAGTAGCAATCAGTAATCCAATCTAACAGGGAGGATTTAGCTCTGAGACTAGACATAACAAGGATCCAAATGAGTTTGCATGCATACTGCAGGCCTCAAACCACAAGCATTGTACTGTATATAGAGACGAGCATTGCTGTGAGGAGCAGGTAATAATCTCTATCGCAGCGTGAACAATCTAGAGAGACCAGAGGACGATTCTGAAAACAGCTTCATTTGGTTTTTGTTTTTTTTATCTGTCATCCATGAAGCCGAGGAAGCAAACAATTATGTGGACAAAATACACAGCATGATGTGCCAACATAACTGAACTAACTTTAGTTTGAAACTGTTCACATCACATTTCATTTGGTAAATTTTCAACTCATCTGGATGTGTAAAAAAAAAATGAAAAATACTAAGTAGGTCTACATCAGTGTGTTACATCTAGGGTTTCCAGGTGGCTTCTCCAAAAATACTGGACACAGTGGAGATAGGTGCGACACACTTGACACACACACACCGCTCCGTGCTGTTTCATCCTCTCCTTGGCACCACCCGAGGCTCCTGAGACCTCCTCCGGATTGGCTGCATTACCCAGCAGAATCCAGTCAGGATAGAGGAAGCTGCCCAGCCCCCTAGTAACATCCCTGCTGCCACCCAAGACGGTCAGGTCATTTTGTCCAGTACTACCTCTAATTTTTAACTGGACAGAGTGCCCAAATACAGGACAGTCCGGTTCAATATTGGACACCTGGCAACCCTAGTTACATCCGGGGTTCCGCGGGCCTCCCTTAACGGTTCCCTGCAATGTGCTTGTCAGAGACCCATCAGGCAGCGGAGGGGACCCGCAAGTTAGGCCCGGGTGGATGTGGCGCCCAACTTCCTGTACAAGCCACCTTAGTGGGCTGCCCTCCATCACCGGCAGGGCACGGGCAAGAGGATGGAGCTAAAGTGGGGGAGGGGGGCTGCTGGTGTATAAAAAAAAACAAGGCGCGGGGGGACAGCGAAGGCTGGGGTTGCTAAAGAAAGGTTGGAAACCGCTGGTGAACAGTTTGTATGATGTAGAACTCAGCGTAATCCACTGCAATTTTGGAAATAATACAACAATGTTACATTATTTAGGCACTATCCTTAAAATTACACATATATACAGAAATCATATACAGTGGTGTGAAAAAGAAAGTACACCCTCTTTGAATTCTATAGTTTTACATATCAGGACTTAATAACAATCATCTGTTCCTTAACAGGTCTTAAAATTAGGTAAATACAACCTCAGATTAACAACACAACATATTACACTGTGTCATGATTTATTTAACAAAAATAAAGCCAAAATGGAGAAGCCATGTGTGAAAAACTAAGTATACCTTATGATTCAATAGCTTGTAGAACCACCTTTAGCAGCAATAACTTGAAGAATTCGTTTTCTGTATCACTATCAGTTGTTGTGGAGGAATTTTGGCCCACTCTTCTTTACAATGTTGCTTCAGTTCATTGAGGTTTGTGGGCATTTGTTTATGCACAGCTTTCTTAAGGTCCCACCACAGCATTTCAATCGGGTTGAGGTCTTGACTTTGACTGGGCCATTGCAACACCTTGATTCTTTTCTTTTTCAGCCATTCTGTTGTAGATTTGCTGGTGTGCTTGGGATCATTGTCCGGTTGCATGACCCAATTTCGGCCAAGCTTTAGCATTTAACATGCTAACGGAGGCCTGTAGAGTCTGAGATGTAACTCTTGGCTTTTTTGCAATTTCTCTGAGCATTGCACGGTCTGACCTTGGGGTGAATTTGCTGGGACGTCCACTCCTGGGAAGATTGGCAACTGTCTTGAATGTTTTCCACTTTTGAATAATCTTTCTCACTGTAGAATGATGGACTTTAAATTATTTGGAAATGGCCTTATAACCCTTCCCAGATTGATGGGCAGCAACAATTGCTTCTCTAAGATCATTGCTGGTGTCTTTCCTCCTTGGCATTGTGTTAACACACACCTGAATGGCCCAGACCAGCAAACTGCTAAAACTTCGGCTTTTATAGAGGTGGTCATACTTGCTGATGATCAATTAATCAAGGGCATTTGATTAGCAGCACCTGTCTGCTACTTAGCATCTTCATTCCTATGGAAGCAGTAAGGGTGTACTTAGTTTTCACACATGGCTTCTCCCTTTTGGCTTTATGTTTGCTAAATAAATCATGACAGTGTAATATGTCATGTGTTGTTGTTCATCTGAGGTTGTATTTACCCAATTTTAAGACCTGCTAAGGAACAGATGACTGTTATTATGTCCTGATATGTAAATCCATAGAATTCAAAGAGGGTGTACTTTCTTTTTCACATAACTGTAGGTCAGGGGTTCTCAACCTTTTTTGAGCAGAGGCAACCCTGACAAATAATTACAATCTCAGGATACCCCTGCTCTTCAGACCTCACTTATTCCCCCTCGCATACACACTACTTTTCACAAGCACACACCCAACACACTCACCTCACCGTCTTCTTGCACACTTCACATTAGCCCGCACACATCACAACAACCTTTTTACTCACTCCACATTCATCCCCATTCTCACACAGCACAATCACCCTCTTACTCACCACATTCATTCCCCATTCTCACACAGCACAATCACCCTCTTACTCACCACATTCATACACACACACAGATATATACACACACAGAGATATATACACACACAGAGATATATACACACACACAGATATATACACACACACAGATATATACACACACAGACACACACATTGGAGAGCAGAGGCAGTGACGGATGTGAGTGACTGGGGGGAGGAGGAAAGGCAGGAGATCCGTCCAGGATAGGCAAATGTACAACTAACTCACTCCCCCCAGCACCCCCGCTATCTTCTCCTATCACCCGGGGCAGAAGGGGACGGGACACCGTTCAGTAGACAGAGGAGCCAGGAGCGGGAAGGCAGACACACACACTCACCGTGTGCTCTGCAGTCTACACAAAGCGGAAGCCCTGCCCCCGGCTTCCTCTCTGCCTGCAGCCAATCCCCTGCGGCCCGGCCGGCATGAAGGAGGGATGTTGGGGAGTGATGGTGGGGAGGGATAATCGGAGGGATGGTGGGGAGGATACTCGCGGCGCCCCTCTAGGCAAGCCACGGCGCAACAGGGCGCCGCGGCGCACAGATTGGGAACCACTGGATTAGATAAATAAATACTCCTCATTTTATCCCATGCAGAGTACACCACACTTCAGACCATGCACAAAAAGCCACTGTAATGTGAAGTATTTAGCATGGATTACGTATCATGTAAAATATTTTAAGCAGACTGAAGACCATTCTGAAAACATAGTAAGGGACTTCTCTTTCTTTCTCTCCTCCGATTCCCCTGTTCTTCTTCTTGGGGACTTCAACTGCCACATTGATGATCCCTTTCTCCTTTGGGCCTCCCGCTTTCACTCTCTAATCTCTTCTTTTGGCCTTCAACAGTAGACTGCAGCCAGCACCCACAAGGATGGCCAATACCTAGACCTGGTTTTCACAAAAAAACTTCTCTCTGATTTCTCCATTTCCTCTCTCTGACATCACCTCATCTCATTCTCTCTCGTTTCTCCCCTTCTCCATCACCCCCTCGCTTCTGCTGAAACCTGCGCTCTATTAACCTACCAGCCTTTGATTCCACTTTACGCTCCTCCCTCTCCTCTCTCAGTTCTGCTACAGACCCCGACAACCTGGTCAGGAACTACAACTCTGCCTTATCCTCCTCTCTTGATCTACATGACCCGCTTTCTCTCTGCCATCCTCGCCCTTCTAAACCCAGATCATGGCTAAATTCCCACACGCGTATGCTGCGCTCATCCACATTCCTCTGAACGCCTCGGGAGGAAATCTCACTCTCGCAGACTTCCTTCACTACAAGTGTATGCTATCCTGTTTCAACTCTGTCCTCTCTCAGGCTAAACAAACCTACTTTACTTCACTAATCAACACACAAGTTTAACCCACGCCGACTCTTCTCTGTCTTTGACTCTCAACTCAAACCACCCCCAGCTGCCTCTTCTTCCTCCATTTCACCTCAGGACTTTGCTGACTACTTCAAGGAAAATGTGGAATCCATTCATCAGAACATCCCCTCTGTTTCCTCCTCCCATTCTACACTGCTTCCTAACTCTCCTCCTGCCTTCCTTGACTCGTTTTCCGCTGTCACCAGAGGAGTATGTGTCACTGCTGATCTCTTCTCCCTCTACCACTTGCCCTCTTGACCCAATTTCCTCCCATCTCCTAAAACATCTTGTTCCTACTATAACCCCTACGCTCACACTCATATTTAATACATCCCTCTACTATGGTACCTTTCCCTCCTTCAAACATGCAACAGTTATATCATTACTCAAAAACAGCAGCTTGACCCTACCTGTCTTTCTAACTATCGACCTGTCTCCCTCCTGCCTTTTGCCTCCAAACTCCATGAATGTCTTGTATTCTCTCGCTTGCTCCACTTTCTCAACACTCATTACCCAACTGGCCAGTATTAATCTTTTATTTTACTGTGTATTTTCTGGTGCAATATTCCGTGTATTTTGAATTATTATACTGTTTTTCGGTGGTTTAACTAATACACCTACATTCAGGGAGCGCCCCAGTTCATTTATATCATTTAATCTTGAACAAAGAAAAAAAAAGAAAAAAAAATTATGTTCTACGCAAAAAATATTTAAGGGGTTCCATTCTGTTGAAGAACAAAAAAAAAGGGTTCCACAACTACATTTAATTGGGAAACGCTTTACTAGACATGATACATAAAGCTTGCCCCCCTGCACAAGCACTTACCAATATGCCCTCCTACTGTCTCTGTACATTCCTCCTACATACCAATTAGATTGTAAGCTCCTTGGAGCAGGGACTCCTCTTCCTAAATGTTACGTTTATGTCTGAAGCACTTATTCCCATGACCTGTTATTTATATGATTACCCCGTGTATTACTACTGTGAAGCGCTATATACATTAATGGCGCTATATAAAGACATTCAATGCAATACTTCTTCACCTAAAGGAATTATAAATGTATACATATTACAGTACTACACCATTTTTCTAAGTGGTAAGACAGGGTGTGCAAACGTCTGGTGCTGTGCCCCCTGCCTGCTCTCCCCCAGTGCTCGTGCACTCCCTCTCCTGTGCCAGCGTCAAATGACGCCGCAGGGTCATGTGACGGGTGTGAAATGACACCGCGAGGTCATTTGACATGACCCGTTGAATCACGGTAAGCAAGTTAAAAGAGGCCTTGTACGGTCCCACCAGCATTTCATTTAAATGCCGCGGGGAACATCGCGGGGCCTCTAACCGCCATGCCCACCCCCCCAAAACAATTCTCACACCCACCCAGTTTGCGCTTCCCTGTGGTAAGATATTCACCAAAACGTAGGAATTATTTGAAGTAATGCATCAACATAAAAAACAACCGTCATGTATATTTTCTTCTACGGTCTGTGTTTCCATCTCACTAACTAAGCAACAACAACAACCTCACTTGTCTAAACTTTCTCTTTCTGCTCATCTGATGTTTATCTCCAAGTCTGTGCCTGTAAGAAAATTGAGCTCCCAAGCAGAATAAGACTATCAATGCCAGCACTAAGCCTATGTCCCCGCTAGCGCTGAGCGGGCGGCACTTGGCGAGGTGACATATACACAGAGATCGACAAATCACCAAAAAATCTACTCGGCCAACAAAAAAAAAAATCTACTCGCCACCTAGTACCACACGTGTTCTGCTTGGACCAATAGGAGCTCGCCACGATGTTAAATCCACTCGCCCGGGGCGTGCAAATGTATAGGTTTGTCAAACAGTGTGTGTGTGTGTGTGTGTGTGTGTGGTGGTGATGATGTGTGTGTTGTGTGGGTGTGTGTGTGTGTGTGTGTGTGTGTGTGTGATAGAGAGATTATATATATATATTTTATGCAAGTCCCTGCTCACGTGATGCGCGCGCGGGTATGCGCGTGCACACACGTTCACCGGCGCCCGGGTAAATAAAATTTTTATACTTACTAGCGCGCTCAGCTTCTCCTGCAGCGTCCCCCCTGCGAGCGCATGCAAAAATTTTAAGTCCACCCGGCGCTCATGCTTGGAGAGCTCTCCAAGCATGAGCGCGCTCAGCGCCAGTGGGGACAAAGCCTTAGAGCTGCATCAAATGAGAACATTAAAATAACAGAGCTCCTGATTAATACATGGACCCTACGGTCAAGCAAAAGTGTAATACCCACAATAAATGACAGCCACTCTTGTAAGGCTTTGGTCCTGCTGCATCCGGTGGCGCGCGCGCGGCCGCGTTCCTCACCAGCAGGGGTATCCTTCTTGAGCCGGTCCCAGTCCCCCCTCGCTGCACGACTCACAACGCGCTGTGACGCGTCAGCCGCCAGGGGATGCAAGAAAATTGTGATCCCGAGCCGTGACACGTCACATGGTGCGCTGATGAGCCTATCAGCGGTGGGGGCGGGAGCCGTCAGAGAGCTTCCTCCACAAGGTAGCGGGTGGTGTATGTGTGTATCAGCGTGTGTGAGGAGGGCATTTGTGGGGGAAGGGGGAGGGAGCGGGAGCTGCTTACCTTCCAGCAGCCCGCAGCAGCTCCCTCCTGCAGCCCGGGACACCGAGCCCATGGATGGAGGGAGGGGGCGTAGCGGGTCCCTCTGCTCAAACCACGCCCCCCTCCGCTCAAACTACGGCCACCGCTCCCTACAGACCGCAGATAGCGGTCTGTGCCTCTCAGCGCACTGCCTGCATGCAGTGCGGGCGCGCTGACTGAGGGAGCGGGGCCGTAGCCTAAAGGTGTGTTGAAATCAAAATAGTTTGAAGTTAAAATACAGGACTTTAAAACCAGAGACATAACATAAAACACAGACAAAGCTCAGTGCACATCCAGTAAAACTTATACACGGTACAGTGCCTAAATATACGTGTATAAATAACTAATAAATAAAATGGTCTTTTAGTTTAACATTTTGGCCAAATCGTTGTAAGCCCTTGAGCCAACTGCACGACAGACCACGTTTCAAGGGTCCCTAACACTAATATAGATTCTTAATAACCTGTGCATTGCCAGGAAGAATGATTTATAATAAATCTGTCAAAATTAGTTGCAAAAGTTCTAAGTCTGATTGAAGCTTTTATTAACATGTATATTACCAGGAAAAGCACTCTGTAATAGATTTGTCACAATCACACTGTAAGCAAGCATGTTCCCCTGAGAGTGGGAGATGCCATGGAGTGAGCTTTTAACTATTTAGGCACTGTACCGTGTATAAGTTTTACTGGATGTGCAGTGAGCTTTGTCTGTGTTTTATGTTATGTCTCTGGTTTTAAATATATATTGCCATGCTCAGTAGCACTCCTCTGTGAAACGTATATGCTTATATATATGTTGTGGTTATTTTGGGGGTTCAATATGAGCTTGTAGGTGTTCTGTATGTTTTATAATTCTTGTTCAGCTAGTCTTAGCTGATTGGAGGGTGGCAACCTCCTACCTAATTGAAGCTCACTCCCTCCCACATTTAAATGGTTAAAAGCTCACTCCATGGCATCTCCCACTCTCAGGGGAACTCCCTTGCTTACAGTGTGATTGTGACAAATCTATTACAGAGTGCTTTTCCTGGTAATGTACAGGTTAATAAAAGCTTCAATCAGACTTAGAACTTTTGCAACTAATTTTGACAGATTTATTATAAATCATTCTTCCTGGCAATGCACAGGTTATTAAGAATCTATATTAGTGTTAGGGACCCTTGAAACGTGGTCTGCCGTGCAGTTGGCTCAAGGGCTTACAACAATTTGGCCAAAATGTTAAACTAAAAGACCATTTTATTTATTAGTTATTTATACATGTATATTTAGGCACTGTACCGTGTATAAGTTTTACTGGATGTGCACTGAGCTTTGTCTGTGTTTTATGTTATGTCTCTGGTTTTAAATATATATATTGCCATGCTCAGTAGCACTCCTCTGTGAAACTTATATGCTTATATATATGTTGTGGTTATTTTGGGGGTTCAATATGAGCTTGTAGGTGTTCTGTATGTTTTAAAATACAGGACATCTAAATTAAAAACAAACACCAGTACAAGCAGAGCAAGAAATCACTTCAGACATTTATGTAGTAATAAAGGAGGGTGTGTGTGGGTGGTATGATGCCTTATATTGGATCAAAAAGTAGTTGAAATGTTACAAGCTTTTGAATTTCTCAGAGTCCTTCATCGGGCATGATAAATAATAGTGGTGAAAAAACAAGGACATGATGGTACCAGTTTGGTAAACACTCCAATATGAAGAACATGGCACAAAGCACCTAGGGAAAAAATGACCACAAAATGATTCTGGATTCCCCTGGGAAATTTTCAGACAATATCATTTCCATGTGCTGCTTACTCCAAGACAGAGCATGATGCTAACTAAACATCTGAGTGGATTCCAAAGGGGAAGTACTCAGTTACTCAGAATACCAGGGTTACATTGAATCATTCATTCATATGTCCAAAAGGTAAAATGTGTTTAGAAAGAACCTTAAAGTCAAGAGGACAGTTTCTAATGAAGTAAAACAAAAATCTGGAGTGATAGATGAATTGAACAAATAATAAACCCCACTTCAGTAACAGTCATTGCAAAAGCCCCCCCATGGGTTAAGCCAGACAGGGCTCCCCCCTGGGCTTCAGTCAGCCTGGGATCATGTACTCTGGGCAGCAGACAGACAGGAATTCCCTTCACTGGGCTGCTACAGAAGCACACAAGAGAAATGAAGGCAGAAAAACAGGAATGCGTAACCTGCATCCCACTGACACTTCTACACACATGGAGAAGTCATGGGAAAAGATGATTTAAATAAAAAACCCGGGAGAAGCTGCATGCTCTGACAACTCCTCACATTAAGCCAACAGTGCACTGTGCATCTACATCAGTGTTTTTAAACCCGGGTTCCTAGGAAACCCAGGGTTCCCCGGGCATCCCTAAAGGGTTTCCTGTCATTTTAAAATTGCACCAAATACAGAACCATTTGCAATGCATCTGATCTCAGACTCGCTGTTAGAGCGCGTTGGGGTTCCTTAGAATTTCATAGGGTTCTTTGCTCAAAAAAAAAATAAGTTGGAAACTACTAATCTACATGTTAAACACCGGCATAATGTATCTTATTCATTAACAATTATGCATGCACAGATAACTAGGTGCAAAACACAAGGAACACAGACAAACGCCAAGGCACATACACGCGAAAAGGCAACACGCCAGGGCACCCACACGCAGAAAGGCAACACACCAGGGCACCCACACGCGGAAAGGCAACACGCCAGGGCACCCACACGTGGGAAGGCAACATGCTGGGGTGCCCACAAGCAGGAAGGTAAAACACCAGGGCACGCATACGCGGGAAGGCAACACGGCGGGGCACACAGAGGTGAAAAGGTAAAAACGCCAGGGCACGCACACAGTTACGTACACCGGGGCACACGTTCAGGTAAATACTGGCGTGCATATCAATATTAGCAACGGTGTATCTAAACAGACATATGTGCTCACAAGCAATGCATGTAAACACTGAGGTGCACGCACACGGAGTGCGTATATAAACAGACAAGTGATCTCACATTGCACAAACACAGGTGCTGGTTATAACGCACACACACACCGGTTATAAAACGCACACACTGTAAAAAAACATAGCATATTTTTTTTACACCTTGTTTTTAAATACACGTATATAAACAGCAGATAACATTGTACATATATACATGCCATGTACATACAAACTGGGAAATTGCCATGCTTGGTATATAAACACACAACCTGACAAACACTGTGTGTGTGTATGTATATATATATATATATATATATATATATATATATGTGTATGTATATATATATATACATATATATATATACACACACACACATACAGTATGACACACTGTAAACACAGCAGATGACAACACACACACTGCACATACACACAGCAGGTGTGATAGTGTGTACATCCCAACGTACACTGTATATCGTGTTCACATATGTGACACTGGCAGAGCATACACTATATACAGCATATATGACAGAGCGTGTGTGTGTACAGTACATGACAAATACACACTGTCTGTACAGAACATGTATACATGACAGTGTGTGTATACATGACAGTGTGTGTATACATGACCCACACAGAGTAAACACACTGTCCCAGACTGTGTGTATACTGTACATGACCCACACAGAGTACACACACTGTCCCAGACTGTATGTACAGTGTGTATACATGACACCGTGTATATACAGACACAGCAGAGTCCCCTCACACTCACATCTCAAGGCAGCTCTCCCTGCCCCCTGCTCCCGGTCCGGTGTCTCTCTCCTGCCCGGTCTCGCGGGGTCCGTTACCCGCACCCGCTCTTTCCCGCGCACAGGGGACCGTTGGGCACGCGCTCTCCTTCCAGGCTCGGCGGCGCGTTCACACACGCGCGCGAGGTGTCATGAGCCGGGCACGGCACGCGACCTGACACGCGCGCACATCACCTACTCCCGCCCACCTTTTCCTCGCTCCTTCCACTGCTCCCCGAGACGTCACGGCGCCAGGAGGCGGCCATGTTTGTGACTGGCGAGTCAGTGCCCTCATCTATGATCTATATGACACATGAGCCCAAAGAGGTTGGAGGGTTTAATAATTACAATGCTGTTCAAATAATTTCCCCTGAGTAAATGAGTACATCAGTGTTAGGTGATACCTTTTTTATTTGGTGGTGGCATCTTACTGCATCCTGCTGCAATTTCCCCCCCCAACTGCAGTGAACATGGCTGTGCGGCGCCCAATGACGCAACCGGACGCTACGTGGCGCCACGTTGCTGCATGACGTCACGTAGGTCTGGTTACCATGGTAACGCCACGCAGCTATGTTCACTGCACTTGGAAGGGGAAATTGCAGGAGCATAACGGCGAATGTGGAGACACCGCCGCACCGCAACCGCGCCACCCGGAGATTGCAACCCGTAGCGCGGAGGTAAGTGCCCGAAACCCGGAGTCTCCGGGTCAAACCAGGAGAGGTGGCAAACCCTGCGCTTCAGTTGATAATCTCAGCAGCAATGTCCGTCAGCTGCAGTCACACAGTTACATGGAGGGAAGGTTCCCATATGTGGAGATGAAGGAAACAGGGCAACAATGCTTTATAACACAATAACAATATAAAAGTTTACACTCACAGGCGAATATAGGGCTCAGGCAATGGGACCACCAAGGGTCAGACACTGGCAGAAAAAAACGGCACTCCCTCCCTCTCAGGTTTTCTACCCGCGGCGGCCGATCAAAGTGAAAATATGCAGGAAGAAGGGACCTATTCTTAGCAGAATATCACAAGCATACACCAGAGCCAAAAGTCTTTCTATTGTCTGTGCTGTCCATCCTACGCGTTTCACTCTAGACAAGAGCTTCATCAGGGCCTGTGTGCTGCGGTTGCAAGCCTCTCATATCCATGTTGCGCTAACACATTTTCTAATGTCTTCTTTCTTTTGGTCGTCTTGCGCTTTTGATATCTCTTGCCATATCCAGTCCAGTCGAGTACCATCTATGTCCAACGATGGGCATTTCTTCTTGCAATATGTCCGGCCCACTGCTATTTTGATCCTTGGACAAAGATGGTACTCAACTGGATTCCAAGGGAATCAATAGACCAAGACGCCGACCAAAAGTAAGATGGAAGGATGACATTAGAACAACGCTCATTGGAGCAACGTGGAGAAGAGAGGTCAGCAACCACAGTACCTGGAAGATCTTTGGGGAGGCCTTTATCCTGCAGTAGATTGATAAGGGCTGGAAATAAATAAGGATATACATACTGTATATATATATGTAATATATATGAATATATACATACATATCTAGAGGATATAAATGAGAGGAGCGCAAAAGACCAGAGCTTAACATTGTTTAAAAAAAAAAGGCTTTAATCACGCAAGTAAATAATAATTTTACAATGTAGAAGAAGATACATTGTTCATTAAATGCATAACAGTCTACGCCACCCGTCTGTTTGTAAGAACCTCTTTAGAGCGACTCTCCAGTGGCTCGGTGCCTCACTGCTGCTGTGTACACGGTGACGTCACAAGCTGCCTGTGTTTTAACAATGTAGAAGAAGCAAAAAAGCAAGAGCGGTGCACGGCCAGACAATCACGAGGAGGGCCGGGAAGTAAGCTCTTTAGAAAATGTTATTGGCACATGGAAACAGGTTAAAAAGCACTCTTACGCGTTTCGCGCCTGATGGCGCTTTATCAAAGAGTCTCTGGCTTTGCACCACTGCTAATTGTTTGCTTCTCCTACCTTGGACCGGATATCTGTCGGAGAATGCTGAACGCGGAAGCCATGAGGAAGGAGATGCCGTGAGTACCCTATTTTTCCAAAATATTCAAGGCAAACTTTTACCTTAAACGATTTAAAAGTGGAAATACATCTATGAAAGGGTCGGGCTTGACATTCATTAAAGGCACTCACAGGACTTATGTATAAAACTCTATCTCTGCAACCGCTATCCTAATTAAAGACTACTGTTTAACATTGATACAAACAGATGGACATTGTATACAAATGGCTGAAAAGGGTTTTTGAGCGCTGTGCTGTTTGTTTTACAAACTTCAGCTCTATGTGTTTTCTCAATGACCTAATGACATGCATTATTGTGTGAAATAATAAAAGTATATGTAACCCTGGTCCCCAGCAGCTCCTGGAGACCCCCCTTCCCTGGCGCACCCACACTACATATGAGATTGGGTGGGGTGGAATACCCGTTACATTTGGAGGCGCTGCTGAGATACACCTGGGGTGCCCTGTCCATTTTTTCTAAATTGTCCCGTTCCTATTTTTGTCGCTATGTTTGCGAAGTCCGGAGACGAGGTCCTTGCCTGGGCGTTGAGGCAGTATATGGAGCCTGGCCAGGTAGTGGCGGTAGGGGGCATACCCGCTAGTATACCCGCAATGAAGGTCCGGGAGGGCATGTGTAAAATTCCTGGGTGGCCGTGGGCATGTGTCTTAGAGGAGGAAAAAGATCCCACGTCCACATGGAAAACCATACTTTTTGTTGTAACTCACACTGAGGATATATGCCTGGCAGAGGCACCGTCCACACTGTTCATGCCCGGGGGCCCCTCAGAAGGGTACCCCCTAGTCTATGCCGACTCAGCAAAATGGCGTCTCCCGCCAAATCAGGAGAGCGCACGTGCTGCTGACTGCAAGCCTGCACAAAAAGATGTTGCAACATTCTGTCCGGGTTTGGCGCGAAAGTCAGAGCCCCTCCCCTGTGCTGTGAGTGACTCAGAGCAGAGCGAAAAACAATCCCTTGTAAAAAGTGCCCTTCCTTTAGATTCCACCAGGGGGAGCAAGCACGGTTATCTTCAACCATACGTGGACGCTGTGATAGACACTCTGATCTCTGAGGATGAGATGATGCATGAGGATGAGATAGACTGTCAGGGGATACACCCTAATGTGTATGTGCCCTGGCGGGCGCCAGGAATAGATCTCCTTATGCTACTGTGCCCCTGCTTGCAAGAAGCCTATGACGAGGGAGCCGTCATGTCCCAAGTGCCACTAGACTTCAGGATCACCGAGGTAGATGGGGAGCCGTGTACACAGTGCTTTAGCCCCACCTGTGACTGTTCTAGGGGAGCACTGGCGTGGGAGCCCAGATGTGATTGTTGCGGTGCAATTTTCTTGATGCCTATTGTACCCCAGCCTACAGTGTCAGCTAAGGAGCCAAGTGAACCCTTGGCGGAGAAGAGCGTGACCGCAGTGGAGGTACCGGAGCACGCCAGCTTCGTACCCACAACCACTGACTGTGTTACAGAAGAATCTGGTGACTACCTTGCGGAGGATACTGTCATGAGATCTTCCGGGGAAAAGGTGGAAGTCCCATCGGTGGCGATGCGCCTACCGGCGAACCACCCCAGCGGTAATGCAGAGGATACAGAGTCTGCTGTGGGTCCGTGTACCCTGGAAGAGGTGTCTTCCGATGTTGCGGACCCTGCTGTGGGCCCGTGTGCCCTACAATGGTCAGTCCGACCTACTACAGAGGTACCATCGGTCCTAGAATGGGGACCAGTACCTAACGCCGACAAGGGTGAGTCGACTGTCCCAGGGGTGTCGGCGGTGAGCCTCCAGGTGACCGCGGAGCACGATGGCTCCTTAAGTCTGGTCGCCCGGGCGAAGGGCTCCCCTCTTCATCGCGTCCTGGTGGAGGTGTCCTCATTAGAAGGTAGCTGTCCAGAGAAGAGAGTGGACCAGTGTCTACCGCCGATCCTTCCGGAAGAAGGGAAGCCCATCGTCAGCCAGCCGAGTGGTAAGGAACCCCCTTGTCCCTCACAGACTCCGATGGAGGTGGCCGTGAAGAAGGCCAAAGCTATGGTTCCTGAGCGGAGTGTGAGCCCGTGTGCTCCGACACAAGTGGTCCCAGGACTGGGATCCAACGCTCCTGAGTTTTCAGCGCGTAAGTGGACTGCCCCAGAAGTGCCAGGGGCAGGTCCCGATACCACCAAGGTGGGAACTGACAGCGTCCCCGAGGACCTGTTGGCCCCCGTGATTCACCGCAGGGGTAAGGTGTCTACATTTTCCCCCCTGCCAGGTGAAACCGAGACATTTCCCAGTGCTCGCTTCTCAGTGGAAGCCTCACAAGTCCGTAGGGACAAGGACTGTGTAAAGGATGATCCAGGGAGACTGGCCTCCTTTACGCCCAAAAAGGAGCGTGCCATTCGCCAGGTGGTGGACCGCGGGAAAGGTCCTGGCCTCCTGGTCTACCGCATCCCTGCCGCGGATGACCGGGTAAAGGCCCAATTAAGAGACACTGTGCTACTCCTTCCACCAGGGGGAGGAAGTAGCGAAGAGCTGTAGCTGTCGCCTTAGAGTGTGCTCTCCAAGAAAATTTTCTGGGGGAGGCTCACGGACGCAAAAGTGAGGTACCCCCATCTGATCTGGTAGGGGCACCCCACACATGGTCTCAGCCAGTCTCGGTTATTATTGAGTGTGATGTACCATGTAATCTGAGATGTAAGTTCAACTTGTGTTGTATATTCTGTGTACTGCATTTTCGTTATATAATGTTTGTGCCTGATTATACTTGCTATCCAAGCGAGGACGTTGGAGTTCCACCAGGGGGAGAGTGTAACCCTGGTCCCCAGCAGCTCCTGGAGACCCCCCTTCCCTGTCACCATGTTACTGCCCCTCATCCTCACCATGTTACTGCCCCTCATCCTCACGATTCTATTACCCCCATCCTCCCCATTCTACTGCCCACCATCCTCACCATTCTACTACCCCTATCCTCCCCATTCTACTACCCCCATCCTCAACATGCTACTGCCCTCATCCTCACCATTCTACAGCCCCTCATCCTCACCATTCTACTGCCCTCACATTAGATAACCCAAATGTTCCTACCCTCACCGAAATATATAGCAATCCTGAGGGGTTAGACTTCCTATGTCTCTTGTGTGTGCATGAAGGGCATGTGTTTGTGTGTGCATGAGTATCTGTGTATGTGTGTGCATGAGTATCTGTGTATGTGTGTGCATCAAGTGTCTGTGTATGTATTTGTGTGTGTGTATGAAGGCAGCCAACGGGGGGAGAGACGGGACAAGTTTCCCGGGCCCAGTGGCTGCAAAGACCCCAGCCCGCGGCACTGGATGTTGGGCCCAGCCAGTGGTCAGGCCACACTTCTGCGTCCAGCTGCCAGGCCTCTGGTTGCTGCTGGGCCCTGGCTCTCCCCTGCTGCTGCAGACCTCTCTTCCCTGCTGGGCTTCCTGCCGGGCCTGTCTCTCTCCCACACCGGGCACCTCTCTCTCCCGCCGGTCCGAGCAGTGAGCTGGGCCCCGGCTCTCCCCTGCTGCTGCAGACCTCTCTTCCCTGCTGGGCTTCCTGCCGGGCCTGCCTCTCTTCCACACCGGGCACCTCTCTGTCCAGGCGGTCCGAGCAGTGAGCTGGGCCAAACTTCTGGGCGGGCCCAGGTTCCGGCACGCACCGATGAGAGAGGCAGGCCCGGCGGGGGAGAGAGGCAGGCCCGGCGTGGGAAGAGAGACCTGCATCAGCTGGGGAGATCTGGGGCACCAGAGGCCTGGGACCATCCCCAAGGTAAGTGTGTTGTTTGTATTGGGGGGTAGTGTTGTTTGCATTTTGTGGGGATTATTGTGTGTGTATTGGGGGGTTTTATTGTGTGTATTGTGGGGGGTAAATCTGTTAGCAGCCCTGGGTATGATTGTCTGTCTGTGTATGTGTGTGCATGCATGAAGTATCTGTGTATGTGTGCGCATAAAATGTCTGTGTATGCGTGTGCATGAGTGTCTGTGTATGTGTGTGCATGAAATGTTTGTGTATGTGTGTGCATGAAATGTTTGTGTATGTGTGCATGAGTGTCTGTGTATGTGTGTGCATGAAGTGTATGTGTGTGCATGAAGTGTCTGTATATATGTGTGCATGAAATGTTTCTCAGTTTCATGTTGCAGACGTCAATTGCTCTAATCCACAAAGAGGGGAAAGACCCGTCTAATTGTACTTAGCTATAAACCCATTGCCCTGATAAATTCGGACTTAAAAATATATTAAAAAATTCTGGCAAATAGACCGAACAAACTTCTTCCATCTCTGATCCACCCAGACTAGGTGAGGTTCATCCACAGGCAGACAAGGCTCGGACAACACCAGGAGAATAATTGACCTGATAGCATTCTCCGCCAACAATAAGATACCATCCATGGTATTAGGATTAGACGCGGAAAAAGCATTTGACCGCAGAGACTGGGATTATATGGTGAAGACCATGCGAGCCTTTGGGTTTGAGGGCCCATTTTTACAGGCCATTATGGACTTATATACGACCCCCATGACAAAAGTGAATTGCCAGGGTTTCTATTCGGAACTATTCCCTAGTAAAAATGGCACGAGATTAGGTTGCCCCCTATCACCACTCCTGTTTGCTTTGTGCATGGAGCCGCTGGCAGCTAATATACGTAATAACCCCAACATTTCCGGGATTGCACTGTTCGCGGATGACCTATTTCTCTCGGTTTCCAAGCCCTTAACGTCACTCTCTAATCTCTTCTCCACCGTTTCAGTATTCAATAAAATCTCGGGATTTAAAATAAATAATAGTAAATTGGAGGCTCTAAATATTAACCTGCCTTGTGAAACCGTGAAATTATTAGAGTTACATTTCGATTTTAAATGGCAACCGGTGGCCATCAAGTATCTAGGAGTATATATTACAAATAATTACAACACCCTGTACCGGGAAAACTACCTGAGACTATTGGGAGCTCTCAGGAGCGAGCTGGGGGCATGGTCCGACCACAACACCTCATGGATAGGAAGAATTCAGTTTATAAAAATGAACCTCCTACCGCGCCTCCTCTATTTGTTTCAGACATTGCTGATTCCAGTGTTATAAAGTGACATAAGGGGCCTACAGGCCCTTATCACCAGATTCATCTCCATAAAAAAGAGACCCAGAATTAAGAGGCAAATACTCACGATACCAAATAAGGCTGGGGTGCTTGCCCTCCCGTGCCTGATTTCATTGTATAAGGCCGCACAATGAAGTCAACTAGTCCTGTGGCACTCAAACCCATCTGACAGGTGTTGTATAGAAGTCGAATCATCGTTATCCTACAGTACCCAGCCAAACTCCATAATGTCCTATGGCTCCCGAATAGTAGTAAAAACCCAGAAACGATCCAGAGCAGCCAACTATAAATCGTGCTCTTAAACTATGGAGGTCCCTGAAAAAAAGACTCTCTGTATCAAGTCCAAACTCCCTGATATCCCCCATGTTCGGCAATCCAGCATTCACCCTGGGTCTGGTGGGGGGGGAGCTTCGTGGCCTGGTCGGCGGGAATTCTAAAGCTCAGAGACCTGGGTCCCGATCTGAAACCCAAATATTTTTAAATGTTTCAGATGAACAAAAATATTGCCAACAAGGAATTCTTCCAATATTTACAACTTAAATCTTTTTACATAAAAACAGGTCCGAATGAGCTTCTCACTAGGTTTGAGTCACGGTGCCTGAATGACACAGGGACTTCGGGCCCCATTTCACTGCTGTACGGTCTGGTGATAGGCTCTCCCCCGATGACCAATACAAAATTAAAATATATGTCTCAGAGGGGACACGATTTGGGGGAGGAACTGGATGAGGAGGACTGGGACGACATTCTCTTGGCTGTGGCCAAGTCCCCAATTTCCATCACCATTACGGTACAAGGTGCTGATGTGTAACGCTGTGCTCACCACAAACAAGGTGGGACCCCGGAACTGAGGTGGGAATTGGTAGAAACGCCACCCACAGCCACGGGGGAACGTCTGGAGAGTGGGTTGGTCGAGGTAGCCGGGTCGGGTTGGAGAAGTAAGAGTTGTCGTAATACTTGCCGAGGTCAGAATAGGAGAGGTCCGGATCGTAGAAGGTACTATTAGCCAAGGTCGGGATTGGAGATTGTAGAATAGTTGTTGTCCGAGTGCCGAGGTCAGGGTTGGAGAGATACAGAGGGTCTGTTGTAAGCCGGGATCAGTAAGCCAGAGGTGCGGAGTCCAAGGATAAAGCCGGGTCGGTACACGAAGCAAGATACAGTGAGACAAGGCAAGACGAGACTGCGAAGGCAAAGGAGAGGTGAAACACAGCGATACATGGATCTATGCTTAGCCAATTTGCCAGAGGGGCAGCTGAGCATAAATAGGGAAGAGCGTCCAATGAGCCTCCTGCTGTGTGGAGGCGTGTGCAGAGCGAGGGCTGTGATAGGGCAGAGGCAGATTCAGGAAGAGCCTCTGAGTATGGAGGAGCAGTCTGCTGGTGCAGAGCGCGCGTCCGTTTCTTAAGGTCTGGCAACCCTGGATCCTCTCAATGGGAGTCTGGGGCCGAAATGAATGGTCCATTATGCTCTAGGAGACGTTGGGCAAACTCTTACACAAGGAATGGTTGGCAATGTGATGTATTTGGCTATGCACTGTATTTCAATGCCAATGTCTCCTCTCCCCCCTCCTTCCCCCCTCATTCTACCTCCTGTATCCCCGCCCCTCCCCACTCCCTTCACCACCTTTTCCCTTTTATTTTTGATTTGTTGTACCCCCTCTCCCGTGAGAAAATCGCAATAAAATTCAGGTTTCAAAAAAAAAAAAAAAAATGTCTACTTCTGGTTTGTTATTGACCAAAAGCACAACATTTAAAAGATTCCTTTTAACACCGAGCTTTGCAGTTTCGTTCTTCACAATGTGTTTCTGCCCACTCAGCATTAGGTCAACCTCTGTCAGAAATGTGTGATGTGGGGCCCACACAATCATTGTAAAGAAAACAGCGCAAAACTCTTTAGACGATCATAATAACTGGTTTTCCGCTTATTTTGTCATTTTAATAATGGCAGTTAAAGATGTTGCCATTAATTATATATATAATAAGACATGGCAGGGTTTATGCTTATGAGAGAATAATTACACAGGGTCGCTGTGTTCTCAACTAAAAGAGTTGATGACAAGGGCCTGAAACCCTTTCAGTGCTGTTGGCTTCTGAATCCTGGGAGATTTTACAAAGCAGCAAAAGAGTAAGACACATACTGTATGAATTACGTAGGATTGTTTACTAATTCATTAGAAGAGAAAGTGCATCAAGGGAGCATTATGGATCTACTACAAATGTACGCGCAGTTAGGACAAGCAGAGACGGGTTGATTCTCCCAGCCGTGTCTGACTCTGTTTCACAGTTCGTCATCAATAAATCCCATACAATGCACATAGAATAATATGCGTAATGCATAAACATGGAAATGGTAAATACTCGCTAAACACAACACAAACATCAGGCATTTTTTCTTTTTAGAGACAATAGCACACAGTGTTTTGGTCTTTAATCCCCCGTTCTGTGGCACACATACCAGTTCATGCCTAAAACAGCAGAGAAAAACTTTGATATACTTACTGTATACTTACAGTGTTCATAGCTATCGCTATACTGGATGGGATGCTACTTGAAAATGAGAGGCACCTCTCAGTGTATTACTTCCTGGTAAAACATTTGATAAATATGTAACACCCTTTCCTGTGACGATGGAGAGGATTTGGCCCGGGACTAAAGGGGTTACACCCCAATTGGCCACCCTCTAACCTCACCAGGGAGACAAGGGGTTAACTGGGCTCAGGCCCAGACGTGTGATTTAACCCTTGTCATAACCTGAAAATGTATATTCCCTGTTCCCCCATGTTTTATTGTTAATCAGTGTCTGCATCACACACACACTGGGATCCATCCGGGAGCTCAAGGGTTAATAGTGGTATAGTGATTATAGCCCTTTGTGTAACTTTCCCGCCTTTTCAGGCACCATTTTGCAGGTTCCCATAGGCCGCCATTAGGGCTCAATGCATTTCAATAGAGAATTGTTTTAGTGCTGTTTTAGTCCTGTTTCCTGTAAAGACCAGCAGGTGGCGTCCGAGAGGGAGAGCGGCGGTTTCCCATTGAAAGTCAATGGGCCCATTGACTTCAATGGAGATTCCTCGAGGTAACTTTCGAAGAACAAGTTGGCAGCCATCCAGACCGCAAACCGCAAAGCGGATACAATGTCCTTTAAAAGAGCTAAAATCACTTGAGTCAAGTTCAACGTCAATTGGCGTGGGAATAAACAGTTCTAGGGCACCTAGAAATACAAATCTTTTTGCCCCTAGTTCCTAGGCTTCCCCCCACTCGACCACAACCGGGTCCCCGAATCCTGGACCCCCGATAAGGGTCGAACCAGATAGAGCGGGTCACGCCATAGGCTTTGCCGGCGGCGGCAGAAACGGCTCAGAAAAATGACTAAGTGTGAAATGCTGAATTTTAGGAATCCATATCTCCGGTTCCGGAGGGACCAGAGGATCAAGGTTTGGGGTATCTGTAGTCACTGCTCCGGCATCACTGCAGACCATAATTGACCCTCTTGGACCAACCCGACGGAGTATGGACCCCCTTGAAAGTTCGGGACTTTTACCATTGATTCCAATGGGAGAAAAACCGCATGGTTAAAAAATGACTAAGTGTAAAATGTTGAAATGTGTACTGTAAGTCCATATCTCCGGTTCTGGAATGCCCAGAGGGATGGGATTTGGGTGACATGTAGCCAAGGTTCCGGCTTTAATGCATGCCCATTTCCAGCCCCCTCAGACCAACCAGACGGAGTATGGACGAATGTAAAGATTTGTGGATTTTCTCATAGACTTCAATGGCGGCGGTTCCCCATTGAAAGTCTATGGTAGGAAACTCCATTGACTACAACGGCGGAGTTGCTCCATTGAAACCCATGGCGGCGGAGCCCGTTGTTTTCAATGCGGATTTAGTGAAAAGCTGAGATTTCTTTTAGCGGAGATTTTTGTATTAAAGTGAAAAATGATTTAATGTGCATTTGTGTATCTCCGGTTCCGAAGGTCGTAGCAAGTCTCTTTTTGGACCATATGGTGTCCCAGTTCGGGCAATGAGAACTGGGAAGTTTGGACCTGCTAGACCCAACTTAACCGGATATTTTAATACGTTTATGTTTTATGTTTAATACTGTGTCCCAAGGTATGGACAAAGACCCAGAGGAAATTCTTTTGCATACCAGGATAGCAGATGGCCCTAGAGGCGACCCAATGTCTAGGACTTAAGTATTGTTCAAAGGGTTTTGTCACCCTCCCTGTTTACCTAAGGGCGGAGGAGGCTCAAACCAGAGCAGTCTTTAAGTGTCCCACTTCACACCTTTCAACAAAGGTTTTCCTGCCAGAACTCCAAATGGATAGACTGACTGGCATTCCTGATGCAAATGTGGGGCTACAGGAATGAGACCCCAGAGTTCTACTGCGCCTGTGTCAACTAGCAGGGGGGCATGTATCAAAATGTCTTCCCACGTTAGTGAGTGGCTGGAGGTAATTGGAAACCAATCACAGGTACTTAGTGTTAAGGATAGAGGGACAAAAGGTTTATAAACTGCTGTCCACCATATATCCTTTGTCTTCATGTCTTCATTGTCTTCATGTAATGTCTTGATGCCTGCATGCAAAGGCTTCATGTTTCCATGTCCTGCATGTGCTTCATAACTTTGCCTGTCTTGCTGTGATGTCAGCTGAAGTATGGAAGAAATGGCCCAGTCTGTATCCTGATGGCTTTCTTGTCATAATCTTTAAGTAAGTGTCTATATTTTGCTGTTATTTGTACATTTCTGTGTGTTCACCTTTATCAAGGAATAAATTATATTTTATCATATCTAAGTCTCGTCCCAGTTCAAACCCAGGTATATATATATTTATATATATTTTTGGTGTAAATTACAGCCTGTCATAAGCTACCGTGACATTTCCCTACCCCTAAGGGAAATAGCCGATAATTAGTGTTACTGGTGCTACCTGTTAGGCTTACAGCAACCCTGAGCCTCCACTCTTGAAGTGACTGGGTGCAGCGCCTCCACCCGTGAGGATCCCAGCGTAGGCGGCATGACTCCTCACGGGAACCTGTATATATATATTGTAAATACCAAATAACCACGATCACAACAGCGACTGCAGTAACTCTTTTACTGTGATTCCCCCGTAGGCATAATAACACTAAGGATACATACACAATATGAACAACACATGAACAACATTGACAACCCTAGGGGTAGCTATCCCCAATAGTACGGATGGTGCTTGGGCACCTATAACCCGGTGTCCTGCAAAGCAACCCGTTCCCAAGTGCACGTATGAGGGCAGCGCTACCCTCCCCCCTCGTGGTGGTGCGCTTCTACCTTCCTGGCTATAGGCCTGTAACCAGGGGATGCTTCCAGGAGAGAGACCATCGGTAGAGTCCCACGCCGTGGGTTCTCCGACAATAGCCCCTCACGCCTCAAGTCCGGCAGCCATGCGGTGTTACTACCCGGGGAAACGATCCTGGCCTAGTTCATGAGCTTGACTAGATCCCTGGACACTACCTCTCTCTTCCAAGGCTCTGTCAGGACTGAGCACGCCATCCCCAGTCCGCGGAGGAAATCCTGCTTTGCCCAGGACCTCCTCTTCTGGCGGCGCCAACCGCAAGATGGCAGCCGCACTACACAAAGTTCCAGTCTGTGTCTGCGCCAACCACAAGATATCCGAGCGACGGAACTAATCCCCCCAGGAGGTATGAAGGGGTACCCAGCTACAAATAAATAAATATAAATAAATACATTTATAGTCCTTTCATATACAGTATACTACAGTATATTGGTTCGTGTTCTGCATCACACCATCCTCCTCCTGGTACCATTGGAACTGCATGTTGGTGACATTGATTACAGGACCTTTGCGGAGTCGGTTCTTCCACCGCACGGCTTTCCCGTCATCACTGGACCTGTGACCGGGTCTGAAAACGTACCTGTTCATGCATTTTACACCTCATGCGAGATTATTTCTAACAGCATGTGAGTGGGCGTTTGTCTGAAGTTTATTATTAAAGCCTACAATATGTGTGTACCTTATTGAACTAGGTGGTTCTTCTCTTGGTGAAGCCCGCCTTAGCTCCGGTTGTCAATTTAATATTCCATTCGCTGCTTTTCATTACCATTTGTTACTTTCATCAGTTACTTATTATCTTCAATGTGGACTTTTATTCATTGGATTACTACAAGTAGCAATTGTTGTATCACTCGTAGTATATTCACTTTATCAGTGTCTTCTTTGATTTTGTACACTTTCGTAATACATTTAGTATATCAGCACTGATTATGATCACATGATATATATTGCATTATTAATTAGAGGAACACAGATGAAATGTATAATATACATATTATATATACATTTCTATATACATATTATACGTATATATATTATACATTTCATCGGCTAAATTGCTGGTTATTGTTATCTAGCTCATCCAGCTAATTCCCCAGTCATTTTGGATCCCACGGTTTTTCATTAACATTTGCACAGTTCTTCCTGAGAAACCGAAACATAGGCCCAAAGTTACTAAACAGTGCTAAGCCATAACACATCTTAACTCCCATTCAAGCAAATGAGATACCTGTTCTCAATCAATGGCCCTGGTGCTGCTTTGTATTCCTTAGTGGCACTTTTATACTTGTAGTCATGCCACCTGTGGCTACTAGCTTGCTTCCATCCTGGCAGTAAGTCCTGGTAAGCAGGCCTTGCCAGTAGTTGGTATGGGGTTTTCCCCTTCACCTTTGGTACTGCACTTGAGTGACAGCAGGGGGTGGTACATCCTGTTGTAGCTTTGACAATGGGGTGCCCGCCTTCTGGCTGTACTTAAGGGCAGGACCGCCCTAAAGTTATGTTGTTGTTCCTTCCCCCTGAGGAAGGCAGGTCACACGTCTGGAGCCTGAGATTGTGGCCTTCCCATGTGCTCTTCCCTGTGGGGAGGAGTGAGTGTGATTATACCGCTGCCTCTTCTAGGGAGATGGGGAAGAGCTAGGACAACAGTGGGTGCCCCTGGCCTGTAGTGACGGTCCAGGGACCATCTCCAGTGAGAGCTGATCTAAGGAGACTGTATCCGGCAGACGACTGCTGCATAGCTGTGTTACTGCAAAGTGTGTAGTAACAAAACCATTTCTGTTTGCAATATACCTCCGGCCTGGTGTGTGATATAACTGGGGGGAGAGGTACAAGTTCTACCGTGGGAGATCATCTCCATATCCCTGGAGCCTACGGCAGATGGAGGCGCTGCACTGCTAAGTATTATGTAGGCCAGTGTTTCCCAATTAAATTTAGTCGTGGAACCCTTTTTTATTTTGTACAGCAAAATGGAACCCCTTAAATATTTTTAGCGTAACACATAGAAAAACAAAAAGACATTCGCCGCAGGCGAAAAATGTTCTTGGTTCAAGATCTAATACCTTTAAATTGAAAGTTACATTTTTCCAGGGGGAAGGCAACTACACGTTTTGTCCTCTTTCATGTCCCATACATAAATGCAGCCGCCCTGTATACGTGCCCGTCAGGGGGAAAAAATGATAAGGTTTTACTCTTACTTATATGATAATTATAACATCAGAGTCTTTGTTTATTATTATTATGGTGTAGGGGGGGAAGGGAGCCCGCAGTGGTGTTGGGGGGGGGGGGGGGGGGAGCCCGCAGTGGTGTTGGTGTCTCCGTCCCTCCTGGCGGCTGCAATTTTTAAATGTTTTATTTTTTCGCAGAAACACTTAATTTTACCTCAGGGAACGCCCGGGTTTTTTTAAAGTCCCCCACTGTCCCAATACATTTTTACAAGACCTCAGGGTTCCGCGGAACCCCATTTGGGAAATGCTGCTCTACAATACACGTGTTACTCCTTTACTATGCAACACACACACATTTATATATACATACATATATATATCAAAAGAAGAAATATATTAGCGCCAACCTATCACTATATAAAATCTCTATAGAGTAAAAATATAAATAAAAGTGAAATGAAAAATGTTATTACAAATAAAAGTAAAAAACCTATGCTAAGCACAGTGGATGTAGTAAAATTTTTTAAAATAATGAACCAATAAAATACATAATAAAATATCAAAAAAGAAAATGTCCAGAAAAATATATGTAAAAGATATACAAATCCCAAAATGTTCCAATTGCTATCCAAAAGAGTCTCTGCAGCCCGAATGAAGGGAACACCACTTCCTTAGGATATCTACAAAAACACAGAAAAAACAGGCGCACTCATAGCGTAAAATTGTATAACAATAAATTTATGAAGTAAGGGATAAAAATGCACACTCACAAACAAAGTTATACAATTTTACGCTATGAGTGCGCCTGTTTTTTCTGTGTTTTTGTAGATATCCTAAGGAAGTGGTGTTCCCTTCATTCGGGCTGCAGAGACTCTTTTGGATAGCAATTGGAACATTTTGGGATTTGTATATCTTTTACATATATTTTTCTGGACATTTTCTTTTTTGATATTTTATTATGTATTTTATTGGTTCATTATTTTAAAAAATTTTACTACATCCACTGTGCTTAGCATAGGTTTTTTACTTTTATTTGTAATAACATTTTTCATTTCACTTTTATTTATATTTTTACTCTATAGAGATTTTATATAGTGATAGGTTGGCGCTAATATATTTCTTCTTTTGATATATATATGTATGTATATATAAATGTGTGTGTGTTGCATAGTAAAGGAGTAACACGTGTATTGTAGAGCAGCATTTCCCAAATGGGGTTCCGCGGAACCCTGAGGTCTTGTAAAAATGTATTGGGACAGTGGGGGACTTTAAAAAAACCCGGGCGTTCCCTGAGGTAAAATTAAGTGTTTCTGCGAAAAAATAAAACATTTAAAAATTGCAGCCGCCAGGAGGGACGGAGACACCAACACCACTGCGGGCTCCCCCCCCCCCCCCCCCCAACACCACTGCGGGCTCCCTTCCCCCCCTACACCATAATAATAATAAACAAAGACTCTGATGTTATAATTATCATATAAGTAAGAGTAAAACCTTATCATTTTTTCCCCCTGACGGGCACGTATACAGGGCGGCTGCATTTATGTATGGGACATGAAAGAGGACAAAACGTGTAGTTGCCTTCCCCCTGGAAAAATGTAACTTTCAATTTAAAGGTATTAGATCTTGAACCAAGAACATTTTTCGCCTGCGGCGAATGTCTTTTTGTTTTTCTATGTGTTACGCTAAAAATATTTAAGGGGTTCCATTTTGCTGTACAAAATAAAAAAGGGTTCCACGACTAAATTTAATTGGGAAACACTGGCCTACATAATACTTAGCAGTGCAGCGCCTCCATCTGCCGTAGGCTCCAGGGATATGGAGATGATCTCCCACGGTAGAACTTGTACCTCTCCCCCCAGTTATATCACACACCAGGCCGGAGGTATATTGCAAACAGAAATGGTTTTGTTACTACACACTTTGCAGTAACACAGCTATGCAGCAGTCGTCTGCCGGATACAGTCTCCTTAGATCAGCTCTCACTGGAGATGGTCCCTGGACCGTCACTACAGGCCAGGGGCACCCACTGTTGTCCTAGCTCTTCCCCATCTCCCTAGAAGAGGCAGCGGTATAATCACACTCACTCCTCCCCACAGGGAAGAGCACATGGGAAGGCCACAATCTCAGGCTCCAGACGTGTGACCTGCCTTCCTCAGGGGGAAGGAACAACAACATAACTTTAGGGCGGTCCTGCCCTTAAGTACAGCCAGAAGGCGGGCACCCCATTGTCAAAGCTACAACAGGATGTACCACCCCCTGCTGTCACTCAAGTGCAGTACCAAAGGTGAAGGGGAAAACCCCATACCAACTACTGGCAAGGCCTGCTTACCAGGACTTACTGCCAGGATGGAAGCAAGCTAGTAGCCACAGGTGGCATGACTACAAGTATAAAAGTGCCACTAAGGAATACAAAGCAGCACCAGGGCCATTGATTGAGAACAGGTATCTCATTTGCTTGAATGGGAGTTAAGATGTGTTATGGCTTAGCACTGTTTAGTAACTTTGGGCCTATGTTTCGGTTTCTCAGGAAGAACTGTGCAAATGTTAATGAAAAACCGTGGGATCCAAAATGACTGGGGAATTAGCTGGATGAGCTAGATAACAATAACCAGCAATTTAGCCGATGAAATGTATAATATATATACGTATAATATGTATATAGAAATGTATATATAATATGTATATTATACATTTCATCGGCTAAATTGCTGGTTATTGTTATCTAGCTCATCCAGCTAATTCCCCAGTCATTTTGGATCCCACGGTTTTTCATTAACATTTGCACAGTTCTTCCTGAGAAACCGAAACATAGGCCCAAAGTTACTAAACAGTGCTAAGCCATAACACATCTTAACTCCCATTCAAGCAAATGAGATACCTGTTCTCAATCAATGGCCCTGGTGCTGCTTTGTATTCCTTAGTGGCACTTTTATACTTGTAGTCATGCCACCTGTGGCTACTAGCTTGCTTCCATCCTGGCAGTAAGTCCTGGTAAGCAGGCCTTGCCAGTAGTTGGTATGGGGTTTTCCCCTTCACCTTTGGTACTGCACTTGAGTGACAGCAGGGGGTGGTACATCCTGTTGTAGCTTTGACAATGGGGTGCCCGCCTTCTGGCTGTACTTAAGGGCAGGACCGCCCTAAAGTTATGTTGTTGTTCCTTCCCCCTGAGGAAGGCAGGTCACACGTCTGGAGCCTGAGATTGTGGCCTTCCCATGTGCTCTTCCCTGTGGGGAGGAGTGAGTGTGATTATACCGCTGCCTCTTCTAGGGAGATGGGGAAGAGCTAGGACAACAGTGGGTGCCCCTGGCCTGTAGTGACGGTCCAGGGACCATCTCCAGTGAGAGCTGATCTAAGGAGACTGTATCCGGCAGACGACTGCTGCATAGCTGTGTTACTGCAAAGTGTGTAGTAACAAAACCATTTCTGTTTGCAATATACCTCCGGCCTGGTGTGTGATATAACTGGGGGGAGAGGTACAAGTTCTACCGTGGGAGATCATCTCCATATCCCTGGAGCCTACGGCAGATGGAGGCGCTGCACTGCTAAGTATTATGTAGGCCAGTGTTTCCCAATTAAATTTAGTCGTGGAACCCTTTTTTATTTTGTACAGCAAAATGGAACCCCTTAAATATTTTTAGCGTAACACATAGAAAAACAAAAAGACATTCGCCGCAGGCGAAAAATGTTCTTGGTTCAAGATCTAATACCTTTAAATTGAAAGTTACATTTTTCCAGGGGGAAGGCAACTACACGTTTTGTCCTCTTTCATGTCCCATACATAAATGCAGCCGCCCTGTATACGTGCCCGTCAGGGGGAAAAAATGATAAGGTTTTACTCTTACTTATATGATAATTATAACATCAGAGTCTTTGTTTATTATTATTATGGTGTAGGGGGGGAAGGGAGCCCGCAGTGGTGTTGGGGGGGGGGGGGGGGGGAGCCCGCAGTGGTGTTGGTGTCTCCGTCCCTCCTGGCGGCTGCAATTTTTAAATGTTTTATTTTTTCGCAGAAACACTTAATTTTACCTCAGGGAACGCCCGGGTTTTTTTAAAGTCCCCCACTGTCCCAATACATTTTTACAAGACCTCAGGGTTCCGCGGAACCCCATTTGGGAAATGCTGCTCTACAATACACGTGTTACTCCTTTACTATGCAACACACACACATTTATATATACATACATATATATATCAAAAGAAGAAATATATTAGCGCCAACCTATCACTATATAAAATCTCTATAGAGTAAAAATATAAATAAAAGTGAAATGAAAAATGTTATTACAAATAAAAGTAAAAAACCTATGCTAAGCACAGTGGATGTAGTAAAATTTTTTAAAATAATGAACCAATAAAATACATAATAAAATATCAAAAAAGAAAATGTCCAGAAAAATATATGTAAAAGATATACAAATCCCAAAATGTTCCAATTGCTATCCAAAAGAGTCTCTGCAGCCCGAATGAAGGGAACACCACTTCCTTAGGATATCTACAAAAACACAGAAAAAACAGGCGCACTCATAGCGTAAAATTGTATAACAATAAATTTATGAAGTAAGGGATAAAAATGCACACTCACAAACAAAAACTGGCTAGCCACTCCTGTCCGGAACAATAACTCAATTAGAGCGTGGCCGAGCCACTATGTTATAAGGACATTACCAGTTAGCTGAGTTAAGGAAAGCGTTATAGTATAAGGTTATGTGTTGATGCAAAGTATAGGTGCTACGGTATTGTTGCATTACAGTAAAAACCATTTACAATCAGGTTGTTTGTTATGTTTCTTGCCCAGGGGAATCTCACTGAGGGGGATCCTGGGTAGTGGAGGCGCTGTGCTAAGTAAGTGTTACCCCAGGCTCCCAGCTAGCGGAGGCTCGATCTCCTGGAACCAACAGGTGTGTGCAGTACCGTATCATCTTTAGCTTCAGAAAAAGGGCTACATTAGCAAGGAGGCTAACTGGAGCACTGATATCCTCAGTTCAAGGGGCCCTGTGGCTTAGCCCCAGACTAGTGGTATTAGCGCGGTGGGAGTTTTTGAAATAGTGAGTGCAAGGTGGCATCTTGTGCACATGCTCTCCCACTGTTCTGAGCCAGAGGGGCCCAGGTTTTACAAACCTGACAAAGTGTGCGTAGCCAGGGATGAAATTCCCACGCCACTGGTTGAGGGCACATGTGGGGACAGCCTGTCCGAAGTGTATAAGACACTTCTCACCCTCCCAGAACCCTCTCTGCTGTTGTCTTTCTTTGGTGTTCCATGTGTTCCCAAGTGTTCCAAATTCCAATTTGCCATAAGGGCAAGAACGGTCGGACCGGGACCCCCAGAGACACCATGCTGCGATTACAGAAAGGAGTGAGTTAGGAAGAGGAAGGGAAGTGTATGAAGTGATAGGAGGGGGGGGGGGTGAGGGGCGTTGGGGAGAGTGAGGGAGGTGTAGGGAGTAGGTGGGATGTTGGGGGTGGGAAGTGGGGAATGTATAGGGCAGTGATGAGGAAGATCAAGGGGAAGTGTATAGGGGTGATAGGAAGAGTGAGGGGAAATTGTATAGGACCAAAGAGTGATGGGAGTTATGGGGAGTATATGAAGAGGAGGGGAGTGTTGGGGGAAGTGATAGGAAGGATGAGGGGGGGTGTTGGGGTGGGGTGGGGGTTGGGGTGTGGGGGGTGCGGGGGTGTGGGTGGGGCGTGTTGGGCGGGTGGGGTGTGGGGTGTACTGGAGGAGTGAGGTGTAGTGTGTCTGTGTTGTTGTAGTTCGTATTTTATTTATTAAAATGTTAAAACCACAAAAAACAGGCGCACTCATAGCGTAAAATTGTATAACAATAAATTTTGAAGTAAGGGATAAAATCACACTCACAAACAATTTGAAAAATGCGTTTTTTGAGTACAACTCAGCTGTTCAGACGCAGGAACCCAAGGAGGAGACTTGCGGGTGTGATGTCCGCGGTGTGTCTTGCCAAATACCCCCTAGGTCCTGGCAGGGAGACAGATCACAGTTGTAACAGGAACCTCGCTGACATCTCCTGTTTACACTGTGCTCTCCCCGGCTGAAACCTCGCTGACATCATCGAGTTCACGCGAGACTCTATTCAGTGTATGCTCTGTGTAGCACGCGAGAGAGGGGAAGGCGGCGTCCCTCGTGGCTTTCGTCCCTGCCAGGACCTAGAGGGGGCTATTGTGGCAAGACCACAACCGCGGACATCCACCGAAGTCCTCTCCTTGGGTTCCTGCGTCTGAACGGGCTTGAGTTGTACTCAAAAACCACTTTTTTCTTCAGCTTGCAATAAATTTATGAAGTAAGGGATAAAAATGCACACTCACAAACAAAGCTGAAAAAAATGCGTTTTTGAGTACAACTCAGCCCGTTCAGACGCAGGAACCCAAGGAGGAGGACTTCGGTGTGATGTCCGCGGTGTGTCTTGCCACAATAGCCCCTCTAGGTCCTGGCAGGGACCGAAAGCCACGAGGGACGCCGCCTTCCCCTCTCTCCGGTGCTACACAGAGCATACACTGAATAGAGTCTCGCGTGAACTCGATGATGTCAGCGAGGTTTCAGCCGGGGAGAGTTCACAGTGTAAACAGGATGATGTCAGCGAGGTTCCTGTTTACACTGTGATCTCTCCCTGCCAGGACCTAGAGGGGCTATTGTGGCAAGACACACCGCGGACATCACACCGAAGTCCTCCTCCTTGGGTTCCTGCGTCTGAACAGGCTGAGTTGTACTCAAAAACGCATTTTTTCAAATTTGTTTGTGAGTGTGCATTTTTATCCCTTACTTCATAAATTTATTGTTATACAATTTTACGCTATGAGTGCGCCTGTTTTTTCTGTGTTTTTATACATATATATATATATATATAATATATACTGTATACTATATACATACACATACACACACACCTCACTCCTTCCTATACACTTCCCCTCACTCCTTCCTATCCTCTCCCATACACTTTCCCTCACTCCTTCCTATACACTTCCCCTCACTCCTTCCTATTCACTTCCCCCTATACACTTCCCCTCACTCCTTCATATACTCTCCCATACACTTCCCCTCACTCCTTCCTATTCACTTCCCCCTATACACTTCCCCTCACTCCTTCATATACTCTCCCATACACTTCCCCTCACTCTTTCCTATACATTTCCCCTCACTCCTTCCTATTCACTTCCCCCTATACACTTCCCCTTGCTCCTTCCTATACTCTCCCATACATTTTCCCTCACTCCTTCCTATAATACTCTCCCATACACTTTCCCTCACTCCTTCCTATACTCTCCCATACACTTTCCCTCACTCCCTCCTATACTCTCCCATACACTTTCCCTCCCTCCCTCCTATACACTCTCATACACTTTCCCTTCCTCCTTCCTATACTCACTCACACCTTTCTGTAATCGCAGCATGGTGTCTCTGGGCCCGGTCCGACCCGTTCTTGCCCTTATGGCAAATTGGACTTCTGGAATCACTTGGGAACACATGGAACACCAAAGAAAGAACAACAGCAGAGAGGGTTCTGGGAGGGTGAGAAGCTGTCTTATACACTTCGGGACAGGCTGTCCCACAGTGTGCCCTCCAACCAGTGGCGTGGGAATTTCATCCCTGGCTACGCACACTTTGTCAGGTTTGTAAAACCTGGCCCCTCTGGCTCAGAACAGTGGGAGAGCATGTGCACAAGATGCCACCTTGCCCACTCACTATTCAAAACCTCCCACCGGCTCAATACCACTAAGTCTGGGGCTAAGCCACAGGGCCCCTTTGAACTGAGGATATCAGTGCTCCAGTTAGCCCTCCTTGCTAATGTAGCCCTTTTTCTGACATGCTAAAGAGACTACGGGTACTGCACACACCTGTGGTTCCAGGAGATCTGAGCCTCCGCTAGCTGGGAGCCTGGGGTAACACTTACTTAGCACAGCGCCTCCACTTACCCAGGATCCCCATCATGTGAGATTCCCCTGGGCAAGAAACATAACAACACCTTATGATTGTAACTGGTTTTTACTGTAATGCAACAATACCGTAGCACTCTATACTTTGCATCAACACATAACACTTATACTATAACGCTTATCCTTAACTCAGCTAACTGGTAATGTCCTTATAACATGAGTGGCTCGGCCACGCTCTTAATGAGTATTGTCCTGTACAGTAGTGGCTCAGCCACGTTCTTAATGAGTATGTCTCTGTCCCGTAACCGCATGCCCCACACACCATGTCCTTGTATTAATAAAGAGGATTTGCTCCGTGTATTTAGGCCTTTGGCCACTCACTAGTGTCCCCAAAGAGTTACACCTAAGGCGGGATCAGCGCCTGTTGACCGGTGTTGGTGCACTTGATGTAAATACCTTCCGGTCACGGCGGTGACCGGTAACACTTCAAAAAGGATCAGACGAATCCTCTGCTTGTCTTTGATGTTGCGTGGTACAGCTGCCTGATCCCAAACAGCTCGGCACCTCTTTGCTCCGCACACTTGTCCCTAACTGTCTACACAGTAAGGTGACTGATCGCTACCACTATGGGCGTCCCTGCAGCACAGCAGCCTATTGTGACTCAGGGGTTCTCCTAAGGGCCTGCGGGGTAAAGCTAGCCTATGCAGGCGGGTCACGGACACCCTGAACGCACACACCCTCCTCCTTTACCTTCCGGATCCCCTCTGCCTAGCGTGGTCTCTCCCCCACGCTTCCCTTTCCTCCTCCCGTAATCCCAGCCTTCTGATTGGCTCCTGACATCAGCTGACTGTCCCAGAGCGCATGGGAGTTGTAGTTTGCCAACGGAGCATTTTCCCTATTGGTCCGTTGTTCGCGCGCTTGCACCGCGCATGCGCGACCTCTCCGCTCTGTCAGTGCCCTTTGAAAGGTTGCGCGATAACATGGCGGCGCCCTATACTGTCGGGCCGCCGCGGAACCTGCACCACTCTCTCCGAGCACGCACTGCAACCACCTGAGGTAACTAACACATCCCTACACTAACAAAAGGGTTCACACCTCCTGGCATCTCTTAGGCTTTCAAGTTCTGGCTTCCTCGCAGACGCATAGGCACCGAGCCTGGTAGCCATGACTTCGAAATCCCACATTTCATTTACAGGTTATCAATATATATACAGTATACACATTAAACTATACCCATTTAATAAAATATATTGTGTCCTGTCTTCTGTGTGCTAAACGTTATGAGTTCCTATTCTGGTGTCATGAATGGAGTGAGTGTATATTCCCTACAAATCACGAGCCTCATTTCTGGCACACAAATAACTTTAAAACTTTTAGACACTTTAAAAACCGGCTCAGCTTTATATCCTAGATGGAGCAGCCCCTGAACCCCTAATCTAGGTTCAGTATACCTGGGCATGTATGTGGGTACCTCTGCTATACTGGGGAGCCCCTGCTATACTAAGGACTCTGTGTATACCTGCAGATATCTTTTAACCCCTTCACCTTGTCTGGAAGATGCTGCAGCAGGGACTCTGCTACATAGACACATTCTGTAAAGACTTTCTCTGACAAACCCACCCTGAAACTTACAGCCTAGAAATCTCCCGATCCCAGCATCCCCAGTAAGGACAAAAATCACATCATTCTTTAATGTCGCAAAATCAGTATACAGTTGCAGTAATACATTTTTTACATCTGGGTCCCAGAGCTGGCACTCTAAGGCCCTAAAACACAGGTCAGGGTTAACCAAGTGGGCTTGACCTTTATTATAAGCCTGGATAACCCCTTCACCGTCACACTGACATCCCGAGTCACACTGTACAAGCACCGGGAAACAATGTGTGTCCACCGGATACAACATGGCCACGGGGTCAGGCCTCCATCTGGTGGCCAACACAAAGGTACGACATCATGGGGCGTGACTCTGGTACTTTCTATTGATGACCCCACAGCCACATCAGTAGTGTTTTTGAAGTGAAGCTTCTTTGCTGGCGCCTACAGGGTTTTCATGGGGGAAAAAAATCCTTGCGTTGTAACGAAAAACCGTAACGAGAGTGCCGTCACGGTACTAATATGCGCGCACGTCGCACTCGCGCATGAGCACAAAAACACTAGGTCTGGTTCTCGGGCCTCCGACGCGCATGCGCAGAAGCCTCCTGTGCTCGGCACACACACCATTTTTGGCGTATCTCTGGAACCTGGGAGTCTCCAGAGGTCGGGGGGTCACTGATCAGCACCGAGGGTCATCCGGGAGCCGGTAAGGTTGAAAAAACAAAGTCATTTGAGGCGGGATTGCTGCTTTAACTGTGCCTAACTAAAACCATTTATTTTCCCTTTTTTTTAATGAATTTCTATGAATTGTTAATTAACACTGTCCTTGTTATTGCTATGCAGGGGAACGCTGAGCACTAAATGTGAGCAGTGCGCTTCTCCTCTGTGTATGGGATTTCATACACTGTTATGCATCCCTGGAGCCTCTCATCGCACTTTATTACCTGTTGTGAAACCACTGAACCCTCTGATCTCCAGAAAAGAACCGCCTGCTGAGAATGTAATATGGAAAAATTAAAATTGCATTAACTCTTACATCAAAATGAAGATAAAAATGCAGCTAATTGTTGATTCTACAGAATCAGCTCCTTTCCTTCTAACCGTTTTGTAATAATCATGCATTTCACGGTTGTAAATATAAATGGTCTTCCTCACACGGGGTGTTTGCATAATAGTATAAAGCCGTGAGAAATCCTCTGCACGGCGCCGGGGCTGCTGCTGCAAAGTCTCCTCCACTCACGGTTCTTGTTTGACAGTAAAGATGAGCGGGTTTTGGGGTAGAGACTGTGTGCAGTAAATGACAGAGAGCATTGAAATGATATGGGGCTGACATGGTTAGTGTGACCAGACAATTACCGCAACTGCATTTAAATTATTACGAGGGAATGCAACGTTACTTTTTTTACGCATATGTAGCCCTGTTTCCCCTTAAACAAGATGGCTACTATCGGTTCAGGTAGGGACGACGGACAGAAACTTAGCTTCATGACCCAGTGGGAATCGGATCTTGAGGAGACAGAGGATGATGACTGGACGGAGATCTTTAACGTGGCGGGCAGAAGCTCGGTCTGTACCACATTAAAGGAGAACTCATATAAGGTGTTAATGAGATGGTACCTCATCTTGGCCAAATTAGCTAAGTTTATCCCAGGATATTCCCCGCTCTGCCCTAGGCAGTGCGGGGAAAGAGGTCTGTTACACATGCTGTGGTCCTGCCCTTGTATAGCCCCTCTATTGGAACAAATCAGAGATTGGCTACAGAGGATTTTGGGCCTCGAAATTAAACTAGATCCGTGGCTGTTCCTGCTTAACAGACCAACAAAGGACGTATCCAGAGCAAATAACAAACTGATAGCTCATTTTGCTACAGCGATGAGGTGCGAGACCGCAGCGTTGTGGAAACAGAACACGATCCCTTCTATTGAAAAAATTCGCAATCGAATTTGGTTTATATGCCAGATGGAAAAGTTGACGGGTTTGGTTAACTACACGGGCCCAAATTTCCAAAAGGTATGGCTGCCTTGGCTAGCGCAGTCAGATATTCAAGGGGTGAACGTTGCCACAATATGGCATTGATAGATTTAGGTGAGTTCTCTTCTGATGAGACGGAGTCATCCCTGACTTGGACTAAGAGGACCGTGACGGGCTGTCAGAGAGATAGCGGGAGCTATACCCATTAACATTAGACACAATAGACACCCGGGAATCGGGGTGAACGAAACCAGGTCAAGACACCATGGATATTACGCCCCCGCCTCCCCCCTAGGTGTTGTTTTCCCTTTTGTCTCTGTCAGTATGTCTATCAATGTTTGTCCTTATAGTAGTAGAACGCAAGGTGCTGCGTCACCAACAGCAGACAAAATGTTTGGACAACAATGTGTAAAAAGTGATGCTTTACCTTGTAAAATAAAATCAATAAAAAAAGAGTAAAAAAAAAAAAAAAAACAAGATGGCTACTTGTGCTGCCCTTTAAGCTGTTGGCTCGCAGGGGCCTAAGCCTCCGCCACGGGGAGCCTGGGGCGATATATTTATAACTTTGGTGCAGCGCCTCCACCTGAGAGGGATCCCAGCAGAGTCGGAGGACCCCCCCAAAGGACACAACAATTAATGTACACACACCGTAAAATAGAAAGGCCTTTACTGGCACATATAACTCTTATACTCTATACCTTATACTCTATCAAACTATCGGTACAACTACCCATGCCGAGACGAAGCCCTATCCTAGAGGGTGAAACGCGTAGAGGGGGAGATCGGGCTGTAGCCCTGGTGTTGTTTCATGCCAATAAAGTTTTTTTGACCTCATCCGGGACCTCGTGGATTTGTCATGCGCAGTTGCGCCCGAATTCTTCTCTATACATCTATACTCCTTGAAGGCAGCACGCGGGAGCGTGAGGATAGAGGCAAGCAGGACTCAGACCGGAGTGGAGACAAAGGTAAGAGTTTTTACTTTATTACCTCTCCACACACTCCGGTCACTCTAGTGTCACTCTTAGCTTCCTCATACCCAGCCCACATGACGGTACTGACACCGTGCGGTGCTCTTGCTGCATAGCTGAAGCGCAAGACAGTTTGTTCTCTCTGGACAACTACAACTAACAGGGCTGTATCCCACCACCGTGTAACCCTGTCTCCATGTCCTGAGAATCACAGTCCCCCAATGTCCCACAATGCCCACACCCAACCCACCGTGTGTGACCGCACGGCCCACTAATTGAATGTGTTAGAGTTGGTGCACTTGCTGTAATGGTACCTGCCGGGCGCTCCAGCACCCAGGCGCGCCAACAAGGATCAGAAGATATCCGCAATCCTGCGATTGCTCCGACTGACTCCTCCTCTTCCAGCCTACGAAGATCTATCTCCTGTCTCTGGAAACAAACTGCTCTATTGGTTCCCTGGCATCACAGACACCTGCACACATAGACCCTAACTCTTGGCATCCCAGCTCCGACTACCTCCTTCCCTTTCAGCGCGCGAAGAACTATCTCCTGTTCCAGGAAACTAGTTGCTTTATTGGTTTCTTGGCGTCACATGGTCCTGCCGCCCCTCAGCACTATGGGGTTTGTAGTCCCCGTGGAACCTATCTCTATGGGCCGCCGTGTGCGCGCTGTACACTGCGCATGCAGTGTAACCCATGAATCATCCACCGCGACTTCTGTCCCTCCTCGCACGTGCGCAACATGGCCCAAGATGGCCACCAGAGCGTCTGGCGAACCTATCGCCACCTGCACTGACCTCTGCAGCAGCGGAGGTAGGAGGGGAGAGGCGCAACAACGGGGAACCGGAAGATGACCAGGCTATACATACATCTAACAGACCTTGCAGGGCCAGGCTTACATCTTCCTGGTAATGGGCAGTTTTCCTTTTACCTTCAATCAATTATTTCAAGTATTTTCATAGCAATGATTGTGATGGAAAGCTGCCCAGCGACCAGCATATTAAAGGTTAAGCCTGGCCCCTGCCCGTCCATTCCTGGGTCCCATCTGGCCACCAGACCCTGGGGCTTCCCCCGTTTTTAAATGCCCAGTAGCCCTTGCCTGCCCATGTAAATGTAATTCTTTATTGCTGTGTGTTATAAACTGTACCCAAGTATAGCAATGTCATTGTGCCCACTGTAAGGCATAGACAAGGTCTCCGGACATGCAGGGCTGAGAAACCCTTTGTGCAGCTGCATGTCCGGAGGACTGGCTATTGGGGGAGGAGAGGTGCAGGGCACAAAGGGAGAGTGGCCTGGGGCAGAGATCGGGCCGTGGGGCCATCAGGCCAGAAAGAGGAGCATTTGGCCACCCCCCAGACATCCCGGGGGATACCCTGCCGGCTGAGGGAGCCTTAGCTGAGCTCCCACTTGTAGACGCTGCTTCCATTGTCCCGTTCGTATTTTCCTCCAAGACTAACTCGCCTCTGCCCCGTCCCCAACTCTGATTGGCCAATGCAGATGAGCCCTCGCGTCCTGATTGGTTCCCATGGAGCATCTGCGCTGTGAGTGGTTGCCAGGCCGTCTACCATGATTTCCTATGGCAGCAGGGAATCTATGTAAGGGGAACTCGATCACAGCTCCAAGTCTCGTGTTTTGAGCACCGAGGCTGTGCCGGAGACACCTGAAAAGGAGACTGTGAGCCTAACTCAGGGGTCTCCAAACTCAGTTTTCAAGAGCCGCCAACAGGCCGGCTTTTATGGGTATCCCTGTTTCAGCACCTGGCCTAATTCAATGGGAGATTTAAAAGTGTTTCAGTGCAGTGCCGGAGAAGCAGAGAGCAGAATTGCACAGAGAGTTCTGGACAGTTCCTACCCCCACAGGGGTGGAAGCAAAACCCAGGTAATCGGTGGTTTGGGGCATGAGTCCCAACAACAGTGCTCAATCCAAATCTGAACTGTCATTCTATAACAAGCTTAAGTCCACATATCATGGTAATAGGAAACCAATATAGCCAAAAGATATAGTATTGGACCCAGTGCTATTTGAATGCAGCAAAGACACTAAATATTGTTATAATAGTCCACGTGTCAGAATAAATGAAGGGTTAACATACCATAGGTGTGTAGACCTCTGCCATACAGGACCCTTGTGCTGCAGCACTGTTTCTGGTCATCAATTCTCCATGTGAAGGGGAAATACAATACTCATAGATGGCTGGTTCCTTTGCTGCGTGCAGCACGCTCAATATTCAAGCAGAAGTAGAAATCCTAGGATTCCAGCGGTGCACAGCCAAGTAGAGTAGGGGACCAGCAAGGTGTGGGTTAAAAATATATTTATTGTAACAACATAGTATAGGGGACACACACTCTGACGCGTTTCGGACTGGTATAGTCCTTTATCAAAGAGCTGATTCGCGCCATTAATCCCCACAGTCTTAAAGAACAAACCCCGCCCCCCTGCATCATCGCGCTGCCCGTTTTTGGCGCGAAAATCGCCGAGATATAATCTGATTGGCTGCTACTCCCAGCGAATGGGATAGCCTGCTGCCGTGTGTATGCATCGCGAGGAGGGGAATGACGCGCGTCTGGCACCAGCGCGCAGACCCCTCCTCTGATACAGCCGGCGTCGTTGCTAGGTTATGTTCCCTAACAATAACATTGGGACATCTCTCCCCGTGTATAATGCATAGCTATACATTGCGAGCTAGCGAATCAGCGGGGGGTGGGGGGGGCATGGAGAAACAAAAAGACATGTGGGGAAAAAAGGAAAGAAAGAATTAAAATTAGCATAATAAATCTTACTAGGCTAAAAAGATAGGAACATTTAGATAACATTCAAAGACAATTAAACATTGTATAGCGAATCTAAAACTGGAATGGAGGTGACATCTTCAGGTAGAGAACTATAATTGATCTTCAATGTTTCCATATAGCCATATTCAATTAATATTCATAAAATCAATATAACATATATACTAATTCATTTTTAACTATTATAATGTATAAGGAAACATGTATTACTCTGGTCTGTGAACGTTATACCATGCACATTATAGGGAGACTCATATTGAGCCAATTTGTCTTGAAAATATCAATTGAATCCATTGTCATATCTAATAAGAGGACAAAGTAACAGGCCTCCAACGCAAGCTAATCATATATAGATATCCTAGTGGACAATGGGTTTTATTCTAGCAGTGATGTCTAGCAATAAATATTCATTTATTTATACAAAAGCTTGTTGGATTTTTTGGACCAAATTGTTCATTTTGATATATATAAAGCAAGTCAAACATGGATTGGGAACACAACATAAAAATAAAGAAACAGATGTTTATAGATTCAGTTAAGGAAATGCTTGAGCTCCCAATCTTGATTCATACCCCTGGGTGCCATTGTCCCAAGGGTATAACTCCAGAACATCTCCCTGCGGTTCATGCACAAACAGAAAAACACCTGGGAAATATACTAATTTGCATATTGAAATTCTTTAGGTTAGCCTCTATCCCAGGTATCGCAGGTGTTTCTCCACATGTTTATAAATATTGGACTGAAGTTCATACACTTTTTTCAGACATTTTGGGGCGTGATGTCCCCCTAGATCCCTATCTCTTCTTGTTGTCACCCCCTGCGGGGCTTTGCCTAACATCTAATCATTGTAAGCTTCTCATACATCTTGTATCAGCTGCTAGATGTTCCTTGGCATCTCTTTGGGAAAAAAAAACAGGTGCCTCGTCCTTAGGACATTCTCCTCCTGCACATGTGGGACCTGAGGCTAATGGAGAAACGTACCCACTCAATAAAAGACTCCCCCGAAATGTGTCTAATAATCTGGACCGCTTGGTTGGATTTTCATTAGAGCGTTTGAACAGTTGTATTGATTGACGAATAAGGACATCTTACAGTCTTTCCTGATCAAATCCAGTAATTAAAATGGAGTTATTGTTCATGCTCAGCTGACACGTCCTATCAGTGATGTCACAACGTCTTTTGTAGGGGAGGCCAACCCCAGTCCTCAAGGGCCACCAATGGGTCAGGTTTTAAGGATATCCCTGCTTCGACTGAGCCACTGACTGAGCCTCCTGTGCTGAAGCAGGGATATCCTTAAAACCTGATTTGTTGGTGGCCCTTGAGGACTGGAGTTGGCCACCCCTTTAATAAAAGAACTGAATACTGTATGATATTCCTTCTGCCTGCTTAATGAGCGGAGTTAACCTGCTGATAAATGAACCAGGAAGTGTGCAGTATGTTCTGACTGTCTGGGGAGCTCATTCAGCAGTGAAGTCTGTAAAGCAGGAGGGAGCTTTATTGTGGCAGAATGTGACTGCAATGCACTAAGATACGAAATATGTCTCCAGCGCTTATTAAAATGACGCAGCTTCTCATTCAACCTTCATAAAGCATTGCAGGGCCAAAGAGGTAAAACTGTCCAGTACTGCAGGGGCCTTAAAAATAGCTATATTGTTCCCGATTTTAATACATCCTAACCCTTCTAATCGTTGGACCAAAACTTTTTCGATCTCTTTTTAGAAATGTATGCCACAAAAAAACAAAACACAGGGATGTTTTTCTAATAAATTCCTTTTTCTTTGAATAAGGAAAGTTGTAAATAAAAAGTAGTGGTACTCTGAGCCACCCTGATAGCGTCACATTGTGCTGCCCGCATCAATTTTGTTATATCCTCCCCAGAGGGAACCTGTAGCACTCAGGTGGTTTCAAAGCATCATATTTATCACAGGTGCAATTGTGGGGATTTATCTGCCCTTGCAGCGAGTCAGTGGTGTGAGGGGCACAGGACTCTCCCAGGGTTGGTAGAGATGGGCGAAAGTTTCACCGGAACTCGATACCGCTGCGGGATTGGCCAGTTCCTTTCATCCACGCGGAATTCCGTGGATTAGTCTCCAAAGGGCAGATTCGTTTAATTTTCTTCCTGTAGCAGACTACTTCCCTTACGTAAGGAGCCGGTTTTGTGGCTCGTGAGGATCGGGGGATGTTGTGGCGGCCATCTTTGGTTGGCGCTGCATGTTATTATGGACTGTGTGTAGCGCGGCCATGTTGGGGTTGGCACCACCAGAAGGGGAGGTCCTAGAGACCCGGATTTCCTCCGCAGGAACTGGAGGCAGCGAGGCAGTCCTGATGGAGCCGTGGGAGGAGGGTAGTGTCCAGGGAGCAGCCAACTTCTTGGACTAGGCCAGAGTTTACCCGCTAGGCCCCAGGCAGTCCCCTCACTGTAGATACGTGTGTGAGGGATCGCCAACAGCATAGGGATTACCCTGTAGCAAGATACCTCAGCGGATCAGGAATCAGACTGTGCGCGAGTTACTCCGGTTGGAGGCAGCACCGCGTGGCGGCCCAGACGTGAGGTGTGAGGGGCTTGGGACTTGACCACCCCTATCTTAGAAGCACCCCCTGGTTACAGGCCTGTAGACGTGCACCAACGATAGACGAGGGTGGCGCTGCCCTCACATATACACTTGGGACAAGGGAGGCCCTGATGGACACAGGGTCCCAGGTGCCCAGGGCACCCTAAGTATTGGGGGGGAACAAGCACCCATATTGTATTGTACTGTTACTGTGTTACTGTGTTACTGTTATTGCTGTGTTGCATATTATTATCTTTGGGCATTGTAGACAGACGTTCACAGGTACACCATTGGAGTCGTTATAATGTGAAATTATAATAGGCTTTATTGTGCCTTGTCCTTTTCATCAGGACATTATCCAAACACAGGGGGGAACAAAGCTTCCATTCACTTGGGAGTATTTCTAGTGAAATCCTTGCAATTAGTTCACATCTCCATTAGTTAAGCATTTCTCCCATCCCAAACACATAGCATGAAAATAAGCAGATATAAGCAGTCTCTTAATAATGAAAGTCTTATCTGTTTATCAGCAGTAGAGTAAGCTTCTCTGCTCTCCTGGAACCGCACCCGTGCATGCACAGAAAAATATCAGCATCCAGGTTTAGAAGTCTTATTGGGTGTCTTGCAATCAGCTCTGCTGTGTGGCTGGCAGAACTCAAGACATTGTGGTGTCTCCAAAGGTCAGCTCTCAGTCAGAGCTAAAGAGAGGCACTTCCTGTCTCAAAGGCAGGCTTTTTGTAAACAATCTAATCAGGCAGGTGATGTTTAGTAATTAACTACCACACTGCTAGATTAAAGGAACATTACTGAACAGGGATAAGTCCCCTGTTACAGGCATACTGTGGGATCACAGTAAAGGTATTACATACCCTGTGTGAGTGTGATTTCTGGTGTATACAGTATAGGTATACCGGTTCCCGTGAGGAGCTATCCCGCCAACGCTGGGTTCCTCATGGGTGGAGGCACTGCACCCATTCACCCCAGGCTCCCCGTAGCACATAACGCCCGCAGTTTCCCTTTGGGGTAGGGTTGTTACATTCCTATTACTGAAAATCCGTCCGACAGATTCAGAGTCTGAATCCGCAAACGGAATGTGAACCCGCAATCGGATTTATTACGGGAGCAGTATATAAAGAGGGGGGCGGCCTCAAGTTTAAGCCATTGTGCTGTTTCGGGGATCAGATTTAAATTGAACCCGCCGATGAATACTGTAACATCCGAGAATCCCAATTGAAAGATTTTGAAACTTCCTAAAGATGATGAAATCTGACTTTTGATGTCATTGTGCGGATCGGATCAGGTCTGGGAACCCCGGGAACATCGGCGGATCAGGTCTGGGAACCCCGGGAACATCAGCGGATCAGGTCTGGGAACCCCGGGAACATCGGCGGATCAGGTCTGGGAACCCCGGGAACATCGGCGGATCAGGTCTGGGAACCCCGGGAACATCGGCGGATCAGGTCTGGGAACCCCGGGAACATCGGCGGATCAGGTCTGGGAACCCCGGGACATCGGCGGGGATCAGGTTGGGAACCCCGGGAACATCGGGGATCAGGTCTGGGAACCCCGGGAACATCGCAGATCAGGTCTGGGAACACCGGGAACATCGGCGATCAGGTCTGGGAACACCGGGAAACATCGGCGGATCAGTCTGGGAACCCCGGGAAAACATGGCGGATCAGGTCTGGGAAACCCGGGAACATCGGCGGATCAGGTTGGGAAACCCCGGGAACATCGGCGGATCAGGTCTGGGAACCCCGGGAAACATACGGCGGATCAGGTCTGGGAACCCCGGGAACATCGGGGATCAGGTCTGGGAACCCCGGGAACATCGGCGGATCAGGTCTGGGAACCCCGGGAACATCGGGGATCAGGTTGGGAACCCGGGAACACGGCGGATCGTTCTGGGAACCCCGGGAAACATCGGCGGATCAGGTCTGGGAACCCCGGGAAAATGGGGATCAGTCTGGGAACCCCGGAAAATCGGCGGATCAGGTGATCTGGGAAACCTGGGGAACATCGGCGGATCAGGTCTTGGGAACCCCGGGAACATCGGCGGATCGGTCTGGGAAACCCTGGGAACAGCAGGCGGACATGTCCGGGAAACTGGAACATCGGCGGATCAGGTCTGGGAACCCCGGGAACATCGGCGGATCAGTTCTGGGAACCCCGGGAACATCGGCGGATCAGGTCTGGATAAAAAAAAAAATTTAAACGCCATCCTAAGGCACGTGTAAAGTAAAGAAAATAACCCGGCGCTAGTAAATGAGTGGATATAATAATTATCTGCTCTAAAACCCAAGGAGATCTAACTACCGCTAAGTTCATAGATATACAAAAATCACAAATATATTGGGGAGCGTTATAAAGTGCCAAATCAGCGCAGCAATATTAAAAATATCAGTGTTACAACTGTGAATTATAGCTGGTGTAGTGAATAAAAAATAAATATATATAATTATATAAACACAAAGATGCTCTCTTTTTCTTCTTCAAAACCAACACGCAGCAGGTCTCCTCCTCCAGGGATCCGTAAAAGAGAGAAAGGAAAGATCCAATGGTATACATTGTATAGATGTATTTTTCTCAGAGAAAATAAAACTTCAATGGTTACACTCGCATTTCCAACGATTAAAACAGGCAATGTACAAGGGTCTTTTGTCATCATCGGTGGCCCTGCGCAGTCCTTAGTGTGGGGTATCTCTCTCCCCATCCTCGTGTTACAGGGGAACGCCGGCTCACTCTCCCTGCGTTCACTTCCTGACAGTGACGTCTCGCGTCTCGCGATACTTAGGGCTGTTTGCTTAGGCTGCTTTCTGGACTCCAATGTCTTCCCGTCACGGCTATGAGTTTCTGGCTCACCCTTGGGCACTTACCTGGTGCCGCCATCCTCCTGCGCCGTGCTGTTCCGGTGCCATGGCAACGCGATGCTGTGTGATGTTACATCGTCCTCCAGCGTCGTGCTCTCCCATTCATGGCAACGCCAGTCACTCGTGCGCATGCACGATCGGCACTTGCATTCGCATGCGTGGCTGGCAAGCACTAATCGCACATGCACACGAGCGGCTGTCAAGTGCTGATCGCGCATGTATCGGAGACAGACCAAGCACTATCCTACATGTTATTTAATAATTCAGTTCTGTACTATGAGAAAATACTTGTAGCATTTCTTTTGTTTTCAACAACTCTGAATGAAAATGTTAATGTATTATAATGTAACAAGCCTTTTTTCTTTCTGTAGCAACCATTTACAAAGTCACACCCCCTTCCTCTTCTGAAACAGGTTCTGGCACACCCCTTTTTGAGCCCCGCCCTCTCTCTAACAGTGCCCCACATCACAGGAGAACGGATCGATAGACAACTTAGCGAATCACTCATTGTGTGGATTGTATTGCTGCACATATTAAAGGGGAAAAATAAAATATTCAAATGGCAGCTTGGACTGCGGCTTTACAGCATCCTTTGATTTCTATAGCAGATCCCATATGTAAAATATCACCTCTATGCCGACGACAATTACTTTTCAACGCCAGACCTTAAACCAGACCAAAGTCTCTGAATGTCCCTCTGCTACATCGTCCTGAATGTCCCTCTGCTACATCGTCCTGAATGTCCTCTGCTAACACGTCCTGAATGTCCCTCTGCTACATTCTCTGAATGTCCCTCTGCTACTGCAGTCTGAATGTCCTCTGCTACATCGTCCTTCCTGAATTTGTTCCCCCTTGCTACATCGTCCTGAATGTCCCTCTGCTACATCGTCCTGAATGTCCCTCTGCTACATCGTCCTGAATGTCCCTCTGCTACATCGTCCTGAATGTCCCTCTGCTACATCGTCCTGAATGTCCCTCTGCTAATCGTCTTGAATGTCCTCTGAGAATCGTCCTGAATGTCCCTCTGCTACATCGTCCTGAATGTCCCTCTGCCAGCTTAAATTGAACATGTCAAAGACAAAACTCCCCATACTTCCTCCCAAGCCTGGCCCTACAGCCCGTTCCCCATTACTGTCAATAGCATGATCATAAACCCAGTATCAAAGCACGCTGCCTAGGAATCACATTCTCCTCTCACATTCACACAGTTGCTAAAACCTGCTATTCTTTCCTGCCGTATCATAACTAAGATGCACCCTTCCCTCTGTTGCTCTACTGCTAAAACTATAACCCATGTCCTCATTCTCTCCCGTCTCGACTATTGTAACTTCCTACTTTGTGGTATTCCTGCCACTCAGTGAACTAAAGACTAGTGTTATGCGCTAATTATAGCAAATGTAGCCAGGTCCCCCTCTGGGCTTCCCTCGGCTTGTTCCTTGCTTCCCCCTTACCTCCGATAGCATTGCGGGAGCAGGTAGAGGGGCGATCCGGTTGCCGGAGCTCCTAATCAGGCGTCGGCCATGTTTGTGCTCCAGGTACATATGCGCGCATGCGCAGACGGTTCATGCATGCGCAGTAGGCCTCAAGGGTTGCGTCGACCATATTGGTTCACCCTGCGCATGCGCAAAGCAATAGAGCGGCGGCCATTACTCCAAACGGCTCCGCAAGGGACTACTAGTCCCATGAGCCTTAAGGACAGAGGCAGGGAGCTGGAATTAGATACCTTTGGCGCACTCAAAGGGACCACACCAGTCAGAGAAGGGAGCCAGGCAAGTAAGTAGTGTCTCAGAAGGCTGTGGGTCTGAGGCTAGGCCTAGTTTGTTCCCTTAGGCCCCAGATAGGCCCAGGCTCACATGTCATTTGTGGTTGCTTCAGGGAAGGCCCCTTAGATAGGGACGCTTCCCCATTTTACTGTTTAGTGTCAGGGACACAGTGAAGACGCTGCACGGTGATTCGTGACCTGGGGTATGGAACCAGACTACCTATGTACAGAAACTCTTAAAGGTGGGACCCTCCTACCGGAGACCCAACGCAGAGGCAGACACCATCGTGGATGATGACGTCGCTGGATCAGCGGATCCTCCTCGCTAAGTCGGCCGCACTGAGTACTGGATTACTTGGCAGGTACCTCAACCAAGTGCACCAACAATTCACAGGGTAGCGCTACGCCATACACTTTTGGGGTGGGCCTGGACATTGGGGAAAAGGACATCAGGGCATTGTTGTAGACCAGGAATTTTAACACCATTTATATTTAAGGGCTCAGTCACAGGGCAAAACACAGTAAGTGAAATTAAAATGAGGTTTATTTTGGATACACACAAGAATACAAAATACAAAAATATACACACTTACAGGGGCCTGGGGAATGAGATCTACCTTTCCTATGTGCAGGGACCCACTTCAAATGGGTTTCCCCTATCCGCTTCATTGCTTCAGGATATCTCTAAGGGGTCGGGGGACATGTTTCCCACGGCATTTCCCCTCCGCTCCAGCTCCCTGCACCTCCGCGCACGCTGTGCGCCCTGCCCGCCGACTCCTTACCTCCTCCGGTCGGGCGCCGCTCCACTCCTCTGCGGCACACGCTGTCTCCACCCGCACGCTGCCGGGTCGCGCACATGGGAGCCTTAACGGGAGCGCACGCACCCGATCCTCTCTGCCTGACCCCTGCACGCCTGGCTCCGTCCCCGCCTGCCGCAGGACACCAGGTCTATCTCCACCACTCAGCTGGCTGGCCCTCCCTCTAGGTACCTGAGCATATCTCTGGGCTTGCTTGGGAACACCTCCGCTCCACCTCTTTCTACCATTGGTCCACCAACATATATTACCCCAGTCTGTCCTCTCCTTCCTCACTCTGCATAGTTTCTTGTGGCTCTTGCTGTTCGGAGTTCTATGCCTGGCTCTCTTGTGTGTTTCAGCTCTCGCTCCAGTACCAACCCTCCCGTATGCTACCTTTGGACTTGATGTCGGCTTCCCTTTTGACTACACGTACCTCTCTACCCCCCGGACCTGGCTTTGGACTCGACTACGCTGTTCTCTCCTATCCTCGACCCACGGCTTCTGGATCTCACTACTCAAACCTCTGGCGCCCCGGACTCGGCAAGTATCTGGCTAACCCTCTCTCTCACCAGACCCGGCAACGCACCCTACTACACTCCGGGCACGCCCTCACTGCTGTGGGTGCGTGTTATACCCTTACCCACCTCAGTACTGGGGACTGGTCAGGTCTGCGGGCAGTACAGCGTTACAATATCAGAGTGCTGTACACAGCAGACACTCTTGACAGGACTTACCAGCTGGTCACAGTCCGACTCCACACTCCTTCCCAGGGGCGGACTTCTTTCTGATGGAACTGAGGGAATCTCCACACTCCTTCCCAGAGTGTCTCTCCCTCTGAAGGATAACCAGGTGGTCCTCTCCCTCTGAGGGTAACTCCTACTCTGACCTGCAGTGTTCCTTTTATACCTCTTGCTGGCTATGCTTTAACATTGACCAGTGGTAGCCAGCCAAGAGAAACAGTGCCTGGGGCTCAGACATGATAACTGGTTCATTTAACTAATCCCCCACCTTTGTTCTGATCTATTTCTATGGAGAGCTTCAACTGAGGGAATTACTTAGTCTTTCTCCCTAGAAATAACAATAACAGTGGAATATCTAATTGACTTTCTTGCATGTTAATTCCATCACCACACAATTCCAGCTACTATATCTGGAACTGCTAAAACATGTATAAATGCAGACATAAGGTAATTATGTAAAAGACAGGATTTAGCATTACACACAGCTAGCCCAAATCCCATCAAAGAACAATGTTGATTGGGGAAAGGATTGTTACAGGGAAGACAGAATACATGCTTTGAAATGCATTCTTACAGACATGGTGCATTATACATTCCCTGTTCTCCCTCTGATATTAAATTACATTTGGCTGAAATAAGCCTTACATAGCTGGCCAAGTTCCATGGATTTAGGGGTAAATAGCTGGGATTTCTCCCCACTAGGTCAGCCAGCGACCCCTACCATCACACAGGGTATTGGTGTCTAGCACCTAATGTACTTTGGGGACACTCATTGGTGGCACTGGGTTGGGGTTGTTATACTGTGTGGTACAGAGTAATGTTTATGGTGTGTAGTAAAGGTTGTTATTATACATACAGACGTGTGTGTGTATTACTGGTATTGTTGCTGGGAGGGGCTTATCCTGCTGTATCAGGATCCCTTTCAGGTGGAGGCGCTGCACCGAGGTGGATATCCGATCACCCCAGGCTCCCAGGGGCAGAGGCTCCGGCCTTCTGTGAGCCAACAGGTAACGGCAGTACCGGTAGTCTCTTTAGTAAGTGGGAAAGAGGGCTACACAAATATGGATAAACAGTGCCAAAAAAAACACACATTCAAAGTGCACATATATTATACAGCAGTGTTCATTAACCATATCATAGTCCATGAGCTGTCTAAAAAGTCGGCTGATTTTCTTGAGAAATCAGAGCGTTAACTAGGCTGGAAAATCTACTCTTATGGTGCTTGGCAAATAATAATGTCCCCAAGTGGGTGTATGAAATGAAACCCGACGTCAGCTGGCAAATATCTGGAAAATCTGCTCTGATGTGGGACTTTTCTCCATGGATCGTGAGGATGTTTAAACATGGAAAGGAATAGACAAGAATGCAACCATAGTGTATTACCTCAAAATGTAGGTTGCAATATATACCACAAGTATTAGTGAATCGGATGTACGAGAAAATTGGTAGATGTCCCAGGGAGATACTATCAAATCACCAAAAATAGGGGACATATACGGGACATACTGGTGCAACCATAAATGGGCTTGGAGGATGTAGTACAAACCTATTTTAATAAAAACTAAACTAAAACAAAATCAATCGACTCGGTCAAAAATCCAATAACATCATTCAAATGCAAAAAAGAACTTTTTTTTGGCATCAATGACGATGGGTTCAAATTGAAATCCTACTCAGGAGAATTCACTAGGTCATGAGCCGGTAAGCAGAGGGTGACGGTGTAAGTGCTGGATCCCGATTGGTCTGCCTGGTGTGCTGTAGACGTGCTGTTCCGTGTACTTGCTTCTCCAAACCCATGAGGAAGCGACGCGTAGGGTGAAGGGTTAAGGCCTCGGACATAGTGCACTGAGCAGCGCTGAGCAGTGCTCTCGCTTGCTGACGCTCACGCTACCAGGAGCTTTTTGCTGTCCTGACAGAGGAGACAGCAAGCGCGCTTGGGAGGCGGGTAGCACTGTGTGTGTGTGTGTGTGTGACTTGGTAGCTGTCAGTGTGTGTGTGTGTGTGTCACTTTGAAGTGTTCTGTGTGTTTGTGTGTCACTGGGGAACGTGTGTGTGTGTGTGTGTGTGTGTATATTATATAATATTTAAAAATTTAAAAAAAAAAAGACGTGGGGAGAATAAATTATTTATTAACATTGTGCAACTTTGATAAATATATTCAAGCACGCACGCAAACACACACACACACACAAAAGCAGGACACACAGGGAGAGAGTATGAGAGAGAGACTGAGAAAGGAGAGAGTAGAGAAACAAGACACACACAGCAAAGAAACAGAAGAGACGATCAACACAGGAGAACAGCAGCGACACAAGCAAGGCACACGACAGCACACACACACAAACACACACACAAGCACAACCAAACACACACAACACGACTAGCACACACGACAAACAGCACTACACACACCACACTACAATCACATCAAACAAAGCACACGACTGACAGCACACACACACACATCACACACAAGGACAACACACAGGAAAAGGCACACAGACCCACGAAATTGGTGAGACCCACCCACAGGAGAGAGACAGCAACACCATGGACAAACACAGGAGGAGAGACAACAGGAGGAGAGAGACCACACACAACAATCGATACATGAACACTCCATCAGAACCACACACAATACACGTCACCACTACACACACAGCCATTCACACCACACACCACACACCACACACACACCACACACACACACACAAACACACACACACACACACACACACAACACACACACACACCACACACACACACACACACACACACACCACACACACACACCACCACACAACACCACAACACATGCACACAACACACACCACTGCACAAACACACACCGGAGACAGGGACCGAGCAGAAGGGGGGGCAGGGGAACCGGAGGCAGAAGGGGGGGCAGGGACCGAGCAGAAGGGGGGCAGAGGAACGGCAGCAGGAAGGAGGAGGAGGGGCAGGGACCGGAGCAGAAGGGGGGCAGGGGACGGAGCAGAAGGGGGGGCAGGGACCGGAGCAGAAGGGGGGCAGGGACCGGAGCAGAAGGGAAACAGCGATCGGGGCAGGAGGGGGGCAGGGACCGGAGCAGAAGGGGGGCAGGGACCGGAGCAGAAGGGGGGCAGGGACCGGAGCAGAAGGGGGGCAGGGACTGGAGCAGAAGGGAAACAGCGATCGGGGCAGGAGGGGGGCAGGGACCGGAGCAGAAGGGAGACAGCGATCGGGGCAGGAGGGGGGCAGGGACCAGAGCAGAAGGGAGACAGCGATCGGGGCATCACCCTCTCCCCTCCTACACACACAACACACACAACACAATGCCTTCTGTCTTCTGTCTGGTAATGGCGGCTCTGCAGGGAACCGGCTGCAGCCCCATTGGATGGGAGCGGTCACATGACCGCTCCTCCGCTTCCCCGAGCACCAAATATATCAGTTTGGCGCTCGGGGAAGAGTTTCTCCTCCTCAGCGCGCATCAGCAGGGAGAAACTATAGCCGCGCTGATAACAGATGCAGGGGCGTTCTGCATCTGTTCAGCGCGGCTCAGCCCGCCTCAGCACGCCTGAGTGCTCTATGGCCCGGGCCTAATACAGAAGTGATCCGGAGGCTCCCCAGCTGTAGCTTGAGCAAGTCCGCGATGTCTTCCGGAGAGGTCGGTCTGTGCACGCGACTGGCGAGGAGGTTTTCCAGATGGCTAGCTGACGCCGGGTTTGATTTCATACACCCACTTGGTGACATTATTATTTGTCCAACTGCCCCTCACCTTTCTCCTTCACCATTTATCCTAAATGTTGTAGCCAGAAGTTATCAGACCCCTCCCAAGTCTGACTTTAAAAAATACATTAACAATACTTATAGGTTTCAGATAAGCTCCTGTAGTCTACACTGACAGGAACTAACGTGTACCTATTTTCATGTGTCCAGTGTCGGAGGGTCTGCCCTTGTATTACTGTGTACTGTAGATGGATGGTGCTATATAAAGATATACATGCATACTTCTGTATTTGGCTCAAATGGTCCTTATCTGTCACATATTCCAGTGTTAGGATTTCTGATAAGAAAACACAGAGACTGGACCAGTGAAGGGGCTGATTAGGATTATGGGAGCCGCAGGGTTGTTGAGTATCTGAAAACATTAATTAAATGTAAGTTGTAAAAATGGATGGAATGAAAAGCGATCGGTCCGGCTTTGGTTCATAGATAGGCAACAACCTGTGAAGTACTTATGTAGCGACTTAAATGGCAATGATTGCTTTACCACTCATTCAAGTCCAACCACCTGACAGGTTAGCTCTCTGTTGCATGAATGTTCTGCAGGTAATTCTCCAGTACCTCATTCATCCCGGCACATTTATCTCACACATCTGTTACATATTTAGAAAGGAAGCTTGGTGAAAACATGCAGTAAAAGGACAATATTAACATCTCTTAGACTTTGGCGATGTATAGTACAGTAGTTGTCTCTGTTCATCCATGTGCCCTCTACAGTTGTAAGAAATGTTCCCTCATGTTCAAAGTAAGAACCAAAATCAGATATTAGCAAACTACTCCTTATTCCAAAAGAATGATGATTTGATGTTATCACAAATCAGGGAACACAGGAAATGAAGTTGAAAATAATTCACTTTAGGTTGAGGGGGTTACCAGACTCTCAATAAAGGTATTAAGCCAGTCTGGTTACCTCTGATCCATACTTGGGGTTTTAGAGTGTCAGCTCTTGAAACTGTTTATTGTATCCACAATGTATGTAATTATACCACAATAAAGAATTTTCTGTGTTTTACCTTTTCAGGGATGCCAGCAAGCAGATATTGCTAGGCTATGAGTTTCAAGGGGGGGTTTATGGAGAAGGGGTTGTCAGAATGTGTCTAGGTAGCGGGGTTCCAGAGTTGCTGGATACCCCAAAAATGTACCGAGAATCGGGTCGGATTCTCGAATATATTGAGACATATTGCTCCGGCAAAATCTCCCCTTGAGAACGCTTGCACAACTCACCGCTAGGATTCCCTGCTTCAGCACAGACCAGAAAGGTAAATGGGGCATAGGGATGTGTGGAATCCCTGAAACGGTAAAGGGGTCCCTAGTATAAGGGGGGATGCCCAGTTAATGCCCTGATCACCCATAACCTGGTATAGGGGTTCTGGGGGTACTCCAACCATAGATAAGGTTGCGAGAGTTTTTACAAGTCTAAGTCCGGTTTTCAGTGTGTGGGGATAATGCTGGTGACAATGAACTGGCACGCTTTCTCATTCTATTCCCCATAACCAAAGGACTTAGAATAAATATGAGAAAGTACATTTTATTAAAGTGTATGTAAAGTACATCTGCTTGTGCAAGGTATGTGAGCTGGGAACTTCCAGGTCCACGGTTCCGAGAGACCATGTGGTACCAAGCTTGGTGCCATCAAGTCTGCTCGGGTCCCGGACATGAAAGCCTCAGAGGTTGCCAAGGTGTTAAAGCTATTTGGGCAGCGGAGTTAGCCATACTGCGAGGAGCCTAACTCAGCGGGTGGCTTCTGACTGACAAGTGGCAGAGGTGCCAGGTTGGCGCATGCCCTTGTCAGATTCCATATCTGAGCTTACCCGGCTTAGATAGGCTGGTAGGATTTTTCCAACGCTCGGATTGGCTGGAGTATTTCACGAACGAACTCTGAAATACTATAAGAATCCCTCAGCCAATACGTTCGCGAGATTCTAAGCGCCAAGACAGCAGCGGCCAATTTTGAAATCCCCAAAAGATGCTCAGAGAAAAATAGCAGCGAGCCGGCTTCAGAAATTTCAAGGTGTGAAATTTTCGAAGTCCCATGTTTCGGGGCCAAGTTCAGAGAATAGAACGTAGTGGTCGCGGCTGGGATTGCAAGCCGAAAAGAGTACCAGGATGTTTGGTACTAGCTCCCAGTCAAGGGATTTCAGCTCCTCCGGAGCGGATACAGCGGTGGCGTCAGGACCTTCAGGCTGATTTGCGTTCCAGGACATTTTGGGACAAGTCCCGGTCAACCTAAAGACTTTGTTTTATGTGACATTTCACTTAGGAAAGTCCAGTTTTGTAGCCCCCAGTAAGTGTGTTTCCTTCTGTATTCTGTAATCCACTGTGTGTACGTCTGTTTCTATGGAATAAATTACAATTTGTTTTACCATTTTGTTTTGCTCAATGAATGACCCTGTTAAAAAGATGTAATTACCTGGTCTCCCGAGACAACAAGGCACAATAACTTTATGGTGGGTGTAGGACACATATGCAGAGGTACAATCAGGGAGACCTATTTGAGGAAAATAAACCATGGGTTTTATTTAACCTGTAGCTTCAAACAATACATCTTTATGAAAGGAACCAAACAAACAAACATCCTATCCCTGTGTAAGGGCTGATTCGCTTTCCCAGTCCCTATCTGCAGGGCTGGGAGGATAAGCCTCTTTCCAACCTTTGACCCCAAAGTCCAAAGAGGTACCTGTAAGCAGGGGGCTCTTTATGTCAGTCTCTGGGTTGTGTCCATTGGGGGACCACCCTTTAGTGGGTTCCAGGGTCCTCTGCGCCCTGGATGTAGAGGGTCTAGTTTCTGGGTATCTTGCTGGCAACACAGTTCCTCTGTGCTCAAGAGATCTCCTGCAGTTCAAGCAGGAGGGTTTTCTACCTGTCTGATGAGCCAGATGGAGACTGTTTAATTGTCTGTAGCTGCAATTAACCAGTTCCCTGCTGTATTCCTCAGACCAATACAGGCTTTCTATTGAAGCCCTTTTAGACCGGGGTTCTGCCCTGTCATTGTGTGTACAAAAGTGATTCAATCCTCCACTGACACTAGTAAAGATAATAATCCCAATGAGTCAATGCAGATGTCTCCCAAAAGTCCCCCAACCAACTTCATCCTATACTCTCATATCATAGAGTGGTAATAAAACAATATATGCCTATGCTCACCCCGCTATATAAGTACATTTCTGATACTGAAGGCTCTGCTGGTAAGGACATCACAAGTAGCCTTTACCCGTTATGTAATTGCTAATTTGACAATAGAAAAGATGTCTCCCACTCAGCAATTTAAATAGAACTAACCTAGTGTTATGTACTTTAATGTTTGTTTAGCTGAAGAGCCCCAGTCCTAGAAGTATGTTTCTTAGTATTGAACCCAACACACATTCCTAAGAAAAAGAAAGCATCCATCCTATTACCAGCCTCCAGTATAACTTGGAGCTGGATACCCCGAGGTACGTGTCATGAGTGAAGCCAATCAATTAACAACTGGCATCAAAAAGAACAGCGATAGGAGACAAGAACAGGGGTATATACTGTACGTTTATTTACTTTGTCACAGATTTATGTGAATATTGCACCTGAGGAAGGGAGGTCCCCAAAACCTTGTGTGTTTGCAACCTGTAAATAAACCACCTTATTAGGCTATAATGTCTGGTGTCAGACTTTATTAGATCAATGCGGCAAGAAGATATCCAGCTGCAAGTTAAACTAGGTGGCAGAAGTGGGATCCCGGCCACTCTTCAACTGCCTGCACCTTACACAGAAAAAGGACACCCACTGTAATTATCTATAAGGAGTGCGGTAAGATCCATCACCTTTATCCTATCCTCTAGTATAAAGGGAATAAGGGGTGGTAAAGTGGAGGGGGTCGATTGTCACAGGCTTCATCCTATTTGCAATCCAGGTAAAACAACAAGAGACAAGTAACCCCGGGTATTTTAACTCTTTTGCTGCCGGCAGAGCTATGCTTTGCAATGCGTTGCAGACAGACCCCATTGGTCAGCGAGATATTTACATTGCTAAAGCAGCCCCGGACAGTGCACATTCCTCATGGGTTAATGATGTCAAAGACTCATTCTGCAATAGATTTTATGCGAGTGCTCATCACAGATCAATGGCTTTTAAGTGACTCCTCTCACAATAAATTGTACTTGAGCCCATACACTGTCCACATTGCAAACTCTGGAGCTGCATTTAATTGGTGACACGTGCTGCCCTCCCGCTGAATGTAAAACTCATTCTTCCCTTTTGTTGCATGAAAGTGGGACTTAAGTGACAAAGATGACTTTGTGAAATTGACACCATTGAGCTGACCGTGTGTGTTTCTGTCGCGTCATCTCTGTCTGAGCGTCCCACACCTTCACTTACTACTCAACAGCAAAACACAATTAGGTGAGCGCAGACCTGCCCCTATACTGGAGCACAAACCTATCCCTGTACCAGAGCTCAGACCTGCCCCTATACCGGAGCTCAGACCTGCCCCTATACCGGAGCTCAGACCTGCCCCTATACCGGAGCTCAGACCCGTCCCTATACCGGAGCTCAGACCTGCCCCTATACCGGAGCTCAGACCTGCCCCTATAAGGGAGCACAAACCTATCCCTGTACCAGAGCTCAGACCCGCCCCTATACCAGAGCGCAGACCTACCCCTATATCAGAGCTCAGACCTGCTCCTATATCGGAGCTCAGACCTGCTCCTACACCAGAGCTCAGACCTGCCCCTATACCGGAGCTCAGACCTGCTCCTATACCGGAGCTCAGACCTGCCCTATATCGGAGCCAGACCTTCTGTCCTACACCAGATCTCAGACCTGCCCCCTATATCGGAGCTCAGACCTGCCCCTATATAAGCTCAAACCTGCCCCTATACGGAGCTCAGTCCTGATCTCCTAACCAGAGCTCAAACCTGCCCCTATCCGGAGCTCAGACATGCTCTAAACAGCTAAACCGATCCTATACAGAGCTCAGACCTGCCCCTATACCGGAGCTCAGACCTGCTCCTATACCAGAGCTCAGACCTGCCCCTATATCGGAGCTCAGACCTGCTCCTACACCAGAGCTCAAACCTGCCCCTATACCGGAGCTCAGACTTGCCACTATACCGGAGCTCAGACCTGCTCCTACACCAGAGCTCAGACCTGTCCCTATACTGGAGCTCAAAAACATTGAATTGAAATTTGGAGCTACAGTCACGTGATGCGAGCTGGTTCAGCCAATAAAGGCGAACCAGCTCCGTGACGCGTTCGTTACACGCCCCCAAACGCCGCGATCTGCCTCCTGCAGTTTGAGCACAGATCGCTGGGCTACAGGAGCGCCAACGCTAGCAAGTAGGTGTAGCGCCCTGTCTGAGCGAGCCCTAAGGCTGAGATGTAAGGAGGGGCAAATAATTTTATTGGAAGCCAGGAGAGGGATTTTTTAAATGTATTTTTTATTCGATTTTGAATAGTATGAAACAATATAAATACAATAATTAAACATACATAGCAGAATGAATATATATATATAAAATATTTAAAACACTGAATACCATACTGTCAAATCATCTATAGTATATAATATAAATCTAGCATGAAAAAAACTAAACTTATTAATAACTATTAAACGTTTACCCTCCCACCCCGCCCCTCACCCCCTCACCCCTCACCCCCTCACCCCCTCACCCCCTCACCATAGCACATATATTATCTAAGAATTCTGTAAGAACATTAGACATTGCCACAACATAATAAAACACCATCTTCACATCTGAGACCTCTTCATTTCAGAATAAATAAATATGCATTTATATGAAAAACAAAAATTCCAATTTTTATTAAAAGGAGAGGGAATTTAGCAGAAGAGATACCGAGACAGATTTAGGAGAGAGTAAAGTGCTTCTAGCAGTAGCGTTTAGGACACATTGTAGGGGAGAGAAGGGAGACCAGGAAGGCCGGACAGTAGAAAGTTACAATATTAAAAGCGGGAGAGAACAAGGGCCTGCGTCAAAGTGTTAGCAGTAGAGGGACAGAGGAAAGGGCGGATCTTTGCAATGTTTTAGCTACATTGTGAATGTGTGAGGAGAATGTGAGGGAGGAGTCCCGTGTGACCCCTAAGCAGCGTGCTTGTAATACTGGGCAGTAGGGCCAGGAAGGAAGTATGAGGAGCTTTGTCTACAATAAGTTAAGCTTGAGTCAGCAGAGGGTCAAGCAGGATGATACAGCGGAGAGACATTCAGAGACCTTGGTCTGGACAGCAGGTGTAAGGTAAAGGTAAATGTGTATGTTGTCAGCATTGAGGTGATATTTGAACCCAAAAGATCTGACAAGGTCATCTAGAGAGAGTGTGTAAAAAGAAAAGAGAAGTGGTCCCAGGACAGGGCCCTGTGGTACCTCCCACAGAGAGATCGATGGAGGAGGAAGAGGTGTTAGCGAATGAGACACTGAAAGTAGAATGGCAGAGCTAAGAGGAAATCCAGTACCAAGAGTATGGACAATGGGAAGGGTTATGGTCACTGAGTTGGGAATGTGCTAGCGGGCCCTGAGGCCATTAGTTACTCAGAAGTCTTCTGCCATAAGACACCGCCCGGTGTTGGAAGGCACCTCGCAGCTTATAGACTTGAATGGGCTGTTTGTCTGTCAGCTCCGGAAGTTGTGTTATGGCATGAAACAGCTTTGTAAATATGGACCATTGTCTGGGAGGCCCTTCTCTCATCCATCATTTCCTCGGTTTGTTCCCAACAAACTCCATTTTTCCTCTACACGTTAACACAATATTCAGATAACAAGTGATATTTGTAAGATTATGGGTTCTTTTAAGGCTGATTGATCCCCCCTTACGCCTACAATGTCAGTATCTTCATTACCTGGCACCATACAACCGCCAAGGTCCAAGGACTCAAATGAGTAGCAGATGAGGGATATGTGCCAAACTCCAATTATTGGGCTAACAATTGCAATGCAGATGTATAAATAGGGTATTCTCGGGGCCTGCTGGGACCCAAGAAATGTGATTAGTTTTCTCATGCACTGGTGACAGTTACATTACTAAGAGGATTAATCATTCCGAGTCCTCGGATGTCATTTCTGTCTTTGAAATACCATTTTTTTTTGTGTTGAAATCTGTTTCATTATTGTGCATTCTGCCTTTATCATTACGTTTCCCTCCTCCTCCCCCACATCTCCCACCTCTTCTCTGCCACCCGAAGGTTATTTCCCTCGTCTCGCCCTCCCCCATCACTCTTCTGTGTTTCCCATTGTCGCACGTCCAGTGATGCATCGATGTGCCCGTCCATGTGAAGTCTGTTATTAGCGTTAGCTCGTATTCTAATTTAACTGTAGGAGATAGCGAGCACACATTTGCAATGTTAAAGTTAATGACCTGGTACATTAACAGAAAAGACACATTTAAAGTTCAATTATCTGAACTGTTGGAGTGAGTCTGTACAGCTCGGAGAAGTGTTCTAGAATGGCAAGGTAGAATTACTCTGTTAATACTTTAGTTATTGATGGTATGCTCCTCGTCAGTAATTTACACTGTGCTGTCTGCGGAAAGTAATACATGAATACTCATAACATTCCAGCACAAATTCACAATATTCAATTAAAAAAAAACACATTTTGTGTTGATCAACCTTTTTTTTATCTGTGTGTTGTGTACCCCTGTGAGCACAATCACAACCCCCAATGTCGGATTGAATGATCAAACGGGGATATTTTGGGTGGGAGGGATCTAGGGAATTACATCTTCTGCAGCTTTTGAGGTTTGAACATTGAAACATTTTTTATTGTATATTTATTTCTATGGAAATCAAATACTGTACTTATTACCTGCGCTCCTCCCTTTGGGAAGTGTTCAGCGGGTGAAAGGATTGGCATTACATTCATGGAAAACAAAGAACAATTCCTGTACTTCTCCCAATTGGGCTAAAATATACTAGTGACAGTTTTACATTTTGACCCCAAGTCTGTGTAACAAAAGAGTCATTTGGTTGCATGTTTTAATCAAAACATGATTCAAGTCTGCTATTACTTATTTCTATGGTAAACATTTATTTATAAAATAATATATAATAGGCTTATTATTATTATTATTATTATTCTCATGTATTTATAAAGTGGTAACATATTCTGCAGCTTAGTATTAAGGGATATTGTCAAAACAATGATGGAACCAGACATTTCCTTATGTCTAGTGTGTGTGTATGAACCCCCCAGAGTCAGGGGATGATGGCGGTCTGGGGATCCCCCTGGAATATAGAATGACCCCCTAAGAGTACACTTATTATACCCCTGATGAAGTGAGACATTGCTCACGTAACCCGTAGGGTGAGCTTGGTTACTTCAAACACCCTGCTCCTTATACCTGGTTGAACTGCCTGAGGGAATCTACTACCAGGTGGACCGGAGGACAAACTGCGGGATATCGCGAGCAGCAAAGCGCGATCCTGGCCAGCCAGCCAGCGAGACGCTTGCATCATCACGCAACGGAGCGTGTGACGTCATCACGGTAGGCAGAAGCAGGGAGATCCAGGAGGGGATACCAGCGTGGACAGCCAGGCATCAGCCAAGGCTCTGTTACAGACGCCGGTGAGAGCGGTGATTAAAGCGAACCGAGAGGAAGGTGATTCCAAGGGCCCTCAACCAGGCTCAATTTGCTGAAAAGCGCAAAAGGTTGAAGTAGTATGTGAGCGACACAGCGGGTGTCGGTTTTTATATGTTTTATTACATGTTAGTTTCTCAGAGGATCTGTGCTATGTTGCTTGTTCCTATGCTACACTGCTGGGGAATTCCACTGATTTCCAGAGTTATTTGACATCAAGATTGTGTCCTTTTGTGAGTCAAATCCATTTATGAGCATCTTATTTGTGTGTTAATGTGCACGGTGTGCCAATATGAAGGGCTCAAGATGTGGCTGAAACCCCAGACACTAAGGGTGTATCCTATTATCAGTAGCAATGGTTAATGGGTCTGTTGCCTGATAATACCGTAATCTGAAGTGAATCATCGCTAGGTGTCCACATCCGTTTCCAACGACCTGATCACAGAGGTGTTATTGTCACTTGCGCTGTATGATATTATACACTGTGTCTTTCTTCATTCTTCTCTTACATACGGCACTGAGCACAGAGTGAAGAACAGCGCCAAGGAGGACGATTTTTCTATAATGATTCAAGCCTGCTATGACTTATTTTTATGGTAAAAATGTATAAATAATATATCACAATAGGCTTATTATTATTATTATTCTCATGTATTTATAAAGTGGTAACATATTCTGCAGCTTAGTATAAAGGGATATTGCCAAAACAATGCTGGAACCAGACGTTTCCTTATGTAGTTGTGTGGGTATGGGGCCCCGAGAGTCAGGAGACGCTGCCGGTCTGGGGATCCCACTGGAATTGCTGGTCACAGACAGGACTCTGCCTCTCAGGTGCATGCTCAGTGCTGCTGTCTGCTCCCAGGGATACACAGGGACACACTTCTTAACAACATATACAGGGGTCTCTGACTCATAACTGCACCACATATTTGTACTGGCAAACACTGCATAACATGCAGCAAATAGTTGTATATAAAATCATCACATTTTATGTGAAATTCAGTTTTTAAGGCGGTAATGCTATACTGTCCGAAGTGGCCTTCCATGCTATGTTTGCCCCAAAGTTCCCATTAACTCCAATAGGGATTTACATAGCCAAAAACGCCCCGAACAGCCGCACGAGACTATATAGAATTACCCCCTAAGAGTACACTTATTATCGTTTATTTGTAAAGCACCAACATATTCTGCAGCGCAGTACAATTGGGGGGGGGGGGGGGGGGAACAGAGTTATGTATATTACCAGAATGACATACAAATAAGAACAAACATGCAGAAACCGATACAGAGAGGTAATGAGGGCCTGATCCTCAGAGCTTACACTCTACAGGGCATGAAGGGCAATGTTGAAACAAAAAGTAAGTGGCTGCTCAGCGTGGGATGAAGTATACATCAGGGTAGAGTATGGCCAAGCCCAACAGCTGATCCCATTTAGGTTTGGAGTTGTGGAAGTTAGGGGGTGTTAGCATGGAGTTTGGTTGAGGTGTTGGTGTTGGTGTTTGGGGGGGGGGGGGTGCGGAGAAATTGTTGTCAGAATGTGCCTAGGTAGTTGGGGTCTGGAGTCATCGGTTCCCCTTAAAATGTACCCAGGAACCATGTCTGATTCCAGGATACATGTAGGCACATTGACCCGGCAATATCTCTCCTTAAAAACATTTGCGTGATTCACCTCAAGGGTTCCCTGCTTCAGCATAGCCCAGAAAGGTAAATGGGGATAGGGATGTACAGTGTCCCTGTAACAATGAGGGGTCCCTAGGTTAAGGGGGATACCCAGTTAATGCCCAGGTAGCCCAGAACCGGTATTGGGGTTCATGGGCACTCAGACCATAAGTATGAGGTTGTGAGGGGACTCTCAGAGTCCAGTCCAAGTCCCTTAGATAGTGTGTGGGGAATGAAGGCTAGAAGGAAATAAAGTGCAGCTTTCTATTCTATTCCCCACACCCAGAGACTTAGGCAAGTATAAAAAGGGTATATATTAATAATACAGTAATAGTGCTGGTATGTACTGTGTGCGCTGTATATGAGCTGGGACTTTCGGAACCGATGCTCAGACAGGCTGCCAGGGCTACCCAGTTGGTGCCAGTGACTCTGCTGAACATCAGAGATTAAAGGCACCAGAGGATGCCTGAGGTGTGAAAGCCATTTGGGTAACAGGGAAAGGCTCAAGTACCCACGTCCTGGGATCAATGGCAGTCGTCTGTGCTACCATTTGTCCTAGCAGACCTGGAGGAACCTGACCCAGCGGGTGGTATCTGAATACTAAGGGACAGAGGGGCAAACTGGCGCATGTCCCTGGCAGATTCAGATTCCTCACTAACCCGGTTTTCCAGACCGGCTTCGCTCTGATTGGCTACTGAGAAAGTTCCCACACTCAGATTGGCTGTAGTATTTTGTGAATGAACTCCAAAATACTATAAGAAACCCCTAAGCCAATGAACGTTGAGATTTATAGCGGTAGAAGTGTGGATGGGCTTTTCAAAAGTTCTCTTGCTTGAATAGCAGACACCGGCTTCAGAAAAGTCTGCCCGGAAAATATTCTAAGTCCAACTTCTGGCGGCCAAGTTTTCAAACTGAAAAATCAACGCCGGGAAAGTTTCTAAGTCCTGACTTTTTGCAGTCAAGTTCTGAGAATCGAACGTAGCGGTCGCGGCTGGTATTGCAAGCCGATTTTAGTGCCAGGAGTTTGGTACTAACACCCGGTCAAGAAAGAGTCCAAGTTCTCAGAAGAGAAGGGAGCGGTGGCATGTGGAACTTCACGCCGATTTGGGAACCAGGGGATTTCGGGCTAAGTCCCGGTCAGGGTAAAACTCTTATTTAGAGTTCACTGCACCTAGAACAGTCTAGTTTTCTACCCCAGACCCGCAGTAAGTGTGTTTTTCGTCTGTATTTTGTGTTCCACTGTGTGTATGCCCATTTCTGTGAATAAACCTCAATTTATTTCATTATCTTGTTTATCCTCAATAAATGATCCTGGTAAAAGGTGTACAATAAACCTGGTCTCCTGTGACAATGAGATTGTGGTATTATTGACAATGAGGGAGAGTTTGGGGTGTAGGGGTAGCAGTGGAAGGGAGGATGAGTATAAGTGCTGTTTTGGACATGTTAAGCTTCAGATAACGGTGGGACGTCCAGGAGGAGATTGTGGAGAGGCAGTAATTGACATGGGACAAGAAAGAGGGAGAGAGGTCAGGGAGGAAAGGTATATTTGGGTATCATCGGCATAGAGATGATACTAAAAGCCAAAAGATTCTATTAGTTCTCCAAGAGAAGAGGTTTATAGTGAAAATAGCAGAGGGCCAAGGACAGAACCTTCTGGGACCCTACCTAACAGAAAGAGGGAGTGAAGAGGCGGAAAAGAGCAGTTAGCAAGTAGGACGTGAACCAGGAGGCCAACTGGATGGAGAGTGTGCAGGAGAAGGTGGTGATCAAGAGTGTAGAAGACAGCAGTAATACCCAGGAGTGACCTTTAGATTTAGCTGTGAGTAGGTAGTTGGCCGCTTTGTTGGTGCTGTCTAAGTGGAGTGTAGAGGACGGAAATCAGATTGCAGAGTCAAGCAGGTAGTTAGACGAGAGAAAGGGAGTTATAAAGCGGTTATATACAAGCTGCTCAAGTGGATTGGAGACATAAGGGAGAAGAGAGATGCTGTAGGGCATTAGCTAGAGATGGAGTGGTTCAAGAGACGGCTTCTTTAGAATGAGCAGGATTGAGGGAAGTGCCAGTGAGTGCTTGTTTGAAGGAAGATGGGAATGTTCCAGAGAGGAGAGAGAGGTTAAAAAGTGGAGTTAGGGTAGGGCATAGTGTGTCAGAAAGGAAGCGAAGGCGATGGGAGGGAATAGGATGAAGGGGGCAAGTTGTTGTAACGCTGTGCTCACCATAAACAAGGCGGGACCCCAATACTGAGGTGGGAATGGGTATAAACGCCACTCACAGCCACAGGGGCATGTCTGGAGTGCAGATGGTCAGGCAGCCAGGTCAGGATTGAAGAGCATAGAATGGTCAGGTACTTGCCAAGGTCTGAGGTAGGAGCCGGTAGAAGGGTCAGTGTCCGTTTAGCCTTTGTCAGGGATTGGAGCCAGTAGGAGCGTAGAGGTCCGTAAGCCTTGGTCAGAATTGGAGAGATGTGGAAGGTCTGAGGTAAGCCGGGTCGGTATGCCAGTGCGGAGTCCAAAGTAATAGCCGGGTCGGAACACAGGAGGTCAATCTGCAACAAGGAACTAGGACACAAGGCAAGGCAGAAAAAGGAACCAGGAAGTGAGAGAACAGCGCTAACTGGAACTATTCAAGTGGCACAGCTGAGCATATATGGGAGAGCATAACCAATGAGAGAGGGGGCGGAGGGAAGGCGCGGCCTCCGCGGAGGCACGCATAGGAGGAGAGGCACAGGTGGGCATAATAAAGAGAGTTGACACGCAGCTTGGGAGCGGTGAACACGTGTCAAGTGCGTGCGCTGTGCGACGTTGATGCATGTCACAAGTGGGGGGCGGAGCCAGACGCCGCAACGTTAGAAAACCTCCTGTGGGAGCGCGCGCGCTGTGAGGACAGTGGGTTGCGCGAGACATCAGGTAAGGAGGGAGTTCACCACGGGGGACGCGCTCCCCGATTCCTTACAGTTGTAAGGCGAGATGATGAGAGGAGCTCCAAGACGTCATTCTCCATCACAGGGGCAAATTATCTGAGGGTGGATGGAGGTGTGCAAAGGGATGTGTTGCGTGTGGAGCCTGACATGAAGAGATGTCATTGCTGATGGACTCAATCTTATCTGTGGAGATAGGTATACATATTTACCAATCCAATAGTATACATCTCCCTCCTCACTCCCCTCTCTCTTACTGCCCTTCTCCCTTTCTCCCCTCTCACTCAATCCTCCCTCTCTCTCTCACCCACTCCTCTCTCATCCCTCCTCATCTCTTCCTAACCCTCCTCCTCACTCACAACACTTCTCACTCAATCCCCCCTTGTTATTCTCCACCCCTCCTCACTCACTCCCCCTCCCTTCACCCCCTAAACCCTCCTTCTCTCTTACTTTCCCACATTTATAATGAACAATTAATAATTTATTAGCCCTCCTCATCCATTCCTAACCCCCCTTCTCACTCACTTTCCTCCTCTTATCTCATTCTCCTCCCTTCCTCACTCACTCCTCCATTTCACTTACTCACCCCCCCCCCCCATTTATTATTAACAATTAATAATTGACTGAACTTTAATCCAGGCCGTTAAAGGGTCCTTTATTATGATATTGTCTTTTATTTTGTTTGATATTTATTCAATTTTACCATGGGGCAAATACCCCAAACTCAGTGGCCAGAACAAAGCTGTTTCCAAAATCTTGTTTATATACGAGTCCTTATTGAGAAGCCAATCTCTTACCATGTTACTAAGACTTGCCATATGGAATCATTCCAATCTCTTACCATGTTACTAAGACTTGCCATATGGAACCATTCCAATCTCTTACCATGTTACTAAGACATGCCATATGGAACCATTCCAATCTCTTACCATACTACTAAGACTTGCCATATGGAACCATTCCAATCTCTTACCATGTTACTAAGACATGCCATATGGAATCATTCCAATCTCTTACCATGTTACTAAGACATGCCATATGGAATCATTCCAATCTCTTACCATGTTACTAAGACATGCCATATGGAACCATTCCAATCTCTTACCATGTTACTAAGACATGCCATTGTCAGGAATCCGCTCCGCGGGTTACTGGTTACCTTACCTTGCAGACGGGGGGGGGAGCCGGCGGAGAGGTGAGCTGGGTGAAGAGGAGAGAGTGTGTGTGTGTGTGTGTCAGTTGGGTGAGGCCGAGGGGGAAGGTGAGCTGCGGGTGAGGAGAAGAAGAGTGGCAGTTGGGTGACGTCATAGAGCCACCAATTTGATTGGCCAGAGGCTGAGGACCAATCAGATTCACCACATCTAGCACCAGACTCACAAATTTCAAATTTATATATTAAGATATAATCTTTGCCTGGATAACCTCAAATACGAGAGCAGTAGACATAGTAATAATAATACAAAAAAAATTATATGTATGTGTATATTTTAGTTTTCCCTAGAATTCATCTGGAACATAAAAATGTTAATCAATTCGTGGAGTAACGAGAGAGAGAGAGAGAGATCGATCGAGAGAGAGAGATCGAGTATTTACTATGATACTGCACGTTCACCGTAAACAATTGATTACAAATGTTATGGTCCAGATGAATTCGAGGGAAAAACTAAAATGCATCTCAGCTGACTCCAGTAAACATCAAATTAATCTCTCCCTGAATGTACAAATAGAAGAAAACTCGGCGATCACTGCATACATAGGAACTAAGCCATGGACGAATATAAAATCAATATTTATTGAATCTTGGTGCTGGACATCACAGAGATTCACATCCTCTGACACGTTTCGTTCCGTTATGAACTTTATCAAAGAGTACAATGAATCTGTTCACAAGAACCTTAAGTAGGCAGGTTCCTTTCTCCCATTGGCTGGATATTTAATTAAATCAGTTGAAAGTAATTTGTAAATTACTGATTATAATTGAGCCCTTATGTGGAGACGAAGCCTGTCTACAAGGATATATTGTGAATATACAACAAACCTACAACAAGACAAGTGATGACGAAAAATCAATAAACAATTGATTAATAACATATTAAAAACAAGGTCAAGTGATGTGCAGCAACCCAAATATAAAATATATTAACAGTTCCTTTGCACTTGGAAAACATAATTAGATTTATGAGGAAAAAAACTGATCATAATAAATATATATATATTATATATTCTCTATATATATATATATCTATATATATCATATATATCTATATATATATATATCCCCAATATTAGGCAGCTAATGAAAGTTGGTTACACATTGAAAAGTAATATATATACAAAATCAATACAATATCAAAGTTATATTTAGAGTTAATGAGTAATATACACACATACACATGTAGGGATACCATGACTTGTATACAATTTTGACATGTTGCAAGTTTCTTATTTTTATTTTTATATACTTTTTATTTTTAATATATATACACAAGTTATATTGTATATGATATGGAAGAGTCAACAAAGCAATATAAACATAAATAACCTGATAGTTGATGACATATAACTCTCATAGAAATATGAATCACATGGGACAATACCAAAATCCAAACATTTATATTTATGAACATGCACTGAATTGATAAATTGAATTAAATTAATACCAAAATATATATGTTGAGATGCATGGAGACACACTCTCAAGACTCCCCTAACATCAACCATGTAAGAATGTTTTAACCTCCACTCATGGTTAATGCCGGTGTGGGTGGAGATTGTTGAGAGGGTATATCCAATACATCTCTTGTTTGTTTAACGTATTTTCCCTATTACCCCCTCTAGGGTGGCAGGGTATATGTTCTATCGACAGAAAAAAACTTTTTTAATGCCCCATTCGACATGTGCCAAAGTGTCTGGGAACTGGATATTTAAGTCCCCTTTCTTGATTAACCTTACATGTTCATATATTCTTATTCTGATTGGTCTTATAGTGCGGCCTATGTATTTTGGTCCGCAGCACAAAAAAGAATGTAGATAACAAATGAAATGTTACATTGAGAAAATCTTAATGTATTATTTCTTGAGGTTGGTATTGTAAGAAATATATTTACTTTGGCAAGCGTACTGGCACATAGAGCATGTTCCACATTTATAAAAGCCTTTGTGGAATGCTGAAATTTGAGTTGGACTTAGATTAAACATGCTTGGTGATAAGTTGTGATGCAATTTTTTTGGCTTTCCTATGGAAAATCTAGGGCCTTGTGCCAACATTGGGCGGATGTCTTTGTCTAGTAAAAGTGTATGCCAATGTTTAGAATTATTTTACAAATATCCTGAATTGTGAGCTGTATGTACTGATAAAGAAAGGACTTTTTTCATTGCCCATGATCTTGACAATGTTTCTCTACTTTTTTTTGGGATATAGTTCCTGGGTTTTTTTACCACATTTCACCTCCTCTCTGTATGATCTGCTTTAGCGAAGCTGTTGCTATGTCTTTTGCTGAATCCTCGCTCTAGAAACCTATCAACATTTTCCCTTGCACGGGACAGAAACACCTCATATCTGAGCATAGTTTTTTCAATCTGATAAAATTGAGCCCTGGTATTTCCTGATCACGACCGTGGATGGAGCTTTGAGCACATAACAAGATGTTTTTCTCGAATTCTGTCTTCTGTAGATATCATATTGTATGGTTTTATTGCGTCAATATACAGGAGTAAGTCCAAAAAGTGGATATGATTAATGTGGTGCTCAAAGTGAATTTAATGTTGGGGAAAACTAAAATGCATCCTGACTCCAGTAAACTCAAATTTAATTCTCTCCTCTAATGTAATCATTCATTTTTTTAAAATCATTTTTTGTCAAACAAGGTGTCAATCCTCTTTTTATTTTTAATAAATTGTCCACTGTATCCATTTTCAGATTTTATGAACCTTTCATTTTACAACAGGCAAAATACCATTTTTTTTCTCGTGTTAATGAGGAGCTCCTATTATATAAAGCCTTTTGGTTGAACAGACCACTTTAAGATCATTGTATTGTCCCTGTAATATATTTGTACAGGATAAAATATCACTCCAAAGATAACTGGCTCAATTTGGATTGTCTTTTCTCACAAGTACACTTATTTACCCTTCTATTTGGTGGTGTTTTGTCTGCCCTTTTTTCAGTATGCTGTGCAGAATTAGCTTGTTTATGTGTGAGATCTGTGATTTGCTCCTCTCTGTATAACCTTTTGTACAATGCATCCTAGTAACCTCATCACTTTCTGCTTCACAGAGTAGCATGTTCAAACCGACATTCATTCCCAAATCCTTCTGTGCACAACAAGATTAGCCTCTTGTGGTGGTGTGTTATTGTTACACTATACATGTATTTCTGTCAAATGTAAAATGCTAAACGTAACTCGCACAATGCTCTTTACTTTCCTAGTATTGAATCGACGGTCCTCACTGAATTTGTGCCTACCTGAACTCCACGTTTAGGGCTCTGGACTGCACTACACCACAGCCCTGGATCTTGGTGAAGGACCCACTAAAACTTATGGGTAGTCATTTCTTTAAAAACTTGTATTTGATTGATTTTTGTAAGCGGGGGGCGGGTGGGGGGGGGGGGGAGGAGTACAGAAAATGATATGCAGGGGGGGGGGGTGTGAAGGGGGTAAGTGTCATTGCCAGGTTTAATAACAATAGTATATACATAAAAGATACAAGCATTCACAAGAAGAAATCACTTAAGGGCCTCATGCAGAGAGCAGCGCTATTTAAATTTGAGAGGGGAATGAAATGTAGCTTAAAAATGGAGAGTTTTTTTCTCCATATGCAGAAAGGGCATAAAACTACTGCATTTAGAATCCTTTCTGCATATGGAGAGTTTTCAACCGGCGATATGTGCGCTGGTGAAACATGTTTTAAAAAAAAGCGCGTTTTTTTTTTTCCTTCTCCCTCTGGCCGCCGACCTCCAGCTTCCACCAGTTTTTTTTGGCGGAGGTAAATTGAGAATTTCCTCCATGTTTATTGGCGCGATCAGCCACTACATGGCGATCGCAGCCTTTCTCTAATAGGGATATTTTTACCTGATGGAGATATGTTCTCGCCGGAGAAGCCGAGTTTAAAAAAAAAACAAAAAAAAATGGCGCTTTTTTAAAACTTCGCCTATCTGCCGTTCTACAGGCATTTCTCTCCAAATAATGCCGCAGCAACCTTACCGCTGCTCTCTCTTAGCCCTAATGAGAAATCTCGAGAGACCATTGCTAGAGGTTTTGCTGTGTGGCGAGATATGGCTAGTGAGAATAGAGAGTATAAATTCTTATTCTAATCCCTGACACCAAAGAAGGAATTAGACATTTTTAGCTGGCGAGGTTTATTTTGTGTAAAAGATTATTTTGTGCAGTCTAAGGACTTAGACATTTTTAGCAAGACACTGTTATCAAAGTATATTTTATTAAACGGGTAGGTTTAAAATGTATAAGGTTTTGTGCACTGTAACATGAGCGGGGATTTTCAAGCCCGGGAACCGCGATGAATACAAGCTGAGAGACCAAATGGCTACCAAGTTGGTGCCAGCAGGTCTGGTCTAGGTTCCGGACTGTGAGCAATACTTGCCCCCAGAGTGTGGGAAGCATTAGAGCAGGATGGTTAGGTGGAATATCCGCTCCCTGGGATGAATACAAGCCATTCTGGCAAATAGTCACCTCCCTAGACGTGGGCAACCTAGCCCCGCGGATCACTTCTGATAATAAGTGGCTATGGCGGCAAACTCACGCATGCCCTTATCCCATTCTGAAGAACCACTGCCCGCTTTAGAAGACTGGCAGGCAGCTGATTGGTTTGTTTGTAAAATTCCCACGCTGGATTGGCTGTAGTATTTCATGAATGAATCTGAAATACTATAAGAAACCCAGCAGTTAATCAGGGACCTCATATTTCTAAGCGCCAACAGCAGCGGAAAATTTGAAACCACCAAAGATATGCTCTGTAGAAGAGAGGGTTGGTGAACTATTAGTGCTCTAATGACCGTGATGGTAGCATCACGTGATGCATAAATACTGATTGTAGATGGGTAATGGCTAGTGGCAGGTTTGAAGGTGATGGTGTGGGTATATATGGGTGAGCATGAGTGTCTCTGCCCAATATATGTCCTGGTGAGTCTGGGTGATGGAGATATATGAGCCCACCCCCTCACTGCACTGTGACTGGTCTGACAGCTGCCTAATCCACCAATAAAGATACCCCCGAGTACAAATAAAGTACCAACTCACATGACCTTGACCTTGTAGCCTCCCAGGATGCGTGCTTGTGCAGTAGTAGAGTATATGTTAACCACACAAGCAGGTGATGCAGTGCACTGCAAAAAAACAGGATCCAGCGTAGCAGCAGCTAAGATAAAATAAAAGTCCTTTATTGAGTCTTCATGGTGCAGACAGGGATAGGTGCAACAAGCCTCCTTCTTTAAGCGTTTCACGCCTGTGAGAAAGAGTCAGAGACCGGCTTCAGAATGTTTGCTAAGTCCAGACTTTCCGGGACAAGTTCTCAGATACAACGTAGCAAGTCGCAGCTGGAACTACAAGTCGAAAAGAGTCCCCCGGGGCATTTGGTACTAACTCCCGGTCCAAGGATTTCAGCGCTCGGAGCAGATACAGCGGTGGCGTCTGGTAATTCATGCCGAATTGAGTTCCAGGACTTTTGCGGGTGTATCCCGGTAAACTAAAGACTTTGTTTTTTTATGGACTATCTGAGTTAGGAAAGGTTTTTTTTTTTTTACTAGATACCCCAGTAAGTGTGTTTTTTCTGTAAATTTGTAATTCATTGTGCCGTATGTCTGTTCCAAGGAATAAATGGCAATTGGTTTTACTTCTTGGTTTTGCCAAGAATGATTTTCAGAAAAGTTAAGGTAAATTACCCTGATCTCCTGTGACATCTCTTGATAGATGAAGGTGAACTGCCTTTCGGCAAAAATTGCTGAGGTTTGCCTCAGGGCGAATTTGTACTGATTAAAAATAAGGAGGGGCTGGAGCGGTGCCTTGATGATAAAGCCTCACTCACTAATCCTGCAGCTCACTAATCCTGCAGCTCACTAATCCTGCACTCCCTATCCTGCATGTAGATATACGCGCTGTCAATAGCAACAGTTCTAATGTCAAGTCTAATCTGATGCCTGCTCAAGTGGCTCAATGGAGCTCTTGGTCAATGTCTGCACGCCTAAGGATGCATCCCAGGCGTCTTTCTTCTGCAGTGCCTGAAAACCCTTCTACGAGATCAACCGTAGATAATTGCCTCCCCAGCAATGCTTTGCCTGACTCTCGGGGAACCAAACACGAGTCCCAGCTCCAAGCCTTCTTGTATATGTGCAGAAATAGCTGGCTCTAAATCCTCTGTTATGGTGCTCACACAGACAGCACATAAAAGCGTTGACAAATTCTAGTAGAAGTGAATGTTCCTTGCTCCCTTAAGGTCTGTATGACTCGGTCGGATGGATAAACCCCTGTTTTTGAGTAGGTACTGCTCATCCTCCAATTCGTCAAAACTCAGATCCTGGATTGGGAGGATCGTAACTTGGTCCTGGGACAGGAGACCTGAGAACACCGGCATTGCCATGGCTCTATCACCATCATGTTGATTGTTGAGGAAATAAGTCTCTGCATGGCTAGGCTGAAATTATTGCCACTACCCCTGTCTTGTCCTGCCTTCTCTCCGAGTACCCTCGGTATCAAAGGAATTGGTAGAAATATACAGATGAGTCTTTGGTTCCCGTTCAGGCTCTGTGGATGCTCCCTAAATAGTCCTTCGCTTTCGCTGCAGGGTACGTTGTGCCTCTCCATGGCGTGCTGTCCAAGCTCCACACAATTTTTTGTAGTGGTCAGACGGAATTATTATTTGTGTGGTTGCAGTTCATTGCGTGTCCGGCAGATGGCAACGTGAATGTCTTTGCCTATGGGGGACCCTGATGCTATAGAGGGGTGCGGCCTCAATGTCTGAAAACAAGGTGTCTATATGCCCAGATAAAAAGTATGTACACTACAGTATATTGCTTTGTTAAATAACCTTGTCCGTCAATAATTTTCTAATGTCCGGTGTTTTCTCAACACATTTTATTAGAAAACAGAATGTATTTTATTTACCTGACTCTGAGTGCTGCATGGGACATGACACGATGCAACATCTTGTAGCAGAGCAGAATGCAGTTTTGCATACATGTTATATCTCTGCCATTAAAGTAGGGAGACACTATTCACCAAACCAGCGAGGGTAGAGAAATTCTATGACACATGACACGCATGCGCAGCACACTACTACGGTGATATTGCGATTTATAATTGAATATCGTCTCTTTCTCTTTACAGGCCAGACGTCCCAGAGCCAGCCACTTTCGAAGGAGAAAAATAAAAGACAATTGTAAATTTGGAAGAAGAGACTTTGGGGTGGGCCTATTCACAAAGCAGGCAGTGATAAAATCAGTGCTTTTGCGTGCGACTATGCATTTTTTTTTTATTGCACTGCAGACATGAAGTCAAAAGCGGATTCACGAAGAAGTGAAGGCCATTTTTTTTAAGGCTGATAAAATAAAATTGACAACCAATTTCCTCATTGGTTTCCTCCCAATTTTTTTGTTCCCTTCCTTCCGTCCCCCCCACCCCTCCCATCTCACTGGAGGTTAAGAGTCCATTCTCTTTAGGACATCCATCTGGGTCGAACTTGAGCTCCAGAGGAACATCATAGGGTAAGGAATCTTAAAACAACTATAGGAAGTAGTAGCTCAAATAAATTAAGATGGATAATAACCAAATCTCCATAATGTAAATGGCTCTAAACAACCCCATGGAAAAACAAGTAGCAATGGCTGAGTATAGTAGAAGAACGCGATATAGTTTTGCTGCAAAATGCACTTTAGTAATAAATAAACGTTTCCTCCCTAAATACATGCACAAACGAGAACAGTTCTATGCATCTTCCACTAACAAAAAGAAAGTTGAGTGGCGATACTCTTTCACAATAGATGTTCATTTAAAGTAGACTTACTAAAAAAAAGCACAAGGATTGTAGATATCTGACACCGCCGCACCCAAACCCAAAGCTTCCTTCTTACCCCAACCCATCCTTTACCACCAGCCTACTCCGCCCCTTGAGAACATGACCCTGTCCTTTTTTTACTTCTTTTTTCAACACACCTGATCAAGTAACAAAGGGGCAAGCTAATAGTAGCTAGTGACTGAACCCAAAAATTGGCAAATCTGGCCCCCTTAAATTAATAGTAACAGGACAACCCAGCCACCTTGACTTTAGTCAACGGGAAAAACTCTCGTAGATATATGGAGAGAGCTCCACCACCCTTTGAAAGTTATCAACACCTTTTTCTCACATCCGCCACAAACCATAGCAGAATTGACTACTTCTTTATATCGAGTAGACTAGTCCCGAAGATCTCGCATGCCGGGATCCTATCAGAGAAAAATGCACATTCGAGCAATGGTGCACCCAATAAAACTAGACAGACCCGGGAGCAAACTGGAAACTCAATGAATCTTTGTTGAAAAATCCCTGAAATATCCCCGAATATATGCGGATAGACTAATTCTTCCTACTAACGCAGGTACTGTAGATTCTCAATCTGACATTATGGGAAGCACATAAAGCAACATCACAAGGTGCTTGATCAGTATAGGCGCCAAAAAAAACAGAGAAAGAAGAGGATAAAATTATTTTGCTACAGACCAACTGAAAGACCTATAAAAAAAAAAAAACAACATAAACAAGATACCAGTACGGACACCCCTTCAACAAATGAAAGATGTGAAATTGAACTAAATCTACTCTATCTAAACTATCACCTACCCAGGCTGATAACCCAATCTTGACAATGTTTCTCTATCTTTTTTTGGGATATAGTTCCTGATTTTTTTACACACAAGTTCACTCCTCTCTGTATGATCTGCTTTGGCGAAAGCTGTTGCTATGTCTTTTGCTGAATATCCTCGCTCTAGAAACCTATCAGACATTTCCCTTGCACGGGACAGAAACACCTCATTATCTGAGCATAGTTTTTTCAATCTGATAAATTGAGCCCCTGGTACTGTATGTTCCTGATCAACGACCGTGGATGGGAGCTTTGAGCACATAACAATTTGTTTCTCGAATTCTGCTTCCTGTCTACAAGGATATATTGTGAATATACAACAAACATACAACAAGACAAGTGATGACGAAAAATCAATAAACAATTGATTAATAACATATTAAAAACAAGGTCAAGTGATGTGCAGCAACCCAAATATAAAATATATTAACATATATTAACAGTTCCTTTGCACTTGGAAAACATAATTAGATTTATGGAAGGAAAAATGATAATAATAAATATATATATATATATCCCAAATATTAGGACCTAATGAAAGATGGTTACACATTGAAAAATAATATATATATACATAAACCAATGCAATATCAAAGTTATATTTAAAGAGTTAATGAAGTAATACATACACACATACACATGTAGTGATACCAATGGACTTGTATACAATTTTGACAATGTTGCAAGTTTCTTATTTTTTTTTAATTTTTTTTTTTTTTTTATATACTTTGTTATTTTTTTATATATATACACAAGTTATATTGTATATGATATGGAAGAGTCAACAAAGCAATATAAACATAAACAACCTTGATAGTTGATGATATATAACTCTGCACTGAATATGATAAATTGAATTAAATTAATACCAAAATATATATGTTGAGATGCATGGAGACACACTCTCAAGACTCCCCTAGACATCAACCATGTAAGAAGTGTTTTAACTCCCACTCATGGTTAATGCCGTGTGGGTGGAGAGTGTTGAGAGTGTATATCCAATACATCTCTTGTTTGTTTAACGTATTTTCCCTATTACCCCCTCTAGGGTGGCAGGGTATATGTTCTATAGCAGAAAAAGAAAAGTTTTTAATGCCCCCATGTCGACATTGTGCAAAGTGTCTGGGAACTGGATGATTTAAGTCCCCTTTCTTGATTAACCTTACATGTTCAGATATTCTTATTCTGAGTGGTCTTATAGTGCGGCCTATGTATTTTTGTCCGCAGCCACAAAAAAGAATGTAGATAACAAATGAAATGTTACAATTGAGAAAAGTCTTAATGTAATATTTCTTGAGGTTTGTATTTTAAGAAATATATTTACTTTGGCAAGCGTACTGGCACATAGAGCACGTTCCACATTTATAAAAGCCTTTTGGAATGCTTGAAATTTGAGTTAAGTTGGACTTAGAATTAAACATGCTTGGTGATAAGTGTGATGCCAAAGTTTTGGCTTTCCTATAGGAAAATCTAGGGCCTTGTGCCAACATTGGGCGGATGTCTTTGTCTAGTAAAAGTGTATGCCAATGTTTAGAAATTATTTTACAAATATCCTGAGATTGTGAGCTGTATGTACTGATAAAGAAAGGACTTTTTTCATTGCCCAATCTTGACAATGTTTCTCTATCTTTTTTTGGGATATAGTTCCTGGTTTTTTTACACACAAGTTCACTCCTCTCTGTATGATCTGCTTTAGCGAAAGCTGTTGCTATGTCTTTGCTGAATATCCTCGCTCTAGAAACCTATCAGACATTTCCCTTGCACGGGACAGAAACACCTCATTATCTGAGCATAGTTTTTTCAATCTGATAAATTGAGCCCCTGGTATGTTCCTGATCAACGACCGTGGATGGGAGCTTTGAGCACATAACAATGTGTTTCTCGAATTCTGCTTCCTGTAGATATCAGATTGTATGGTTTTATTTGCGTCAATATACAGGAGTAAGTCCAAAAAGTGGATATGATTAATGTGGTGCTCAAAAGTGAATTTAATGTTGGGGAAAACTAAAATGCATCCTGACTCCAGTAAACATCAAATTAATCTCTCCCTGAATGTAATCATTCATTTTTTTAAAATCATTTTTTGTCAAACAAGGTGTCAAGTCTCTTTTTATTTTTAATAAATGTTCCCACTGTATCCAGTTTCAGATTTTATGAACCATTTCATTTACAACAGGCAAAATACCATTTTTTTTCTCGTGTTAATGAGGAGCTCCATATTAATATAATAGCCTTTTGGTTGAACAGACCACTTTAAGATCATTGTATTGTCCCTGGATATATTTGTACATGATAAAAATATCACTCCAAAGATAACTGGCTCAATTTGGATTGTCTTTTCTCACAAGTAACACATTATTTACCCTTCTATTTGGTGGTGTTTTGTCTGCCCTTTTTTCAGTATGCTGTGCAGAATTAGGCTTTATGTGTGAGATCTGTGATTTGCTCCTCTCTTGTATAACCTTTTGTAACAATGCATCCTAGTAACCTCAGCAGCTTTCTGCTTCACAGAGAGCTCATGTTCAAACCGACATTCATTCCCAAATCCTTCTGCACCAAAGATTAGCCTCTGTGTGGTGTTATTGTGTACACTATACATGTATTTCTGTCAAATGTAAAATGCTAAACCTGTAACTCGCTACAATGCTCTTTACTTTTCCTAGTATTGAATACGACGGTCCTCAGCTGAATTGTGCCTACCTGAACTCACGTTTAGGGGCTCTGGACTGCACTACCCACAGGCACTGGATCTGTGTGAAGGACCCAGACTAAAACCTTATGGGTATGTTCATTTCTTTAAAAACTTGTATTTGATTGATTTTGTAAGCGGGGGGCGGGTGGGGGGGGGGGGGGGGGGGAATAAAAAAAAGGGAAGGGGGGGGGGGGGGGGGTGTGAAGGGGTAAGGTCATTGCCAGGTTAATACATAGTATATACATAAAATACAAGCATTCAAAGAAGAGAATACACTTTAAGGGCCTCATGCAGAGAGCAGCGCTATTTAAAATTGGAGAGGGGAATGAAATGTAGCTTTAATGGAGAGTTTTTTTCTCCATATGCAGAAAGGGCATAAAACTGCATTTAGAATCCTTTCTGCATATGGAGAGTTTCAACCGGCGATATGTGCGCTGGTGAAACATGTTTTAAAAAAAGCGCGTTTTTTTTTTTCCTTCTCCCTCTGGCCGCCGACCTCCAGCTTCCAGCCAAGTTTTTTTGGCGGAGGTAAATTGAGAATTTCTCTCCATGTTATTGGCGCGATCAGCCACTACATGGCGATCGCGCCTTTCTGAATAGGGATATTTTTACATGAGGGGAGATTTATGTTCTCGCCGGTAGCAAGCCGAGTTTAAAAAAAAAAAAAAAAAAAATGGCGCTTTTTTTAAAACTCGCCAGTACCTGCCGTTCTACAGGCATTTCTCTCCAAATAATGCCGCTATTCACCTTACCGCTGCTCTCTGCATTAGGCCCTAAATGAGAAATCTCGAGAGAACCATTGCATAGGGTTTTGCTGTGTGGCAGAGATATGGCTAGTGAGAATAGAGAGTATAAATTCTTATTCTATCCCTGACACCAAAGAAGGAATTAGACATTTTTAGCTGCGAGGTTTATTTTGTGTAAAAGATTTATTTTGTGCAGTCTAAGGACTTAGACATTTTTAGCAAGACACTGTATCAAAGTATATTTTATTAAACGGGTATGTTTAAAATGTATAAGGTTTTGTGCACTGTAACATGAGCGGGGAATTTTCAAGCCCGGGAACCTGCGATGAATACAAGCTGAGAGACCAAATGGCTACCAAGTTGGTGCCAGCAGGTCTGGTCTAGGTCCGGACTTGAAAGCAATACTTGCCCCCAGAAGTGTGGAAGCCATTAGAGCAGGATGGTTAGGTGGGATATCCGCGCCCTGGGATGAATACAAGCCATTCTGGCAAATAGTCACCTCCCTAGACGTAGAGGCACCTAGCCCCGCGGATCACTTCTGAATAATAAGTGGCTATGGCGGCAAACTCACGCATGCCCTTATCCCATTCTGAAGAACCCACTGCCCGGCTTTAGAAGACTGGCAGGCAGCTGATTGGTTTGTTGTAAAATTCCCACGCTTGGATTGGCTGTAGTATTTCATGAATGAATCTGAAATACTATAAGAAACCCAGCAGTTAATCAGGACCTCATATTCTAAGCGCCAAGACAGCAGCGGAAAATTTGAAACCACCAAAAGATGCTCTGTGAGAAAGATAGGGTTGGTGAACTATATAGTGCTCTAATGACCGTGATGGTAAAGCATCACGTGATGCAATAAATACTTGATTGTAGATGGGTAATGGCTAGGTGCAGGTTTGAAGGTGAGTGGTGGGGTATATATGGGTGAGCATGAGTGTCTCTGCCCAAATATATGTCCTGGTGAGTCTGGGTGATGGAGATATATGAGCCCCACCCCCTCACTGCCAATGTGGACTGGGTCTGACAGCTGCCTAATACCACCAATAAAGATACCCCCAGTACAAATAAAGTACCAACTCACATGACCTTGACCTTGTAGCCTCCCAGGATGCGTGCTTGTGCAGGTAGTAGAGGATATGGTAACCACACAAGCAGGTGATGCAGTGCACTGCAAAAAAAACAGGATCCAGCGGAGCAGCAGCAGTAAGATAAAATAAAAGTCCTTTATTGAGTCTTCATGGTGCAGACAGGGATAGGTGCAACAAGCCTCCTTCTCTTAAGCGTTTCACGCCTGTGAGAAAGAGCAGAGACCGGCTTCAGAAATTTTCTAAGTCCAACTTTCCGGGGACAAGTTCTCAGAATAGAACGTAGCAGTCGCAGCTGGAACTACAAGTCGAAAAGAGTCCCGGGGCATTTGGTACTAACTCCCGGTCAAGGGATTTCAGCAGCTCCGGAGCAGATACAGCGGTGGCGTCTGGTAATTCATGCCGAATTGAGTTCCAGGACTTTTGCGGGTGTATCCCGGTAAACTAAAGACTTTGTTTTATGGACTATCTGAGTTAGGAAAGGTTTTTTTTTTTTATCCTAGATACCCCAGTAAGTGTGTTTTTTCTGTAAATTGTAATTCATTGTGCGTATGTCTGTTTCCAAGGAATAAATGGCAATTGGTTTTACTTCTTGGTTTTGCTCAATGAATGATTTCAGTATAAAGGTGTAAATTACCTGATCTCCTGTGACATCTCTTGATTAAGATGAAAGGTGAAAATGACTTTCGGCAAAAATTGCTGAGTTAGCCTCAGGGCGAATTTGTACTGATTAAAAATAAGGAGCGGCTCCTTGATGGATAAAGCCTGCAGCTCACTAATCCTGCAGCTCACTAATCCTGCAGCTCACTAATCCTGCAGCTCACTAATCCTGCATGTAGATATTACTGCTGTCAATAGCACAGTTCTAAGTGTCAAGTCTGAATCTGATGCCTGCTCAAGTGGCTCAAATGGAGCTCTTGTCAATGTCTGCACGCCTAAGGATGCATCCCAGGCGTCTTTATTTTCTGCAGTGCCTGAAAAACCTTACTACGAGATCAACCGTAGATAATTGCCTCCCCAGCAATGCTGATGCCTGCACTCTCGGGGAACCAACACCGAGTCCCAGCTCCAAGCCTTCTTGTATATGTGCAGGAATAGCTGGCTCTAAATAAATCTGTTATGGTGCTCACACAGACAGCACATAAAAGCGTTGACAAATTCTAGTAGAAGTAGAAATGTTCCTTGCTCCCATTAAGGTCTGTATGACTCGGTGCGATAAACCCCTGGTTTTGAGTAGGTACTGCTCATCCTCCAAGTCGTCAAAACTCAGATCCTAGGATTGGGATGCTGTACTTGGTCCTGGGACAGGAGACCTGAGAACACCGGCATTTGCCATGGCTCGATCACCATCATGTTGATTAGTTGAGGAAAATAGGCTCTGCATGGCTAGGCTGAAATTATTGCCACTACCCCTGTCTTGTCCTGCCTTCTCTTCCCGAGTACCCTCGGTATCAAAGGAATTGGTAGAAATATACAGATGAAGTCTTTGGTTCCCGTTCAGGCTCTGTGGATGCTCCCTAAATAGTCCTTTCGCTTTCTGCAGGGTACTTTGTGCCTCTCCATGGCGTGCTGTCCAAGCTCCAAACAAATTTTTTTAGTGGTCAGACGGAATTATTATTTGTGTGGTTGCAGTTCAGTGCGTGTCCGGCAGATGGCAAAGTGAATGTCTTTGCCTATGGGGGACACTGAATGCTATAGAGTGGTGCGGCTCAATGTCTGAAAACAGGTGTCTATATGCCCAGATAAAAAGTATGTACACTACAGTATGTTGCTTTGTTAAATAACCTTGTTCCGTCAATAATTTATCTAATGTCGGTGTTTCACATTTTATTAGAAAACAGAATGTATTTTATATTGACCTGACATCTGAGTGCTGCATGGGACATGACACGATGCAACATCTTGTAGCAGAGCAGAATGCAGTTTTGCATACATGTTATTATCTGCCATTAAAGTAGGGACACCTATTCACCAAACCAGCGAGGGTAGAGAAATTCTATGACACATGACACGCATGCGCAGCACACTACTACTGTATGTGCGATTATTAATATTGAATATCGTCTCTTTCTTTACAGGCCAAGACGTCCCAGAGCCAGCCAGTTCGAAGGAGAAAAATAAAAGAACATTGTAAATTTGGAAGAAGAGACTTTGGGGCCTATTCACAAAGCAGTGATAAAATCAGTGCTTTTGCGTGCGACTATGCATTTTTTTTTATTGCACTGCAAGACATGAAGTCAAAAGCGGGATTCACGAAGAAGTGAAGGCCATTTTTTTAAGGCTGATAAAATAAAATTGACAACCAATTTCCTCATTGGTTCTCCAATTTTTTGTTCCCTTCCTTCCGTCCCCCCCACCCCTCCCATCTCACTGGAGGTTAAGTCCATTCTCTTTAGGACATCCCATCTGGGTCGAACTTGAGCTCCAGAGGGAACATCATAGGGTAAGGAGATCTTAAAACAACTATAGGAAGTAGTAGCTCAAATAAATTAAGATGGTAATAACCATAATCTCCCATAATGTAAATGGCCTAAACAGCCCATGGAAAAGACAAGTAGCAATGGCTGAGTATAGTAGAAGATACGCGGATATAGTTTTGCTGCAAGAAATGCACTTTAGTAATAAACGTTTCCCTAAATACATGCACAAACATGAGACAGTTCTATGCATCTTCCACTAACAAAAAGAAAAGTTGAGTGGCGATACTCTTTCACAATAGATGTTCATTTAAAGTAGACTTAATAAAAAAAAGACAAGGAGGGTAGATATCTGACACCGGCTCGATTGACAGCCAACCCATAACTTTAGCCACCATATACGCCCCTTGAGAACATGACCCTTCCTTTTTTACTTCTTTTTTCAACACCCTGATCAAAGTAACAAAGGGGCAGCTAATAGTAGCTAGTGACTGAACCCAAAATTGGCAAATCTGGCCCCCTTAAAATTAATAGTAAAGACAACCCAGCCACCTTGACTTTAGGTCAACGGGAAAACAATCTCGTAGATATATGGAGAGAGCTCCACCCCTTTGAAAGGGATTACACCTTTTTCTCACATCCGCACACAACCTATAGCAGAATTGACTACTTCTTTATATCGAGTAGACTAGTCCCGAAGATCTCGCATGCCGGGATCCATGATCAGATCATGCACCAATAGAGCAATGGTGCACCCAATAAAACTTAGACAGACCGGGAGCAAACTGGAAACTCAATGAATCTTTGTTGAAAATCCCTGAAATATCCCAGCGAATAAATAGCGGTATAGACTAATTCTTCCGACTAAACGCAGGTACTGTAGATTCTCATCTGACATTATGGGAAGCACATAAAGCAACATCACAAGGTGCTCTGATCAGTATAGCGGCCAAAAAAAAACAGAGAAAGGAATGAGAAAATTATTTTGCTACAGACCAAACTGAAAGACCTATAAAAAAAACATAAACAAGATACCAGTACGGACACCCTTCAACAAATGAAAGATGTGAAAATTGAACTAAATCTACTCTTAACCTCCCAGGCTGATAACTCTCTGAGTTGGTCAAAAAGGCCATTTTTTGAGGAAGCGAACAAGCCAGATACCATGTTAGCGAATACATTGAGAAATAAACACCCAAAGTATAATATTCAGGCCATAAGATTAAAATCAGCAGCGTCCACGGTGAATCTAAAACGAATGGTGAAAGAATTTTTTAAATATTACGAAGACCTACTGCCGCGGCCAAGTTTATTTGAGCATTTGCCCAGTCTCGGCCGCGACAGTAACCGGGCGCGCGCCGGGATGTCCCGGGCGCGTGCCGAAGCCTCGGAGGAGCGCCCTCCGATCGGGGCTTCCCCCTCCCCTCTCCCTCCGGGTCCGCCGGGTCCCCCGGAGCCCCCCACCGCCGTCCTCCACATCGCGGGACACCAGGGCTCCCTCGGGGAGCCCTGGGCACGCGTGCAGGGGGCGCAGGCACCCGATGACGCGTGACCGCGCATCGGTGACGCGCGGCACGCCGAGGGGATGCAGCTAGCAAGCCGGGACATCTCCCGGCTTGCGGAACTAGCCGCACTCAATTAAAGTGTGCCGCCTCTGTACAGGTGCGCCGATGAGTATTCTAAAACTTGCCTTAAACTTGCCTTGGAAAATCTGGGCTATCACCAACAAGACCCAGGCACATGCTGGGTACATGCTGCAACATTTCAGTGACATTTCTGCAGAGACTAATGGCCCATCGGATTAACACAGCAGGGGTCCCTGGCAGTCCCATTCAGTTTGAATGGGACTGCCGGGGACCCCCGCTGTTAATCCGATGGGCCATTAGTCTGTCTGCAGAAATGTCACTGAAATGTTGCAGCATATACCCAGCATGTACCCAGCATGTACCTGGGTATTGTTGGTCATTGCCCCAGATTTGTTTTAGAATACTCGTCGGCGCTACAGTATATAACGGAGAAAAGTGGCACATAATTCTATCACAAAAGGGGCTGTGCGGGATTTTCTAGCAAACTCAAATCTACCAAGATTGAATGATTGGGAAAGGGGACTATTAGGGAAAGACTTTACCTTGGAAGAAATCACGCAAGTGATCGAAAACCTGAACGTCTAAGGTCCCGGGCCTGGATGGTTTCTCTGGTCTTTACTACAAAAGATATATTAAACTACAAGCCCCACACCTCCTCCGAATGTTGAACGTAGTACTATGAGGGGCCGCTTTCCCAGAACACATGCTCCAAGTGTCCATATCCCTAATTTATAAGCAAGGAAAATATCCTTTAGATTGTAAGAGCTACAGGCCAATATCTCTCATCAGAACATATCAAAATCTACTCTAAATTAATTGCCAGTAGATTAAGTCACATTCTGCCTAGACTAATTCACCAAAATCAAGTTGGATTTTTTAAGGATCGACATGCGGCGGATAACATGACGAATCATTGATCTGATAGAGAGATCCAATACAAATCAGATACAGGTTATGGTGTTAAGTTTAGATGCAGAAAAGGCGTTCGACAGGATTGACTGGGCATACCTAAAATCTATGCTTGGAGTGTTCAGTTTTCGGAGAAAAGATCACGACCGCAATCTTATCATTGTACTCAGGCCCAGCCACTAGGGTGATACACCAGGGCTTCCCCTCAGATCCCTTCAGGATCGAAGCGGCACAAGACAGGGATGCCCCCTTTCACCCCTCCTCTTTGCCCTACTCATGGAGCCACTAGCGGCCCAGATCCGCAAATGTCCAGATATCTCGGGACTCGAATTGAAAAACCAAACGCATAAAGTCTCTCTGTACGCAGATGATAACTTCCTGGTTCTGTCTAAACCCCTCACCTCACTACCAAATCTGTTCAACGTGCTACTGTATAACACTGAGCTACGATGCATAAATGTGATAAGCGTACAGGAGACATTAAATGGAGTGGTTTATGGTCTGAGGAAGGGACAGGATTGTCCTGAACGTTACTGCTTTCTTATTGCTCTGATGTACTAAATACAGCAGGATTTTTTTGTACTGTGTACTACCTCTATCTCCAATTTCTACTACATTAATGTGGATCCAGCCTCAGGAAGCCGGGTCAGACAAGGGTGAGCACCAAGGAGGAAAACACTTTTTTTTTTTTTTTTTTTAAACTTGTGTTTTATTATTTTTCAAAACTTAAAAGGAAGGGGGAGGGGGGTACAGAAAATGAAAAGGGGGGATGGGGGGGGGGGGGGGGGGGGTGGTAGGGGAATCATTCACATAGGTCTCCATGCAGGGATCTTACAAGTGAAAAAAAATATATATTTATATAAAAGTATAAAAGACATCCTATATATTAGAAATGCAGACAGTTTGGTTTGATATCATATCTGGATTCGCGGACTCAAGTCAGGTTTGGATTTTGCCAAATTTAAGTCGCCCAAGGGCCCCAGGTTGTCAGGAAACTATTAAATCTATCATGGACTAAACTGGTGAGTCTTTCCATTGTCATAACATGGTTCATTTTGTTCATTACTGTTGTGATTGGTGGGGAATCGTTCTGTTTCCAATGTTTTGCTATCATTGCTTTATCTGCCGAGAGAATTTGTATTATCAGATAGTCTGTTTTACTTTCGAGGCCATCTGTGGGTTTTAATAGAAGTACAGTTTCCATATCCCATGTTAAACCTAGTACCCCCTTTATTAGTCTTCTAATTCTTCAGCAGTATCGGATAATCTTGGGACATGACCACCAGATATGTTTAAACGTGCCCACTTGCCCGCAGTTACGCCAGCACATGGGAGAAGTTGATGGGAAGAAAGAATGGAGGCGCACAGGTGTGTAATACCATCTGTGAAGGATTTTCACATTTGTTTCTCTAATCGCTGAGCATCTGGAAGCTCTAGCTATTCTTCCCAGCTATTCATAGATTTCTTCCCAGTCCTCCTCCTCCATGGGATTTCCTATATCTTTTTCCCAATCTGATATATATTTTTACTTGTTTGCCCTCTACGTTGTTGTATCAGTACCTGGTAGAACTGAGCTATTGTCCCTTTATGGTATACGCCTGACTGATACAGCCTCTCGAAGTTGGTTTCCTGTGGTTGTATTGAGGAAACATAATGTTTGAGCTGCATGTACTGGAGTGTATTTGTATTCGGGATATCAAATTCCTCGCTTATAACAGAGAATAGCTTGATTCTACCCCCTTTTTGCATGTTACCAATGGAAGATAGCCCCTTTTCTTCCCATCTTTTAAAAACAGTTGAATGTTGCGATGCTGGGAACTCTGGGTTGTGTCTGGTTGGTGTCAGAGGCGAAGGGATAGATGAGACCTGTTTGTGTTTACAATTTTTGTCCTAGATGCTTAAAGAGTGTGTCAGGACTGGGTGGGATTTAGAGTGGTCTGCTCTGTTTTCCTTTTTTATCCACAGGAGATTTGCCATATTTGACAGTTTGGCCTCTGTTCTCTCTATATCCACCCAGGGCTTTGTACCCAGGGTTGCAGACCAGTAAATTAATGAGCTCAGTCCAGCTGCTTCATAGTACTTAGCTAAGTCAGGTTGTCCCAGGCCTCCTTTGGTCAGAGGGAGTGTCATTATTTTTTTCTTAATACGAGGCTTTTTACCGTTCCAGATAAATGTGGCTCTCTAATGACATTCGCTGGGACCGTTACTGGGAGAACTTGAAACAAATATAATATTCTTGGTAATAAGTTCATTTTAACTGAAACAATCCTGCCTGACCAGGAGATCTGGTGGCTCGACCAGTTCGATAGGTCTTTTTTTAAAGTTTTGATTAGATTTGGGTAGTTTGCGTTATAAATATCCTCATATTTTTGTTACATAGTTACATATAGTTACATAGTAGATGAGGTTGAAAAAAGACGTACGTCCATCAAGTTCAACCTATGCTAAATTTAGACAACAGATACTTTATCCTATATCTATACTTACTTATTGATCCAGAGGAAGGCAAACAAAAAAACCCCATTAAGGGGAAAAATTAATTCCTTCCTGACTCCAAGAATTGGCAATCGGATTAATCCCTGGATCAACATCCTTCCCATGTATACTTATTTGGTATATCCCTGTATACCTTTCCCATCTAAAAAGATGTCCAACCTTTTTTTGAACAAATCTATTGTATCTGCCATCACAGTCTCCATGTGTAATGAATTCCACATTTTAACTGCCCTTACTGTAAAGAACCATTTCCTTTGTTGCTTGTGAAATTTCCTTTCCTCCAACCTTAAGGGATGGCCCGAGTCCTTTGTACTGCCCGTGGGATGAATAGTTCTTTTGAAAGCTCCTTGTATTGTCCCTGAATATATTTGTATATAGTTATCATATCCCCTCTTAGACGCCTCTTTTCTAATGTAAATAAATCTAATTTAGCTAGCCTCTCATCATAAGTTAGAATGTCCATCCCCTTTATTAATTTCGTGGCTCTTCTCTGCACTCTCTCTAGTTCCATAATGTCTTTTCTTAGGATTGGTGTCCAAAATTGTACTCCATATTCAAGGTGTGGTCTTACTAATGCTTTGTAAAGGGGCATAATTATGTTTACTTCCCTTCCATCCATTGCCCGTTTGATGCAAGATAAGATCTTGTTTGCCTTTGCAGCTACTGCATGACATTGGGCACTATTGCTAAGCCTGCTGTCTACAAGCACTCCTAAATCCTTCTCCATCAAGGATTCCCCAAATATATCTCCATTTAATTTGTAAGTCGCCTTTTTATTCTTGCATCCGAAATGCATAACCTTACATTTATCTGTATTAAACCTCATTTGCCATTTACCTGCCCACGTTTCCAGTCTCTCCAAGTCCTTCTGAAGAGAAATGTCATCCTGCTCTGATTCTATTACCTTACACAATTTAGTATCATCAGCAAAGATGGAGACTTTGCTCTCGATCCCAACCTCAAGTTAAAAAGCAGGGGTCCCAGTACCGATCCTTGAGGTACTCCACTCACGACTTTAGCCCAACCTGAAAAAGTTCCATTTATGACAACCCTCTGTTGTCTGTCCTTTAACCAGTTTTCAATCCAGGTGCATATATTATTACTGAGTCCAATTTTCTTTATTTTGTACACCAACCTCTTGTGTGAAACCGTATCAAAAGCGTTTGCAAAATCTAAGTAGACCACATCAACTGCATTACCCTGGTCTAAATTCCTACTTACCTCCTCAAAGAAACAAATAAGGTTAGTTTGGCAAGATCTATCCTTCATAAATCCATGCTGACTATTACTAATAATTGTGTTTTCCATTAGGTATTCCTGAATATTATCCCATATTAAAGCTTCAAGTAGTTTCCCTACTATTGAAGTCAGGCTTACAGGTCTGTAATTCCCCGGGTGTGATCTAGCTCCCTTTTTAAATATAGGCACCACATCTGCTTTACGCCAATCTTGTGGTACTGAGCCTGTGGAAATGGAGTCCTTAAATATTAAATATAATGGTTTTGCTATTACTGAGCTTAACTCCTTGAGAACTATTGGATGTATGCCATCGGGGCCAGGTGCTTTATTTACTTTAATTTTTTCAAGTCGCTTATGAACTTCTTCCTCAGTTAACCAATTGGTCATTAGTATGGAGGTTGTGGCTTCCTTCTGCGGCACTACTATTGAACTTGATTCTTCCCTGGTAAACACAGAGGCAAAGAATTTGTTTAATACCTCAGCTTTTTCCTTATCTCCAATAATCTGCCTACCCATCTCACACTGAAAGGGTCCTATATTTTCTTTTCTCATTTTTTTGTTATTAAGGTACTTAAAGAACTTTTTAGGGTTGGCCTTACTTTCTATTGCAATCCTTTTTTCATTATCCATTTTTGCTAATTTAATTGCCCTTTTGCAATTTTTGTTACATTCCTCATAATTCTGATACGATGTCTCTGTCCCTTCTGACATAAAGAATCTAAACGCCTTCCTTTTCTTGTCCATTTCCTCCCCTACCTGTTTATTTAGCCACATTGGTTTTGACTTATTTATTTTATACTTATTACCCAAGGGTATACACTGATAAGTGTGCTTTTCTAACAATGTTTTAAAGACTGCGCATTTATCTTCTACATTTTTCCCTGCAAAAACATCATCCCATTATATTACTACTAGATTAGACCTCAGTTTATTAAAGTCTGCCTTTCTAAAGTTTAAAGTCTTTGTTGAACCCAAGTAATCTGTTTTTTGATAATTTATTTCAAATGAGACCATGTTATGATCACTGTTACCCAAATGTTCCAGGACTTGAATATTTGTTATTACTTCTACATTGTTTGATATGACCAAATCCAGAACTGCCCCTCTCCTGGTTGGTTCCTCAATAATTTGGGTCATATAATTGTCTTTAAGCACCCCCAAAAACCTGTTTCCTTTTGTTGTAACGCTAATCTCATTGCCCCAGTCTATGTCTGGATAATTAAAATCCCCCATTATGCAAACATGACCCAGTTTTGATGCCTTCTCCATTTGCAAATGTATTTTAGCTTCCTCAATCTCACATATATTTGGTGGTTTATAGCATATTCCCACAAACATTTTCTTTATACTTTTACCTCCACTGCTAATTTCTATCCACAAGGTCTCTACATTTTCATCATTCCCTTCATAGACATCATCCCTTATAATAGGTTTTAGATCTGGTTTAACATATAGACATACTCCACCTCGCCTTCGATTTGTTCGATCCTTCCGAAAAAGAGAATACCCCTTTAAATTAACTGTCCAGTCATGAGTTTCATCCCACCATGTTTCAGTAATGCCTATGATATCATACTGCTCCCTTGTAGCTATTAATTCAAGCTCCCCCATTTTATCTGTCAGGCTTCTTGCATTAGCAAGCATGCATTTAAGTTTTTTGTCAGCCTGTACTATTATCTTATCTGCTCCTTCCTTTCTGCTCCCACTTGGTTTAGTCTTTAGAAGTTTTCTAGTATTATCTCTATTTACTATGGGTATCTCACGGCTTGTCAAACTTGCACTTGCCCCCATTCTACCTCCATACCACCTTGTATCCTCATCTATTCCATTTAGTTCATTATCTGTTTAATTCCCCTCCCCCTCCATCCTAGTTTAAAATCTCCAACCTTTTTAGCATTCTCCCCCCTAGCACAGAAGATCCCTCTTCATTGAGGTGCAATCCGTCCCTAGAATATAGATGGCACCTCTCAGAAAAGGAGTCCCAGTGCTCTAAAAACCCAAACCCCTCCTTCCTGCACCACTTTCTTATCCATGCATTAACCTCCCTGATCTCTGACTGTCTCCCTGCGGTAGCGCATGGCACTGGTAGTATTTCAGAAAATACTACCTTGGAGGTCCTTGCCTTAAGCTTTTGGCCTAGATCCCTGTAATCATTTTTTAGGACCCTCCATCTTTCTCTAACTTTGTCATTGTGTAATGAAAACCCCCAGATATTTTATCATATCTATCTTCCACTTTATAGGAAATTTCTTTTTGAGCTCTTTCTCTTTTTCTATGGGTATGAAAATATTTATAGCTTCAGACTTAGTGTGATTGACCTTAAAATTTGAAATTGTGCCGAATTCATCTAATGTATCAAACAGGCTTCTCAGGGATAGCTCTGGGCTGGTCAAAAAAAGTAGAATATCGTCTGCAAAGAGGGATGTCTTGTAGACTTCATTGCCTATAGGAACACCTTTTATCTCAGGGTTTGATCTTATTCTTGAGGCTAAGACTTCTATGCAGATTGCAACAACAGGGGGGATAGCGGGCAACCCTGTCTGGTGCCATTGGTGATCTTAAAAGGTGCTGAGGTGCGGACTATAGCTGTTGGATTGAAATATATGCCGTTTATAAAGTTTTCATGAAGTCCTACCTCTCTGAGCGCCCGAAATATAAAAGGCTAGGCCACCCTATCGAAAGCTTTTTCTGCGTCAAGTCCTAGTATCAGTGTGGGGCATTGGTTCGTGTTGCTGTTATGGATAATATTAATGTTCCTACGAATATTATCCGAGGCCTGTCGTTCTGGGGTAAACCCCACTTGGTCTGGGTGGATCAAAGTATTTAGAACCTTGTTCAGTCTGGTCGCTAAGATTTTTGCAACTAATTTTGTGTCAGTATTTATCAGAGATATGGGTCTGTAGCTGGAGCATAGGGTGGGATCTTTTCCTTCTTTTGGGATTACTATGATTGAGGCTTCCAGTGACTCGGTTGGCACAGTTTTGCCGTTTAAGATCTCATTGAACCATCTAATTAGATAGGGTTTCAATGTATTCTCATATTTTTTATAATAAAAATTTGTGAAGCCGTCCGGGCCCGGGGATTTAGAATTTTTAAGGGATTTAATGGCGCCGGTTACTTCCTCCTCTGTTATAGGGGCTCCTAGATAGCTTGTCTCTGATTCGTTTAGTTTAGCTAATGTAACGGGTATTCCCTATGAATACAACCGCTACTACCTGCTGTGCAACCTGTGTGGCTCTCAGGAGCCTAAGCCTCCGCTTGGGGAACCTGGGGTACATGCATGCTATACATCTCGTGGTGCAACGCCTCCACCTGGGAGGGATCCCAACGGAATGGAAGAAGGCCCTCACAGGAAACAATCACACAAAGCGAGCAATATAAAACAGGACTGTCTTTACTGCATATTATAACGTATATCATCACATATCAACACAACCTCCATGCGCCACGGCGGACGCTAACCACACTGCGCCACGGCGGACGCTAACCACTCTAGGCGTCACGGCGGACGCTAACCTCCCACAGAGTGATCCCACCCCGTGTCCAGTAACCCCCACCCAAATATCTCGCACCCCCAAAGTCAAATACCACTGTGCATGTGTATGTGTGACTGCGCAGCCACTATGTCTGGTGATAGGCCTGGTTGGTGCACGTGAGTTGCAGGTTACCTGCCCGGGCTCCAGCCATGGGTACCGCGATATCACTGGAGATCCGCCCGATCTGACGTTGTCCTCCACGCCGCGTTGGGTGAATTCCAGCGCGGATAATACCACCTTAGTCCTAGGGCCTTTGGTGGTGTTCTGAGCCCAGAACCCACCTCGCAGGGCCGCACGGATTCAGCACTGTGTCCCTGACTAAGCAACCAATTAATGGGGCAGTGTCCCTATCTAGGGCCTGTCCCTAAGTTCCACAAGCTACTAGGTGGCTCAGGACCTAACTGGGACCTTGGGGGCTGCTGGCCTAATGCAGAGGGTCACTGACCCCTGCATCCACCTCTTACCACTAGCTGGTCCGGATCCTGACTGACTGCGTGCTGCCAAAACCCCGCAAAATGTATCCTTTCTATTCCCAGGCAATCCCTCAGCCCTATTGGCTCCCTGGAGTCATGTGGCTCTGCCCCTATGCACCCTGGGGGCTGGCAAACTCCTCTCGCGCATGCGCGAGCTATCTGGGGCCTTCCCGTGCTGTCTGGGTCACTGCGCATGCGCAACAGACCTAGCATGGCGGCGCCCTGCTCAGTGGTGTTCTGAGCCCAGAACCCACCTCGCAGGGCCGCACGGATTCAGCACTGTGTCCCTGACTAAGCAACCAATTAATGGGGCAGTGTCCCTATCTAGGGCCTGTCCCTAAGTTCCACAAGCTACTAGGTGGCTCAGGACCTAACTGGGACCTTGGGGGCTGCTGGCCTAATGCAGAGGGTCACTGACCCCTGCATCCACCTCTTACCACTAGCTGGTCCGGATCCTGACTGACTGCGTGCTGCCAAAACCCCGCAAAATGTATCCTTTCTATTCCCAGGCAATCCCTCAGCCCTATTGGCTCCCTGGAGTCATGTGGCTCTGCCCCTATGCACCCTGGGGGCTGGCAAACTCCTCTCGCGCATGCGCGAGCTATCTGGGGCCTTCCCGTGCTGTCTGGGTCACTGCGCATGCGCAACAGACCTAGCATGGCGGCGCCCTGCTCACCGGCCGCCGGGGACCCCAGCAACGCGATCGCGGCCTCGGCAACCGGCCGACCGCACCATAGCAACCGGCCCGATCGCGTCATAGCAACCGGCCGCAACACACACCGCGCGCTCGCAACGGGGAAGGAGGGGGTGAGTGCGCGAGGGGGGACCTGGCTACACTAATCTGGTTGGTTTTATATAGTCATCTATTTTTGTAGCCATGTCTGTATTGTTTTGGTCGTTTTTTGTCAAGTTATATTAATTATTATAGTAAGCCACGAATTCTTTATTTATTTCCGCAGGGCTATATACCATTTTATCTTGGTTAGTCTTTATACTGTATATTTTAATGTTAGTTGTCTTATTGCGAAGTTTGGCTGCTAGATATCTGTCTGCTTTGTTTTCTTTCTCATAATACGTTTGGTTTGTCCAGCTCATTCCTTTCTCGGTGTCCTCTATCAGTATATTTTTAAGTTTTGTTCTATCTTCATCTATTTTAGCTCTAATTTCGTCTGAGGGGTTGCTTTGAAAGTTCTCCTCGTTCTCCCTAATGCTTTCGTTTAAATTGTTTATATTCTTATTTTTTTCTCTTTTCCTGTGTGAGGCAATATTAATTATTTTACCTCTGACAGTCGCTTTGTGGGCAGCCCACAGAGTGCTGTCTTCTACTTGTCCGTTGTCGTTTATTGAGAAGTAGTCTTGTCATGGAACAAGAATCACATCCCTGTTTCACCCCCTCTTTCCTTTGCAGATTCTGCCTGTCAGTTCTTGTTTCAGCTGCATGGAGTTTGCACACACACACTGCCTGTGTGATATGTAACAATGTTGCATTTCTGGCCTCTGAGCATGTAATCAGTGAGCTGCTACTGCAGCCTCTGAGATCCTCACCAGAATGGGCTAGTATGCCCTCCCCCCTGTTTTGTTCACAGATAGTCTGTCCCAAGACTATTCCTTTTACCCACATTGCTCCTCACTTCCTTTTCCACCCTGGAGACAGTGAGTACAGCACCCATCTCTGTTAATCTCCTATGGCAAGGCCATCTCTTTCTACCTGCTTCTAACTACAAATCACTACTACACACCATCCACAAGAGCCTGTATTTTCTGCTGCTTTTCCCAATAAAGTGAAGAAAATATTATAGGACTTGGAGTGATTTGGAAAGGGGGCTGAGTTAAGGCTATCGGGGGGCCATTCACACATCAATTGTGACCCTGGCTTCAGAATAGTAGAAAGAGGACCGTGTGCTTTGGGGACACACACAGAGGAGCTGCTACCCACAGCCTTTATGCTAAAGAAACAAGCAAGCAGCTTATACAGCAAATAAACAGCAGTCTCTCACTAACACAGTACAAGCGCACTGCTCCACATTGCTACACAGAGCCAAAAGCCTCTATACAGCAAACAACTAGTACTTTATGTAAGACAAGCGAGAATCTTTACATCTATCTATCTATATCTATATATTTCTGAAAGCGTTGTATGCGTGTCTGGTTGTCCTGTCCCTCAGGCCAATGAGATTGCTCCCTTGGCCTGCCCGCCCCCGCACACCTCTCATTGGCCTGAGGCGGAGTGATGGGCCAAAGGTCACACACACACACACACACTCTCCCTCTGTCCCCCCTCCCGTCCCCCCCATCACGTGCGCCGCCCTGCACCGGCTCCCGGATGGAGGGTAAGTGCGGCACGCCCCTCCTACCCCAGCCGCCAACGCTCCCTTACCTCCCCGGCGCTCCCTTACCTCCCCGGCGCAACCTACCCGGCGCTCCCTCCCCGGCGCTACCTACCCGGCGCTACCTCCCCGGCGCTACCTCCCCGGCGCTCCCTTACCTCCCCGGCGCTACCTCCCCGCCGCTAACTCCCGCCGCTAACACTCCCCACCGCTACTCCCGCGCCGCTAAACTCCCCGCCGCTAACTCCCCCTCCCCGCCACTCCCTCCCCGCCGCTGGCCCTCCCCGTGCGCTCCCGTTCCTCCCCAGCGCTCCTCCCCGGCCCATCCTCTCCCTTACCTCCCTGGCGCTACTCCCCGGCGCTACCCATCCCCCGCCTCTAACCGTCCCCGCCTCTACCAGTGATCCGCCTCTGCGTTACCGGAATTCCACGAGAGAGGGGAAGGGGTCCGACCTCCTCTGCCATCCCACCTCTCCCGAGGGGGGGGCCCTCCCGCTCTTCCGGTCTGGTGTTTGTGTCCCCTCCCCGATCCTGCCTCGGGATCTGCGCCATCCCACTCTCCCCCCCCACTCACTCCTGTCGTGTGTGTCTGTGTGTGTTTTGGTGTGTGTGTGTGTGTAGGACATTTTACTCCTGCCAACAATTTGTGCCTCACTTTCGCCCCTGCCCTTCACCCCCCCCCTACCCCTGCCCTTCACCCCCCCTACCCCTGCCCTTTACCCCCCCTACCCCCTATACCCCCCCCTATCCTACCCCCTGCCCTTTCCCCCCCCCCTACCCCTGCCCTTACCCCCCCCCCCTACACCCCTGACCCCTCTTCACCCAACCCCCTCCCCTACCCCTGCCCTTCAAACCCCCCTATACCCCTTACCTTCACCCTACGCCCTGCTCACCCCCTCCCCTGTCCTTAACTTCCACCCCCTACCCCTGCCCTTCACCCCCCCGGTTCCCCGGGGGGTATGGTAAGTTACGGGGGGGGTAGAGGGGGGGGGGTGGGAGAAGGTCGGGCAGGACAGGGAGGAGTGGTAGTACGGGACTATAATCACGCCGGTGGCGAGGGGGGAGGGGGGGGGGGGGGGAGGGGGGGGGCGGTGGGGGGGGGGGGGGAGGCGGGGGGTGGGGCGTGCGGGAGGGTCGAGGATAGGGGTCGGCGGGGTTGGGGGGGTAGGGGGTGTGTGGGGGTGAGGGTGTCGGAACGGTGGGGGGGGGGTCCTCTATGTAGAGGATAGAGAGGGGGGGGGTGTTCCTGAGAGGGGGGCGGGTCCCGGTGGGGCTGTTAGGGGGGGGTGGGAGGAATTGTGGAGTGGGGGGGGGGGGGTTGGGGTCAGGAGGAGGGGGGGGAGGGGGTGACTGGAGTGGGGAGGATGTGGGTTGAGGGGTGTTGGGGCGGCGTGGGAGGGGGGGGTGGTGAGGTGGAGAGGGGTATGGAGGGGTGGGGGGGGGGTAGGGGGGGTGGTCCAAGGGTCCGGGGCAGGGGGCCCCGCTGGGTGAGGGGGGGCGGGGGGGGGGCCGCCTGGGATGTGGGAGGGCGCGGAGGTGAGGGCGGAGGCTAGTACAGGAGGGAACGGGAGATTAGGTGGAGTTGAGATGGAGAATGGGGGATCTGTTGGCTATTCGTACCGAGGAGGGGGGTGGTAGGGGAGGAGTACGAGAGGAGGGGGGAGGGAAGTGGGGTGGGGTAGTGAGGGGAAGAGTGCGAAGGAGGTACGCCGTCGGCGAGGCAGGGACGCCCTTCCCTTCAGGCGGGTGCCGGCCGGGGGGGGGCCCCCATTTGGGGTTGGGCAAGGTGGTGGGATGGATAGGACGAGCGATGAAGATGAATGGGGGAAAGTAAGAGGGAGGTTGGAGGGGAGAGTTGGTGAGAGATTGAAGTAGGGAGGAGCGTGGTAAGGTGGAGGTAGGCGAAGGGGGGGGGACAAGGGGTGCCGTCGGAGGACACTTGAGGAGGGGCAGGAAGGAGGGGGGCGGGCGTACATGGGTGGGGGGGTAGGGGGGGATGGAGTTGCGTGAGGATGGGGTGGCGGTGGGGGGGGCGGGTGTGGGTAGGAGAGAGGAGGTCAGGAGGTGTGGAGGCGGAGTCAGGCGGGGGGTTGGAGAGGGCCTTAGTGGTGGGAGGAAGATATTGTGGGGGGGGGGATCGACGTGGATGGGTGGGTGGAAGTGATGGGAGTGAGGGGGGGGGGGGGGGCGTTGGGGGGGGGGGGGTGGGGGGGTGGGTGGGGGGGGGGTGGGTGTGGGTGGGGGGGGGGGGGTGGTGTGGGTGGGGGGCGGGGGGTGTGCAAGTTGGGAAACTGTTGGGAAGAGGTGCGAAGTGAGGAGGGGGGGGGGGGGTGAGGATGTTTTGGGTGGGATGGGAGGGGGTGGGAGAGGGGGGGGGGGATGTTGAGATGTGTGGGCGAAGTGGGGGGGGGGTGGGTGTTAGGGGGGAGATGGGATCCGGGGCTGGGTTTTTTTGTGTCGAAAGTGCTATAAACTTGTTGGGGTGGGGGCTCAAGGGTTTTACATGCTGGGCAGGGGGGTGGAGAGAGATGCGGGGGAGGGAGGGGGGTGGGGGTTGGGTTGGGGACTTAGGGGTTTGGCAGTAGGCGAAGATGAGGACAGGGGGGGTGCTACAGGGGGGGGGGGGGGTTGGGATCGGTAGAAGTGAGATCACGGGGGGGAGCCCGGGGGTGGTGGGTGTGCGTCGGGGGACGCGGGGGGGGGGAGGGAGATTGGGGGGGGAGGGTGGAGGGTGAGGGGTGGGGGGGGGGGGCCGGTGGTGGTGGTGGGGAACGGGCCATGGAGGGGGGGGGGAGGGACGTTGGGGCCTCGCCCGGCGGGGGGGGGTGGGGGCCGGGTGGGCGAGAGTGGGGGGTGAGTGTGGGCCTGGGGGTGTAGGCTGTCGACGGGGAATGTCGTGGGAGGGACTGGAGTCGGAGCGGCTGACGTTGGGGATGAGGGGGGGCTGGGTTGTGTGAAGGGGGTAAGAGAGTGGGGGGGCGTGGTGGACACGAGGGTTTCGGTGGGGGGGGGGGGGGCGGTTGGACAGGGGGGTGGGGGTGTGGGTAGCGGGGGAGGGGGGGGTGGGTGGGGGGGGGGGGGATGGGTGGGGAGGGGCTCCAGAGGATTAGGAGCGCGGGGGGGGTGGTGGTGGGTGTTTTGGGGAGTGGGGGGTGGGGGAGGGTGTGGAGTGAGAGAAGGGGGTGTGTGATGGTGGGGGGGGTATGGGGAGGGAGAGACGGGGAGTGTGGTGGAATTGAGTCCAAAGAGGGAGTGTTGCGGGAAGTAGAGGCAACGGGGGTGGGAGGGAGGGTAGGGGAAGATGATGGAGGGGGGGGGATTGGGGGTGGTGTGGGGGGGTGGCCAGATCGTGGGGGGGGGGTGAGTGGCGGGCTGGTAGAGATGAGGGAGTGGAGAGAGTAATGGGCGGAGGGGTGGGGGTGAGGGATATCTGTTGTGGGGGGACGGGGGGGGGGAGGGGGGTGACGGGGTGGGGGGGGGGAGGATCGAGAAGGAAGGGGGGGGAGCCTCCGGGGAGGGAGTGGGTAAGATCGATGGGGGGGGCGGGGGTGGGGAGTGGGGGGAGGGGGAGGGGGGATGTGGGTGGGGGGGGGACCCGGGGTGTTTGGGAGGGAAGGTCCTGGGTGATGAGGGGGGGGGGTGGGGGGGGGCGTTAGGGGTGGTTGTGGGGGGGGGGGGGGGGTGGGGGTGGGGGGGTGGACAGATGGGGGGGGGGGGTGGGGGGCTCTCGGTAGGGGGGGGAGGGGGGTCTTGATGGGGGGGGTGGGGTTTGTGGGGGGGTTAGGCGTGCAGAGAGAATATGCGCTAGAGGGGGAAAGAAGGCATAAGGGGTTACTGGGGGGGGGGGGAGGGGTGTGGGGTTGGCGTCCGGGGCCCCTCTGCGGGGTTGGAGATGGCGGGTAGGCAGCAGTGGGGGGGCTCTTGGTGGCGTGGGACGCTGTGGTAGGGTGGGGAGGGGCAGTGGGGGTGGAGGGGGGGCGGCGTGGGCAACGAGGGGTGGTGGGTGGGTAGGCGTGAGGGGTAGGGGGGGCGGGGTGGGGGAGGGGTGGGGGTGTGGGGTTTGGGGTGGGGGGGGGGTGGGGTGGAGTGGGTAGAGGGGGAGGGGATGGAGGGTAGGGGTGAGGAGATCACGGGGGGCCGCGGAGCAGGGTGGGGATGAGGGGGGTGTGGCGGGGGGGTAGGGCGGGGGGTTGGGTGGGGGGGGTCGGGGGGGAGGGGGGGGGCAGGGGACGGAGAGTGGGCGAGAGAAGATTGGGGGATGTGGGCGAAGGGTAGGTAGGGGGGAGGGGGGATTGGGAGTGGAGGGTGGGGGGGGGGGGGTGGGGTGGGGGGAGATGGGGATGGAGGGGGAGGGTGCGTTTGTTGGTAGTAGCGCTTAGTCGAGTCCTTTGTGGCTATCTGTATAAACATAGCGTCTGGCCTTTAACTGGGGGATCAGTGAACGTGGCAGTTGTTTTGGTATATGCTTCGGTTTCGTCCAAGTGATGGTGCGGTTCGGTAGACTGAGGTTTTGTGGGATGGGGGGGAAAAGAGAGGGTTAAGTGATAGGTCGGGGTGAGAGAATGTAGTGGATCGGGCGTCGGTATCAGAAGAAAAAGTCGAGGGGGGAAGAGAGGGCGGGCAGTTGGATGCGGGGAAAAGGGTGTGTGCATCTCCTTAAGCTCGTGCCAGGGCCTGGGGGGAGCGGTGGGTTGAAAAATGTGTCGTTGCGGCCGGGTGGTGGTGGTTGCTCACCTTTTCGTTGGTCGCCCCCCTTGGTGTGGGGTGGGGGGGGGGGGGGGGGTGGGTGGGTCGGGGTGCGAGTTGGTTGGTGTGATCGGGGTGTGGGTGTTGGGGGGGTGGGGGGGGGTGGTGGGTGGGGGGGGGGGTGGGTGGGGGTGTGGGGGGGTGTGGGGGGGGGGGGGCAGAGGGTGGGGGGGGGGGTCGGATGGGGGGGGGGGTGGTGTAGGGGGGGGGGGGAGGTTGAGGGGCTGGGGGGGGGGTGTGTGGTGGGACGGGGGGGGGGGCGGGGGTAGGGTGGGGTGTCGGAGTGGTGGGGTAGGGGCGGGTGGGGAGTGGGGGACTCTGGGGGGGTGGGTGGGAAAGGGGGGGGAAAGGGGGGGGGGAGGGGAAGGGGTAGGGGTGGGAAAAGGGAGGAGGGGTCTGGGGGGGGGGGGGGATGGGGGTGGTTGGGGGGGGTGGGGGGGAGGTGGGCGGGGGGGGGGGGGTCGTGGAAAAGTGAGATGGGGGGGAGGGTGGCGCGACCGGGGTGGGGGGGGGGTGTGGAGGGGGGGGGGGGAGGGGGGGGTGGGGCGGTGGCGTGAGGGGGAGGGGCGGGGGAGGGGGGGGTGGAGAGGTGGTAAGGGGGGGGGGGGGGAGGTCCCATAAAGCGGAGCCCAGTCGGGGGGGGGTGGAGTAAACGGAGAGGGGAAAAGGTGGGTGGGGTGAGGGGGGGGGGGGTGGGTTGGGAGGGCGGGGGGGGGGGGGGGGGGGGGGGGTGGTGGGGGGGGGGTTGGCGCGGGGGGTGTTGGTGTGGGGGGTGGGGTGGTGGGTGGTTGGGGTGTGGGGGGAGGGGGGGTGGGTTGGGTGGGGGGTGGGGGTTGGGGGGGGCTTGTGGGTTGGGGGGGGTGGTGGGGGGGATGGGGGGGGGGGCAACGGGGGGGGCGGGGGGGGGGTTGGGGGAGGGTGAGGGTGCGCATGGGAAGGTGGGGTTAGGGGGGTGGGGGGGGGGTGGTGTGTATGAGTTGGGGGTAGGGGGGTGGGCGTTGGGGGAGGGGGCGGTGTGGTGGTGTCGGGGGCGGCGCGGGGGGTATGAGTAAAGGGCGGGGAATGAGGGGGGGTGGGGGAGTGGTGGGGTGCGGGCGTGGGGTGGGGTGGGGGAGGGGGGGGGCGGCGGGGGGGGTGGTGGGGGGGGGGGGGTATGGAAGGTGGGGGGGGTGGGGGGTTCTGGGGGGGGGAGGGGGGTGGGGGTGATTGGGGGGTTGGCGAGAGGGGGGGGGGGGGGGGGGGCCCGGGGGGGGGGAGGGGGGTGGGGGGGGGGTGGTGGGGGGGCGGGGGGGGGGGGGGTGCAGGGGGGGAGGGGGGGGGGGTGGGGGGGGGGGGGCGTAGGGGTGTTAAGGCGTGCTGCGGGGAGATGGGAGAAGGAGCGTGAGGGAGGTAGGGGGGGGGGGGGGGGGGCGGGGGGGTGAGGGGGGGGTCACACGCCCCAGTGGGAGGGGGGGGGGGGGGGGGGGGGGGGGGGGAGGGGGGGGGGGAAGTGGGGGGGGGGGGGGGAGGGGTGGCCCGGCCCTGTCGCGGGCCGCCCCTGGGGGGCTGGTTGGGCGAGGGCGGGGGAGGGTGCGGGGGCGGGAGTGCGTGGGGGGCGGGGGGGCGGGCAACCCGGCGCACCCGGGGGGGGTGGGTTGGGGGGAGAGAGGGGGGGGGGGTGAGTGGGGTGGTGTGGGAGGTGGGGTGGGGGGGGTGGGGTTGGGGGAGGGGGGGGGGGGGGGGGGTGGTTGGACTGTTGTGGCTCTGGGAGGGGGGGGGGGGGGGTGGGGGGGGGGGGGCGTGGGGGGGGGGTGGGGCCTGGGGGGTGGGGGATGGGGGGGTGTAGGTGGGGGTGGGCTGGGGGGTGGTTGCGGGGGTGGGGAGGGGGGGGTGGGGTGGAGGGTGGGGGTGGGGGTGTGCGGGGGCGGTTGTGCGGGGCGGGGGGGCATGGTGTGTGGGGCGGGAGGGGGTGGGGGGGTGGTGGAGAGGGAGGGGGGGGGCGGGGATGGGGTGGTTGTTAGGGGGACGAAGTTGAAACCGCGTGGATAGGGGCCTCTCGGGCGTTCTTGAGGGCAACCCCGTAAGGTGAATTCTCTAGGGGCGAAGGATGGGGGTTGGTGGGGTAAATTTGGGATCCAATGAGGGGGGTGTGGCCTCTCTTTTCGCTCTGTGCCCCCATCGTCCCCCCCCGCCTCACCCCTGCCCTTTCACCCAACCCCCTACCCCTGCCCTTCAACCCCCTCTAGTACCCCTGCCCTTTCACCCCCGCTCTAGAAACCCCTGCCTTTCACCTCTCCCCTACCCCTGCCGGGTGGCGACCAGCGACCTTACCCGGTGGCCCTTCAACCACTCCCCGCACTACCGGGCGGTACCCCTGGCCCTTCTTACCCGCGGGCCCCCGTAGGGCCCCCTGCCCTCACGGCCGCCCCTATAGGGCCCCTGTTGTCCAACACTACTGGGTTCACACACAGGCACACCACACACCCACACACAACACCCCCAGCAGAAGCATCACACCACACATCACACACACACACACGACACACACACACACACACACACACACACATCACACACACACACTGACTGGCGCACACACACACTGACACACACACTGACACACACACAGTGACACACAAACAGTGACACACACACAGTGACACACACACAGTGACACACACACAGTGACACACACACAGTGACACACACACAGTGACACACACACACACTGACTGACGCGCACACACACACACACACACATTGACTGACACACACACTGACTGACACACACACTGACTGACACACACACTGACTGACACACACACACTGACTGACACACACTGACTGACGTGCGCGCACACCCCCCCCACACCCACCCTTACGCACACACACAGTGACTGACTGACGCACGCACACACACACAAACTGACTGACTGCCGCACGCACGCACACACTGACTGACGCGCACACACACACTGACTGCCGTATGCACGCACACACTGACTGAGGCGCACACGCACAACCTGACTGAGGCACACACACGCACACACTGACTGTGTGTGTGTGCGTCAGTCTGTGTGTGTGTTTGTGTTTCTGCGCCAGACTCACTGACGCGCGCACACACACACACTGACTGACTGACGCACACACAATGACTGACGCACACACACTGCATGAAGCTGTAAAGGGGGACAAACAGAGCTGTAAAGGAGGGAGGGGGGGACTGGATTGATGTGAATGGGGGACAAACAGAGAGAGGGGGAAGGGGAGAGGAGAGAGAGAGGAGAGAGGAGCGGGAACATTACATCCCGGGCAACGCTGGGTCTCTCAGCTAGTTGCTAATAAGAGCACAGACCTTCTACAGCAAAGCCTGCACACAGCCAGCAAACAACCTTGCACACAAGGCAGCAGCTTTGCAGACAGACAGTGTACCTTACACAAACCTTGACTGACTGAGTGTGTGTGTGTGTGTGTGTGTGTGCGTGTGTGTCAGACTGAGTGTGTATGTGTGTCAGACTGAGTGTGTGTGTGTGTGTCAGACTGAGTGTGCGTGTGTGTGTGTGTGTGTGTGTCAGACTGTGTGTGTGTGTGTGTCAGACTGAGTGTGTGTGTGTGTGTGTGTCAGACTAAGTGTGTGTGTGTGTGTGTGTGTGTGTGTGTGTGTGTGTGTGTGTGTCAGACTGTGTGTGTGTGTCAGACTGTGTGTGTGTGTCAGTGTGTGTGTGTGTGTGTGTGTGTGTGTGTGTGTGTGTACAGACTCTCTCAGACAACTCAGGCCCACACTCTCGACTCTCCCTGACCCACTCTCAACGGCCCCACTCTCATAGACTCTCCCTGCCCCCTCTCAGGTCCAATCTCTCAGACTCTCCCTGACCCACTTCTACAGACAGACACTCTCAGACTCCTCCCTGACCCACACTCTCTCAGGCCCCACTCTCAGACTCTCCCCTGACCACTCTCAGACAGACACTCTCAGACCCTCTCAGGTCCCACACTCTCAGACTCTAACTCTCTCCTGACCCACTCTCAGACAGACACTCTCAACTCTCTCCCTGACCCACACTCTCCCTGACCCACACTCTCCCTGACCCACACTCTCCCTGACCCCCTCTCCCTGACCCCACTCTCCCTGACCCACCTCTCCTGACCCACTCCCCCTTATCCACACTCTCCTCTGACCCACACTCTCCCTACCCAACACTCTCCCTGACCCACACTCAAGCAAATCCTACTGAAGGCTCCAAACAGACAAGTGTATAACTTGAGTGGCACTCAGTTGAATGAGTGACACTTGACAGGACCCGCAGACACGGCAGTCAAGTTCAATGCACTGAGTGAGTGCGACTTGGTCTTCCTGAAGTAAAATTGCAATTGAATACAATACTCCAAATACTACCTGCACCGAAACCCATCACCAATGATGCTAAACAAGAAGACAATCAGCTGCAGAAGTGACACATTGAGATGCTGGGATTAGGTGTCACTCAGTGACTGAGTGACAGGCCTGGTTGTGTCTCAGGGACCTCCTGCCCTCTTCCGTCAGGGCCCTGCGTGGCTCCCCTCTCTCTCACAACACCGCGAGCAATGCCCTCCTCCGCTCGCTGCCACGGTGTGGGGGGAGGAGGAGAAGTCGGTAGTGAGGTGCCCCTCCCCAGCTGCTGCACGGTGTGGGGGTGAGGAAGGGCGGAGTTGAGGTGTCTCTCCCTCCGTCAGCTGCTCGCACGTGTGTGGGGGGGAGGAGGGGAGAGCGGTAGTGGGTGTCTCTCCCTCCGCAGCTGCTGCACGTGTGTGGGGGGGAGGAGGAGATAGGCGGTAGTGAGGTGGCCTCTCCCTCCCACTCTTGCACACGGTGTTGGGGAGGATGGGAGGCGGTAGTGGGGTGTCCTCTCCCTCCGCAATCGTGCTGCATGGTGTGGGGAGTAGAGGAGGATAGGCGTAAGTGAGGTGTCTCTCCCTCCGCAGCTGCTGCACGGTGTGTGGGAGGAGGAATGAGGCGCGGTAGTGAGGTGTCTCTCCCTCCGCAGCTGCTGCACGGTGTGGGGAGGAGGAGGAGAGGCGGTAGTGAGGTGCCTCTCCCTCCGCAGCTGCTGCAACAGGTGTGGGGAGGAGAGAGGCGGTAGTGGGGTCTCTTCCCTCCGCAGCTGCTGCGTGGTGTGGGGAGAGAGAGAGGATCGGTAGTGGGGTGCCTCTCCCTCCGCAGCTGCTGCACGGTGTGGGGGGGAGGAGGAGAGGCGGTAGTGAGGTGTCCCTCCTCCGCAGCTGCTGCACGGTGTGGGGAGGAGGAGGAGAGGCGGTAGTGAGGTGTCTCTTCTAGCTCCCTCTGCAGCTGCTGCCACGGGTGTGGGGAGGAGGAGAGGCATTAGTGGGGGTGTCTCTCCCTCCGCAGCTGCTGCACGGTGTGGGGAGGAGGAGGAGAGGCGGTAGTGGGGTGCCTCTCCCTCCGCAGCTGCTGCACGGTGTGGGGAGGAGGGGAGAGGCGGTAGTGAGGTGCCTCTCCCTCCGCAGCTGCTGCACGGTGTGGGGAGGAGGAGGAGAGGCGGTAGTGAGTGTCCTCTCCCTCCGCAGCTGCTGCACGGTGTGGGGGGAGAGAGGCGGTAGTGGGTTGTCTCTCCCTCCTCAGCTGCTGTCACGGTGTGGGAGGGAGAGAGGCGGTAGTGAGGTGTCTCTACCCCTCCGCAGCTGCTGCCAGGTGTGGGGAGAGGAGAGAGAGGCGGTAGTGAGGTGTCTGTCCTCCCTCCGCAGCTTGCTGACTTTGTGAGGAGGAGGAGGAAGTGGTAGTGTGGGTTGTCTCTCCCTCCGCAGCTGCTGCACGGTGTGGAGGGGGAGGAGGAGGAAGTCGTAGTGAGGTGCCTCCTCCGCAGCATGCTGCACGTGTGGGGAGGAGGAGGAGAGGCGGTAGTGGGTGTCCTCTCCCTCCGCAGCTGCTGCCACGGTGTGGGGGGGAGGAGAGAGGCGTAGTGAGGTGCTCTCTCCTCCGCAGCTGCTGCACAGTGGGGGAGGAGAGGAGAGGCGGTAGTGAGGTGTCCTCTCCCTCCGCGACCTGCTCGACGGTGTGGGGGGGGGAGAGGAGAGGGGTAGTGAGGTGCCTCTCCTCGCAGCTGCTGCCGGTGTGGGGAGGAGAGTCGGTAGTGGGGTGTCTCTCCCTCCGCAGCTGCTGCACTGGTGGTGTGGGGGGGGGATGAGAGGCGGTAGTGAGGTGTCTCTCCCTCCGCCTGCTGCTGGTGTGGGGGGAGGGAGGCGGTAGTGAGGTGTCTCTCCCCGCGACGCTGCTGCACTGTGTGGGGAGGAGGAGGAGAGGCGGTAGTGAGGTGCCTCTCCCTCCGCATGCTGCTGCACTTGTGAGGAGGAGGAGAAGCCGGTAAGTGAGGTGTCTCTCCTCCGGCTGCTGCATCGGTGTGGGGAGGAGAGGAGAGCGGTAGTGAGGTGCCTCTCCCCTCCGCAGCTGCTGCACTTAGTGGGGGAGGTAGAGAGCGGTAGTGAGGTGTCTCTCCCCTCCGCAGCTTGCTGCACGTGTGGGGGGAGGAGGAGAGGCGGTAGTGAGGTGTCTCTCCCTCCGCAGCTGCTGCACGGTGTGGGGGAGAGAGGAGAGGCGTAGTGGGGGTGTCTCTCCCTCCGCAGCTGCTGCACGGTGTGGGGGGGAGGAGGAGAGGCGGTAGTGGGGTGTCTCTCCCTCCGCAGCTGCTGCATGGTGTGGGGGGGAGAGGAGAGGCGGTAGTGAGGTGTCTCTCCCTCCGCAGCTGCTGCAACGGTGTGGGGGGGAGGAGGAGAGGCGGTAGTGGGGTGTCTCTCCCTCCGCAGGTGCTGCACCGGTGTGGGGAGGAGGAGGAGAGGCGGTAGTGGGGTGTCTCTCCCTCCGCGCTGCTGCACGGTGTGGGGAGGAGGAGAGCCGGTAGTGGGGTTTCTCTCCCTCCGCAGCTGCTGACGGTGTGGGGGGAGGAGGAGAGCCGGTAGTGAGGTGTCTCTCCCTCCGCACTGCTGCACGGTGTGGGGGGGAGGAGGGCTGTATTGAGGTGTCTCTCCCTCGCAGCTCTGCATGGTGGGGAGAGGAGGAGAGTCGGTAGTGAGGTGTCTCTCCTCCTCGCAGCTGCTGCACGGTGTGAGGGGGGAGGAGGAAGGGGTAGTGAGGTGTCTCTCCCTCGCAGCTGCTGCACTGTGTGAGGAGGAGGAGGAGGAGTCGTTAGTGAGGTTGTCTCTCCCTTCCCCGCAGAAGCTGCTGCACGGTGTGGGGGGGGGGGGGGGGGGGAGGAGAGGTGTCTGTGGGTGCCTCCCCTCCGCAGCTCTGCTGCACGGTGTGGGGGGGAGGAGGAGGGCGGTAGTGAGTGCCCTCCTCCGCACTGCTGCACGGTGTTGAGGAGAGGAGGAGAGGTGGTATGGGGTGCTCTCCTCCGCAGCTGCTGCACGGTGTGGGAGGAGGAGAGAGGGGGGGTGAGTGGGTGGGCCTCCTCCTGCACTGCGTGCACTGGTGTGGTGGAGGTAGGAAAGAGGCCGGTAGTTAAAGTAGTGCCTCCTCCGCAGCGCTGCACGGTAGTGAA